>JAIFZK010000014.1:2845000-2927500 GCA_027481765.1 Tenualosa thibaudeaui
AGGGATCATCCAGACTCAATCAACCCCTAGCCCTGTTGTTCAAGTCTGCTGAATGCTGACGTTAAGAATAAGACTGAAGGAGAACAAACCTCAAGTGTTGGCTTCTGTTTCACTATTTGGTCTACGCTGTGCCAAATTTTCTTTTTCTTGTTCCTACCAACAACGCTTGGCAACTTTGTTCAACAGGGCACTGCATGAGAGGTTTGTACCAGAATGTGGAGGTCCATAATGAGAGGTTTGTGTCTCGCCCAGTAGAGGCTCTCTAATGTGTGGTCATCCCCCTTGGTCAGCAACATTTCCTCATAAATACAAACGGCTCCGCAGAGGTTTGCTTCATTGGAGGAGCTTTGGCTGGCGTCGCTCCTCCATCTGTGGGATTTGTAGCGAAAGGGATTCATCCAGGGCTGGAGAGAAGGCAGCAGCAGCATCCTTAAGTCGCTAAGCTCATGATTATCCTCCCCATCATAAATACAGAACCTCAAAGACTCTCTCTGACAGATGAGCCAATGGCAAGCGTGTTATCCACCACCTGTCCTGGCCGCCTCTGTCCTTTCCCACGTCTCGCTCAGATGATCCTGAGGAGTTACGGCCTCCATGGATCCAAAGCAACCGCTGTGGTTTTAAGAGTATCAAATAGTAAGAACCCCAATCAGCTCTCTTCACACATCAACTCAAGGCAGGAGAGAGAAATTCTTTTTCGGACTGTGGAAAATCCATTACGGCACATCTTTACTCTGACTTGACCGGAGTGGGAAATGCTGGAGGAAGGAATGCTGGGAAACACGTAATGCTCCTTAGACTACTCGTCTCTGTCCACAGTCGATCAACAAATCATTCCCACTCTACACAAGCCTAGCCTGCGGAACGATCACGCATAAACACTGCCTCAGCTTACACTCTTCGTCGTGTGGATACACACACATTCTGCTCACACTCCTTGTGGTGTGGGTAGACACAGACATACACACACACACACACACACAAACTCTGCTCACACTCCTCTTGATGAAGTATTTTGCACACAAAACACGCAGGGGAAAGCCATTTGGGCCAAAGCCAAACACTTTAAGATCACATGGCGTCATTACAGCCAACACAGACGTGTCTCTCCTGTAAAATACTGATGTTAGGTCAGTTTACCCTAGGACCTGCAGCTGGCACAGATATGTCTCTCATATGAAATACTGATCTGGTGTCAGATTCCCAAAAGACCTGCAGCTGGCACAGATATGTCTTTCATTATGAAATACTGACGTGAGGTCAGATTCTTAAGCGGTTGGCTCATCCCAATGAGGTGGGAGAGCTGTAGAATGGCACCCAATGGTTTGGAGATGAGTCAGTGATCCTTTGGGCTCCTGATGCTGGAGTATCAGAACATCAGAACCAGATGAGCTCATTATGTTCCAGTTCTCAAGCTCTTCCTAAGAATGTTGTGATGTTGATGTTCTGGCGTGTTCTCTTCAGGAATGGGTCCGGTTCACATGAACGAGGTGCAGTGTTCTGGCTTTGAGAAGTCTCTCACTGACTGCCGCTTCAACCAGGAGTCTGTAGGCTGCAGCCACGAGGAGGATGCTGGTGTGAAGTGTAACGTTCCTGCCATGGGCTTCCAGAACCGGGTGAGCACCACATGGAGAACATAACACACACCTAGCTCAGAGAACACAAAGCACTGAGAACCCAACACACACCACAGTACTACTTGTTAATCTTTTATGCGTGTGTGTATTTTCAGCTGCGTCTGAGCGGCGGTCGTAACCCATACGAGGGCCGTGTGGAAGTTCTTGCAGAGAAGAACGGTTCTCTAGTGTGGGGAACAGTGTGCAGTGAGAACTGGGGGATCATGGAGGCCATGGTAGTGTGTCGCCAGCTCGGACTTGGCTTCGCCAGTCACGCCTTCCAGGTACACAGTGTGTGTGCGTGTGTGTGTGTGTGTGTTTGAGAGAGTGACAGTCAGAAAGAGCAGAGTCTTCCTGTTTGTGTGTGTTTCTTCTTTGTGTGTTTGTTTTTCTCTTTGTCTGGGTCCTTATGTGTGAGTGAGTGTATACATGCTTTTACATATTTTTCCTGCTCTATATCTTTTATATCCTTGTGTGTGTGTGTGTGTGTGTGTGTGTGTGTGTGTGTGTGTGTGTGTGTGTTTAAGTGAATGAACTCAGCTGCTGTGCGGTGGTAGGAGGTGTGCTAAGTGTCTCTACTGTCAGGAACACTTAACTTTCACATTAGCGAGGCAGCCGGAGGGTGTGAATGAACTGCACGTAAAAACACACACACACACACACACTCCCCTCTTGTTAAGAAGTCGTCCTCTAAGTTGGCCCAACTCAGAGAAGCTTTGACTGGCTGACTGCTGTCAAGAGTGCTCTTTGTGTGTGTGTGTGTGTGTGTGTGTCTGTGTGTGTGTATGTATGTGTGTGTCTGAGCTGAGCAGTGCTGGAGGCAGTGGGAGTGGAAGCGTCTGTCTGTCTGTCTGACTGTTTATCAGTGTTTTAGTATTAATTAGTACAAAAATGTACAATAATTTGTTCAGAAACAAGTTAGTTAGACCACTAATACATTACGCACCTATGAAACATAGCTAATGGGGCAGATGCTAAAGCCCTTCAGCAACCGAACTCTTGGTGAAACATGACAGAGTTATCCTTTAAATCCCAACCAGGGAGGCAAACGTTTTAGCTTCAGAGGAGATTTATGTACCACATAGAGGGTGTAACAGAATCTAGCCGAGGGTTCCCATTCCTTGATAACATCCACTCTCAGTGCCTCAATTAGCCATCCCATAATAGGAGGATAAATTCTGTTATGGAAGAAATGGTTTGATAGTGAGTTTTATGAGTGGAAACTGGAAAGGCAATAGGTGTCCTCTCAGGATAATGGGCTGATTAGCCCTGATTATTTATGACCATTGAGTAATACTCACCTCAGCTGGAAATTAGACATCACACACACACACACATACACACACACACATACACACACACACATACACACACACACACACACACACACACACATACACACACACACACACACTACATAGTTCTACATAGAGAAGTGTTTCTGCTAGCTGGTAAATACGTGTCATTAAAATGGAACTGATAGCACACACACACACACACATACACACACACATACACATACACACACACATACACACACACACACACACACACACACACACCCAAACTCACATGTCTACACTCATCCTCAGATTGACATTTAAATCCATGTGATATTATCCCTCTGTCTCTCTCTTACACACACATACACACAACTTCCTTATCCAACTAGACACACACACACACACGTGACACCCACACACGTGCACGCACACACACACACACTCCCAGCAGTGTTTACAGTGTGTTAGATGTGCTGGCTTCTGCAGGAAACCCATCCAAAGTAGCTGGAATCTCATACACACACACACACACACACACACACACACACACACACACACACACACACAGGCTCTCTCTCTCTCCCTCCCTCTCTCTCTCTCTCTCTCTCTCTCACACACACACACTCCCAATCACACACACACACACACACACACACACACACAACACACAGCTCTAGATGGTGGAGGGTCTCCTCATTAACATCACTTCATTTCCCCAGCAGTCTTGAGCAAAGCACACACACACTTACAGACACACACACACACACACACTCTCTCTCTGTAAAATGAGCCCCTCTCTCTTTCTCTCCCTCACTCTCTCACTCTCATGTAAGTGTTTCTGCAGACGAAAGAAAGGAATATGTGGAAAATCTGACACAGAGCTCAGCCGACACCCCCAGAATCCCTCCATACACACACACACACACACACACACACACACACACACACACACACACACACACACACTCCTCCCCATGTTGCTTCTTGAACTCTGGGGAGTTTCTCCAGCCTATCACTGTTCCTGTGGTCTGGGTCTCCTTTAACTGGGAACATGTGGGGATCAGTCTGTCTGACCAAATACCATGGAAACACACACACACACAGGCACATGCACACACCTAAACACACGCACACACACTCTAAAACCACAGCATATGTACACTGGCCATGACTGGACTAGGAGCTCAGTGTTGGTCTACTGATGTGCCCATAAAACGTGTGGGAATTCCTGCATGAGATGGTCTCTCTCTCTCTCTCACACACACACACACTCACACACACACACACACACACACACAAGCGTGCATACTGTACACATTTATTGTATACACATACAGCCACGAGCCCAATATACCATTACATACAAACTTGCATACAAAAGTAAATGTTAACAGGCCTCCTCATGATCCCCCCAAACACACACACATACACACACACTCACACACACTCAAACACACTCACACAGACACACACACACGTGCACACACACACACACACACGGTAATGCAGATACCACAGCACTCAGACATGCAAAACACCCAGCTCTCATAAAGTGATGTATGGTGGATGGAAGGAACAGGGCCTATTTAGTAACTTTTACAGCCTCTCTGAGACTGTTCTGTGTGCACTACCAGAAAACAGAAAAAAACGCCCTCTTGTGGCCAAATGTGAAAATTTGTTTTCAACTTCAGACCAGTCAACGCTTCAACCACAATCCAATGAGCATCTTATGTAGTTCTCTGAACAAATGAAGAAAACGGCTCAGCATAATTAGCTTAAATGTACTGAGTTGCTGGTCTTGAATAGGAAACGATATGGAACTGCACTCTGCTTTGCTGAACTGAATGTCCATTGGCTTCGCAGGAGACGTGGTACTGGGCCGGTGACGTGTCGGCGGACGCAGTGGTAATGAGCGGAGTGCGCTGCTCTGGCACGGAGATGACCCTGGCCCAGTGTCTCCATCACGGCAAACACCTCAAGTGTGCCAAGGGAGGCGGGCGCTTTGCCGCGGGGGTCTCCTGCACAGAGAGTAAGACAACCCTCTTTCACTGGGATACAATGTGTATATGTCTACATGTGAGGTGTGCATATGATGTATATGTGGGATATGTTATATGTGATATATTTATGATGTTTATACACTGCTGGACACCTTCATTTCCTTTGAAGTAACTCTACTCTACTACTACTCTTATCCAATCAGGGACATGCAAGAATAGGAAAGGATTGCATAGGAATTGTTCTTTCGGCTAGCGCCTGTTGTTAAATCTTTGCATTGGACTGACCAACAGCTACATTCTGTTCAATACTCATTGCAATGCCTTTGCCTAAAACTTCTCTTTCTCCTCCTCCCTTCCTCTCTTACCTCCTCCTTACCTGTCCTTCCTCACCCCAGCGGCACCAGACCTGGTTCTGAACGCACAGGTGGTGGAGCAGACGACCTACCTGGAGGACCGGCCCATGTACGCTCTCCAGTGCGCCCACGAGGAGCACTGCCTGTCCAGCACTGCCAACGCTGCCGACTCAGGCTCCTATCGCCGCCTGCTCCGCTTCTCCTCCCAGATCCACAACAACGGAGTGTCCGACTTCAGGCCCAAGAATGGACACCACGCCTGGATCTGGCACGAGTGTCACAGGTACGGCCTCACCTGTCTCTCACTAGATAGCAGCAGCACAGAGCCACCTCAGAGTGGATCAGACCCAAGATCAGACCCATTTCAGAGTAAAATTAGAGCTACCTCAGAGTAAGATCAGAGCCACCTCAGAGTTAAATTAGAGCTACCTCAGAGTAAGATCAGAGCTACCTCAAAGTAAGATCTGAGCAACTTCTGAGTAAAAATCGAGCCAGATCAGAGTAAGATCAGAGCCACCTCAGAGTAAGATCAGACCCACTTCAAAATAAAAACAAAGCTGTATCAGATCAGAGCCACATCAGGGCCAGATCAGCCCAGAACCCAACTGAGAGATTCAGGCTTGAGAAGTTGTCACCCATACACCAGACTATTAGCACTACAAACACCACTGCTCTGTTTGTTTGTTTATTTATTTTCTTGCTTGTTTGTTTGTTTGTTTGTTGTGCTATCCAGGCACTACCACAGCATGGAGGTGTTCACCCACTATGACCTGCTGAGTCTCAATGGCACCAAGGTAGCCGAGGGACACAAGGCCAGCTTCTGCCTGGAAGACACGCAGTGTGATGAAGGTAAGCTACACACACACACACACACAATATTCTCCTTTTCTTCTCACTCTCTCTTTCTCTCTCTCCCACACACACACACACACACACACACACACGTGACACACACACACGTGCACACACAGACACACACAGTCCTGACAGTGTTTACAGTGTGTCAGCTGCTGTAGGAACCCTGTCCAAAGTAGCTGGAATCCACACACACACACACACACACACACACACACAAACACACTCGCCTCTAGTTGGTGGCAGGTCCTCTCACACCACTTCCTCAGCTGATTGCCCAACACATGCGACCATGTGCACGTGCACACACACACACACACATACTCTCTCTCTCTCACTCTCTCACACACACACACACATACTCTCTCTCACACACACACACACACACACCCTCATCTCAAGTTGGTGGCAGGTCCTCTCACTCCAGTTCCTCAGTTGATTCCCCAACACATGCAACCATGTGCACGTGCACACACACACACACACTCTCTGTCTCTCTCTCTTTCACTCACACACACAAACACACATTTATGTGAATTCATACATTTTTCAACATTTATTGACTTATTTCTATCCTGATTTTTTTCCAGGAATTGAGAAGAGGTATGTCTGTGCCAACTTTGGACAGCAAGGCATCACTGTTGGATGCTGGGATACCTACAGACACGACATTGACTGTCAATGGATCGACATCACTGACGTCAAACCTGGAGACTACATATTTCAGGTGACTTTTCTTCTTCATACATTTGCATGTCTTTGTTTGCCGTCAAGGTCACATGTAACTTTCAGTTCTTTGAACTGTTAAAGCATGAACTGATGTGATTTGTTGAAGTGACTTACATAAACTGTTGTGATTTGATGAAGTGACACATGAACTGATGTGATTTGTTGAAGTGAACAACATGAACTAATCCGATCAGCTTCTTTGGTCTCCCAGGTGGTCATTAACCCCAACTATGAGGTTGCTGAGTCTGACTACACCAATAACATCATGAAGTGCAAATGTCGATATGATGGCTACCGGATATGGACGTACAACTGCCATATAGGTGGGTCATTTTCTTTACTTAGACCTCATCATACACACAGCACCACACACACACACACACTGTCAGTGTGTTCACTCTGTCTGCATTAAAGTCTGTGTGTGTGTGAGGGCAAAAGTACTTGCAAGTGCTATCCCAGTAGCATTGTGGGAAATGAAGTATTTTGTTTAATTAAAGGGAAGTAAGTAAAGTCTATTGTCTTTCTCTGTTTTGCAGGTGGCTCGCTAAGCACTGACATGGATGACCGTTATCCTGGACTAATGAACAACCAGCTATCATCCAGGTAGAGAAACACACTCTGACAACCTGGAGAAGAGATCACAGAGAACATTCTACAAAGCGAGTCCCTCCAAATGAACAGTGCAACTGCAGAAATCAAGTGCATTCCCAACCACTACAGGGCACCCAATACAATCTTTGTGGTGTTGAGTATGGATGAAATGTTATTTGAGGATCAACAATCTACCCCCCTTTTGGAACAATACTTGGACACTTATTATAGAACAAAGGAAGCGAATGAATGTATGTATGTACGGTATGTATGTGACTGTGTGTGTGTGTAAGTGCATGTGTTCATGACCTGAAAATGGGTGCCATCTTGTAACTCTGTGTCTGGAGTTATTTTTTCTACTTTATTTAAGAGACATTGATTGACCTCTTTATCTGAGGGTCATTAACCTTACCAGTGTGAGGATTGATGTTCCTCATAATGTTTAGCTTCATGGCTTAAAGACCAAAGAAACAGTGAGGAAGTCTCCCCAACAACAACCTCAGACACCACCAAGCACTGGATAGACCTCATCTAATCAACTATGATATGATTGACATTAAACGTTTTTTTTTTTTAATGTTTCATTTTTCCATTCCATATTGCCTTTGTCATTGTATGCATCATTAACACTCATCATAATCTTACTCATCGTCTCCATGGTAGTAGCTTTAGATGCCTTCAGCCTTCATGCTTCCTCTCTGCAGCAGGCATGCCAAGTAACTTATTGACATCAGTCAGGGATTTTGAGTATTTTGTTTGTGTAATTCTCCTGTAGAGTTGGCAGGAAGTAAAACCACCTCACCTTGTATGTATGCATTCTGTGGGACGTGCTTGCACCTGGGCCCTCCGTTTTGGAGGGGGCCCCATCTTTCACCTTGTGACCAGTTGAATGGTCGAGCTGAATCGTTACACAGAGTGCGTGTGGGTGCTTGAATGGGACACCCAAGGGGGTTCCCACTTGGACTTCATGTACTGTTTTCCATAATTAAAGTGAAAATGTTTGCACTCTGCTTTGAATGGTACTCCTCTGTCTCAGTTCATGTATACACACTCAGACGGATTCAGACGGAGCTCGATCCAGGAAATTAATTTTTGTGCAGGCTTGGGAGTCGGATACATTTCGGGTAAAAGAGAAAAAACACAGAAGATCTCAGAGTTCGGGTAAATAATAAAAAAAAAACATCAATCGAACAAGCGCCAGTCAGGTATAGTTTAGGCAAGGAGAAAACACAGGATATCTATCTATCCAGATTACAAAGTAGGCGGTACAAGTCCAAAAAATTCCAAAAGGTTCAGGTAAACAAAAAACAAAGAATCCGGTGAAACAAGGCACTAGGACAAAAACAAAGACTGAGCAAGGAGAAACAGAACTCACTGTCAGGCAAGCAATACTGGGCAGTTATATTCCAAACACGATCAGACAAAGGAGAAAGAACAGGCTAGGGCTTAAATAGGAAACAGGAACACTGGGACAAAACAGGAGGCAGCTGATACTCATAACGAGGGGACAGGATCATGGGGCACAGGTGTGGAGCAAGGGAGGAGAAAGGGGCAGGGCAGGCAAACAAAACGGAAACACATAGACAACACAAACAGACAGAGAGACTGCAGTACAACGCCAGCCCAACAGGGCGGCCAAGGTCCCAAGGAGCAAGACCCTAATACACGCTCTTTCTCAACATACAAACCCCATAGACTTTAAATCAACTGGAGAGCACACGCTTTAGATGCTCACACTGACAAGTGATGAACAGCTCCACTTGCCGACCGACTGACCGGCTAGAAAATTACAACTGCACTAGCATTCGCAGAACTAACATTAAGCAGACCTAACCCAGTAGTCTATACTAAACACACAACAGTTTTATACATCAGCAAACATTATATTTGACATTCAAACAGTCTCTCATACAAATTTTACTCCTTGAATTCAAAATGAAAGATATATATATATACAAATGAGAAATAGTCATATTATCAAAACTACATCGTGATACAGTGGTCGATACTGAGTAGCGAGGAGCTATGCTTTCCTACATGCTAGAATAGGATTGTTAATCGTGACTGGCAAAAACCCTCCCTTGAGAACTGAATATGTCTAGTTGGTTGCAACTACAACAAAACATTTTATTTAGCGTCATTACCCTCTTGTGATAACTTAGTCAAAGTTTCAAACACATGTTGCATACGTGAGGAGTGAGAAAATAGTGTTATAAAAGAATCGCAAAACATATTTCTGCTTGCGTCAGGTCGGTAGCTGTAATAGTGTTAAGAAACAGCCCTTCCCTGCCTTATGTAGTAGCGCATTCTCCAAACAGGTAGCGCCATCTAGTGGCAATCAAATAAAACATACTCAAAACGAAAGTTGAGCCCATAGAGATGTGTACTCATTTATATTTTACTTTCCAACTCCATTCTAACTCACTTATACTCGCACATAACCAAAACTACCTCAGAAACACCTAAGAATAGGGTCACTTTTAATAAGATTCCAATTCGAAAGTATATGCTTTTCATAGGATTGGCTAAGCTGCTATATTTTGTAATAAAGTAAACCTGCTTTTGACTAGATGACTAGGGCTTTTTTGTGAACATTGTGAGAGTCTAACACGTTAAATTCTCCAAGAGATTTGTTGTTTTAAGCCAAAATGCATGAAAGCTATCTGCTCTTAATATAGTATTTTTGTCAGTTTTTTTACACTGTGGTATGGGGCTGGCAATCCTGATCTTTTTTAGTCCATCTTCATGAACAATATTGGTATATAAATACATCCTCTGCATCCTACAGACTGGGTGAGACAACAAAAAATGAAGAAGTTTATTTAGGCCGAACGAAGAGGTGGCTTAAAGACAGAATCTCTGAACACAAGAATGCCATTAAAAAAGATAAACTTGATTATCCAGTGGCCAAACATTTTTATAGAATGCATAATGCATGGTCTCATAGTTGAAGGCTGGAGACAATCGAGAATAACATTAGGGGTGGTGATACTATTACAAGGAAGAAACTTTTTTTATAAAACTTTTGTCTGTTTGTTTTTTCTTAGTGTTCTTATGTACGTATCCAGGGGCCTATACTACAAAGCAAGGCTATTAGTTAACCGGAGTAACTTTGGGAGTAACAACGGATCTCTAAAAGAACACCTCAGTGAGCACCTGTTATCTCAAGTGACATGTCATTAGGAGTTCAGCAGTTACACCTGAAGTTACCCGACTTTGCCAGTAACCTTGCTTCGTTGTATACCCCTGGTCTCAACATAAAGGGGTACTACCAGCTGGTGGTTCTTTTATTGTTTTTTATTGTTTGTTTTACTGTTTACCTGTGAATTCACTTCCTGTTGTATCCAGGTGTTGTAAATCAGTCCACTCCTTAAGAGGAAACTGTTTGAGGCACACCCAGGGGCACACCCTGAAGAAGGCCATCAGTGCCGCTACTCATGGGTTGCTACCCAGCTCATGTTTTTAATAATTTCCACGTGAAATAGTCATGTAAAAGGCTTTTTATATTTTTTTGTAGAAAGAATGCCTTGGATTTCTTCCTTTTTTTCAAATAAAATATGCAAACTTCCAAAGAAACATAAATACTCAATAAATTACTACATCACAGATCACAGTCACAGCTTCCTGATGATCACAGAAGACTTTGTGTATGGCAGTACAATATCTCATTGCATTGGGGTGCAGTCTAATGGCAGATAGAATGAAAGACCTGCGTTCCATCTTACATGCTAGATGGAGAAGTCTGTTCCTAAAGGAACTACTAGGTGTCCAGGGAGCCCCACATAGTACTGCAGTCCTAACCAGCTTTTTGAGTTTCCATCTGTCCCTCCCTGAGCTGCCACTGCCCCAACAGACTACAGCATAAAAAACTACTGACACCTCAACTGTATCATATAGTCTTCAGTGGTGACCTGCACACAACAGACTACAGCAAAAAAACTACTGACACCTCAACTGTATCATATAGTCTTCAGTAGTGACCTGCACACACAACAGACTACAGCATAAAAAACTACTGACACCTCAACTGTATCATATAGTCTTTAATAGTGACCTGCACACACAATAGAACCTCAGTCCTTAGTAAGTGAAGCTGACTCTGGCCCTTCTTATACAGGGCATCTGTGTTGTGTGATCAGTCCAGTTTGTTGTTGAGATGAAAGCCAAGGTATTTATAGACAGACAATTGTAATGTCCTCCTGCTGAATGCTCAATGGTATAAGGGATGATGCACTTTGGCAAAAGTCAACCACCATCTCCTCTGTCCATTATTTAACAGAGCTGGCCCTTTGTTATACCAAACAGTACAATGACTGTATTATCAGAGAATTTCTGGAGGTGGCAGGTGAAGCTTAAGTACCATTTTTGTATCTTCATGTTGGTGTGAGCAAAGAACCCCCCCCCCACCACCTAATTTAAATACTCTCAGGAGTACTCGTTGACAGGGGTATCATTGACAACCACTGTTCTGGAGCACCTAATGACAGACAGATAATGATTTTTTTTGGACATTAAAACACCAGGTCTCATAAAAATAGGTGGGCATGTTTCCTCAATAGACGAGCGAAATGTGAGAAACCGGTGCTTGAGTCCAAGATTACAAGTTTTTGTGGTATGTAAGTCAAACAAGCGAAAGAGATCACTCATTTGTGGTGTAGTGCAAAAATCAGAACACTTCAATTGTCAATCTCCTGTGACATTTTTATATTCCAACGTATCATTTTAAACATATATTATTTATTTCCATATTCCAACATATCATTTTAAACATATACTTATTTTTCCAAAAGCAGGGCCTGAGGGAGGGCATCTGAAGAAACAAGTACATTAGGATAAAAGAAAGACTTACAAAAGAGGAGAAAGTGCTTCTGTGTGTGAAAGAGTTGGGGGTCAAGACAGCTCAATAAATCAGGATGTGTTCTGTTCTGAACTCAAAACTACTGAGATCTTTCTGGCAGCTGACAGCCAAGTAGCTTATCACATTAGCAGAAGTCGTTTTTAGACAGATGATCTGCATGCACAACACCACAGGCAGTGGGAACATACTGCATGTTATTACAGTAAAAACAGTGGTAAAAACCCAAAATAAAAACACAAAACTATTTCTTTTGGCAGTTGACTTTCACAGACATGAGTGGAAATGCAAGGCACAGTAGCACAGACAGTGGAAGACCCAGAGTAAAACACAAGAAAGACATTTTTGTATGCAACTCAATAGAAAAATAGAGATAAAGTGGTTGTGTGCACTTTCAGAAACAGCCTATAAATCTGTAAAGTGGGTTTATGGCAGTTAATTCCTCTTCAATAAACATGTGAAGCTTTGATTGATAAAAAGGAGCATCGACTCTCACACACACACACACACACACACACACACACACACACACACACACACACACACACACACAGAATTCCATTTTAATATTCCTTCCTAGTAGTCCTCTTCGCAAAGTTGGTTACTGGAATAAAAAGAAACAGTTGAGGTGTCAATACATAGCACATATCCAAGAGTTACAGTACAGCATATCAGAGGGCAAGTCTTGCTTGAGCATAACAGCTGCATAACTTTTATCAGAGGGAAAATCTTGCTTGTGCATAACAATGCTGTGAGTGAGTGAAAGAGACTCAGACATTTCCTCATTTTCTCTCACATTTAAAGGTGGAGATTGTTTAACCAGGAGTTTCTCCTACAGTTAACATGTTTTGTTAACCGTTTCTTGAATTCTCACCAATACATGTAGATTTCTTTACAAGCCAAAGGACAGGAGGCAGTGATGATCCAACTCAAAGAGTTATGTTGACTGACAAGGTGATGAACACAATTTATCCCCATTCAAAGTGACTATGAAACTGGTAAATTAATTGTGCATGTATCTTTAATTTGTCAAAGAATTATGTCAAGTTACGGTCTGAGAAATACTCCCAAGAGCAGAGCAAACATACATCATTACATATCCTTGCAGCTTAAATAGTCCAACTCTTTCACACATCATTTTTACACACCTTTAGAGGTGGAGATTGTTTAACCTGGAGCTCCCCCTGCAGTCAACACTTTTTATTGTAACTTTTACAACAAATTCTTACCAATACATGTCGATTTTCTTGAATATGAAACTGGTAAATGGATCTTGCACGCATCTTTAAGTCGTCAAAGAACTATGTAAGAGTTACAGTTTGAGAAATATGAAGCAGAGCAAACATACGGAAAAGAGTGGTGTATGCATATCCTTACATATCCTTACTCTTCTTACCTGAGGTTGTGGTACCAAGTAAAATATCTTGTAAATCAACACATTGTGGTCTTTTGGGTTGTCCCATGCTGGTGCCTGTAAGATAGGAAAACAACACGTCACACAACATCACGTCTTACACAAAGTAAAATGCTCTAAACGTAATGAAACTAAATGATAAATGATAAATGATACAGACGTCTAACAAAGAGGTTCAAGGTTGACTTTATTATCCCACCAGGGGAAATTCATGTGGTCATTGCATGTCTCATAAGCAAGCAGGCAGACAAACACTTAAACAATAGAAGGACACACACAGGCAGACTACCTTAGGTTGTACCACAAGTAGAGACACAACACAAACAACACAGATCCATAAAAAGCATAAGAAAAATGTAACAGAGCTTAAAAAGATATAATAAATAAATAAAGTAAGGTTTTGAGGTAACTGAATTAGGGTATTAGGGTCCCACAACAGTTTTGAGTCTGTGGTTGTATGGCAGCTGTAGGCACGAAGGATTTATTATACCTCTCTGTCCTGATTGGTCTTTGCAGAATTCTGCCATTTAACCTGTAGCTACCAACAAATTTTGAGAACAGAAGATGTTCTGGGTCACTGAGGATCTGGTCTGTTTTTTTAGGATCAGTTCATTATACAGCTGCTCTACAGATGCCTGGTTTGTTCCTATGATCTTACTGGCTACATTAATGATGCGTTGGAGATTTTTACGGTCCTTAGCATGCATATTACCAAAAGTTGACTAAAACTTATACTACTACTTATCAGAGCACCACTAAAAAGATGTCTTCCACAGATGAAGGGTTGCACTGTAGGAAACCTACCAGTGCTGTATCATCAGCATACTTAAAGTAGGTGTGAGCTGCTAACTGCTAAGTTGCTAACTGTTGCTAAGTAGCTGCTAAGTTGCTAACTGACAGTGATTTGTATATAGGGTGTAAAGAATTGGAGACAAAACACACCCCTGGGGTACTCCTTTGTTTGTGAACTGTAATGATGACATGCATGAGTTAAAACGGACCTGCTGACTACGTTTGGTCAAAATGTCCATTATCCATAAAATAATTTTAGGATTGACTTGATGTAACAGTTTCCTTGCCATTAGATGTGAAGGTAGCTACACACACACACACACACAATATTCTCCTTTTCTTCTCACTCTCTCTTTCTCTCTCTCCCACACACACACACACACACACACACACACGTGACACACACACACGTGCACACACAGACACACACAGTCCTGACAGTGTTTACAGTGTGTCAGCTGCTGTAGGAACCCTGTCCAAAGTAGCTGGAATCCACACACACACACACACACACACACACACACACACAAACACACTCGCCTCTAGTTGGTGGCAGGTCCTCTCACACCACTTCCTCAGCTGATTGCCCAACACATGCGACCATGTGCACGTGCACACACACACACACACATACTCTCTCTCTCTCTCACTCTCTCACACACACACACACATACTCTCTCTCACACACACACACACACACACCCTCATCTCAAGTTGGTGGCAGGTCCTCTCACTCCAGTTCCTCAGTTGATTCCCCAACACATGCAACCATGTGCACGTGCACACACACACACACACTCTCTGTCTCTCTCTCTTTCACTCACACACACAAACACACATTTATGTGAATTCATACATTTTTCAACATTTATTGACTTATTTCTATCCTGATTTTTTTCCAGGAATTGAGAAGAGGTATGTCTGTGCCAACTTTGGACAGCAAGGCATCACTGTTGGATGCTGGGATACCTACAGACACGACATTGACTGTCAATGGATCGACATCACTGACGTCAAACCTGGAGACTACATATTTCAGGTGACTTTTCTTCTTCATACATTTGCATGTCTTTGTTTGCCGTCAAGGTCACATGTAACTTTCAGTTCTTTGAACTGTTAAAGCATGAACTGATGTGATTTGTTGAAGTGACTTACATAAACTGTTGTGATTTGATGAAGTGACACATGAACTGATGTGATTTGTTGAAGTGAACAACATGAACTAATCCGATCAGCTTCTTTGGTCTCCCAGGTGGTCATTAACCCCAACTATGAGGTTGCTGAGTCTGACTACACCAATAACATCATGAAGTGCAAATGTCGATATGATGGCTACCGGATATGGACGTACAACTGCCATATAGGTGGGTCATTTTCTTTACTTAGACCTCATCATACACACAGCACCACACACACACACACACTGTCAGTGTGTTCACTCTGTCTGCATTAAAGTCTGTGTGTGTGTGAGGGCAAAAGTACTTGCAAGTGCTATCCCAGTAGCATTGTGGGAAATGAAGTATTTTGTTTAATTAAAGGGAAGTAAGTAAAGTCTATTGTCTTTCTCTGTTTTGCAGGTGGCTCGCTAAGCACTGACATGGATGACCGTTATCCTGGACTAATGAACAACCAGCTATCATCCAGGTAGAGAAACACACTCTGACAACCTGGAGAAGAGATCACAGAGAACATTCTACAAAGCGAGTCCCTCCAAATGAACAGTGCAACTGCAGAAATCAAGTGCATTCCCAACCACTACAGGGCACCCAATACAATCTTTGTGGTGTTGAGTATGGATGAAATGTTATTTGAGGATCAACAATCTACCCCCCTTTTGGAACAATACTTGGACACTTATTATAGAACAAAGGAAGCGAATGAATGTATGTATGTACGGTATGTATGTGACTGTGTGTGTGTGTAAGTGCATGTGTTCATGACCTGAAAATGGGTGCCATCTTGTAACTCTGTGTCTGGAGTTATTTTTTTCTACTTTATTTAAGAGACATTGATTGACCTCTTTATCTGAGGGTCATTAACCTTACCAGTGTGAGGATTGATGTTCCTCATAATGTTTAGCTTCATGGCTTAAAGACCAAAGAAACAGTGAGGAAGTCTCCCCAACAACAACCTCAGACACCACCAAGCACTGGATAGACCTCATCTAATCAACTATGATATGATTGACATTAAACGTTTTTTTTTTTAATGTTTCATTTTTCCATTCCATATTGCCTTTGTCATTGTATGCATCATTAACACTCATCATAATCTTACTCATCGTCTCCATGGTAGTAGCTTTAGATGCCTTCAGCCTTCATGCTTCCTCTCTGCAGCAGGCATGCCAAGTAACTTATTGACATCAGTCAGGGATTTTGAGTATTTTGTTTGTGTAATTCTCCTGTAGAGTTGGCAGGAAGTAAAACCACCTCACCTTGTATGTATGCATTCTGTGGGACGTGCTTGCACCTGGGCCCTCCGTTTTGGAGGGGGCCCCATCTTTCACCTTGTGACCAGTTGAATGGTCGAGCTGAATCGTTACACAGAGTGCGTGTGGGTGCTTGAATGGGACACCCAAGGGGGTTCCCACTTGGACTTCATGTACTGTTTTCCATAATTAAAGTGAAAATGTTTGCACTCTGCTTTGAATGGTACTCCTCTGTCTCAGTTCATGTATACACACTCAGACGGATTCAGACGGAGCTCGATCCAGGAAATTAATTTTTGTGCAGGCTTGGGAGTCGGATACATTTCGGGTAAAAGAGAAAAAACACAGAAGATCTCAGAGTTCGGGTAAATAATAAAAAAAAAACATCAATCGAACAAGCGCCAGTCAGGTATAGTTTAGGCAAGGAGAAAACACAGGATATCTATCTATCCAGATTACAAAGTAGGCGGTACAAGTCCAAAAAATTCCAAAAGGTTCAGGTAAACAAAAAACAAAGAATCCGGTGAAACAAGGCACTAGGACAAAAACAAAGACTGAGCAAGGAGAAACAGAACTCACTGTCAGGCAAGCAATACTGGGCAGTTATATTCCAAACACGATCAGACAAAGGAGAAAGAACAGGCTAGGGCTTAAATAGGAAACAGGAACACTGGGACAAAACAGGAGGCAGCTGATACTCATAACGAGGGGACAGGATCATGGGGCACAGGTGTGGAGCAAGGGAGGAGAAAGGGGCAGGGCAGGCAAACAAAACGGAAACACATAGACAACACAAACAGACAGAGAGACTGCAGTACAACGCCAGCCCAACAGGGCGGCCAAGGTCCCAAGGAGCAAGACCCTAATACACGCTCTTTCTCAACATACAAACCCCATAGACTTTAAATCAACTGGAGAGCACACGCTTTAGATGCTCACACTGACAAGTGATGAACAGCTCCACTTGCCGACCGACTGACCGGCTAGAAAATTACAACTGCACTAGCATTCGCAGAACTAACATTAAGCAGACCTAACCCAGTAGTCTATACTAAACACACAACAGTTTTATACATCAGCAAACATTATATTTGACATTCAAACAGTCTCTCATACAAATTTTACTCCTTGAATTCAAAATGAAAGATATATATATATACAAATGAGAAATAGTCATATTATCAAAACTACATCGTGATACAGTGGTCGATACTGAGTAGCGAGGAGCTATGCTTTCCTACATGCTAGAATAGGATTGTTAATCGTGACTGGCAAAAACCCTCCCTTGAGAACTGAATATGTCTAGTTGGTTGCAACTACAACAAAACATTTTATTTAGCGTCATTACCCTCTTGTGATAACTTAGTCAAAGTTTCAAACACATGTTGCATACGTGAGGAGTGAGAAAATAGTGTTATAAAAGAATCGCAAAACATATTTCTGCTTGCGTCAGGTCGGTAGCTGTAATAGTGTTAAGAAACAGCCCTTCCTGCCTTATGTAGTAGCGCATTCTCCAAACAGGTAGCGCCATCTAGTGGCAATCAAATAAAACATACTCAAAACGAAAGTTGAGCCCATAGAGATGTGTACTCATTTATATTTTACTTTCCAACTCCATTCTAACTCACTTATACTCGCACATAACCAAAACTACCTCAGAAACACCTAAGAATAGGGTCACTTTTAATAAGATTCCAATTCGAAAGTATATGCTTTTCATAGGATTGGCTAAGCTGCTATATTTTGTAATAAAGTAAACCTGCTTTTGACTAGATGACTAGGGCTTTTTTGTGAACATTGTGAGAGTCTGACACGTTAAATTCTCCAAGAGATTTGTTGTTTTAAGCCAAAATGCATGAAAGCTATCTGCTCTTAATATAGTATTTTTGTCAGTTTTTTTACACTGTGGTATGGGGCTGGCAATCCTGATCTTTTTTAGTCCATCTTCATGAACAATATTGGTATATAAATACATCCTCTGCATCCTACAGACTGGGTGAGACAACAAAAAATGAAGAAGTTTATTTAGGCCGAACGAAGAGGTGGCTTAAAGACAGAATCTCTGAACACAAGAATGCCATTAAAAAAGATAAACTTGATTATCCAGTGGCCAAACATTTTTATAGAATGCATAATGCATGGTCTCATAGTTGAAGGCTGGAGACAATCGAGAATAACATTAGGGGTGGTGATACTATTACAAGGAAGAAACTTTTTTTATAAAACTTTTGTCTGTTTGTTTTTTCTTAGTGTTCTTATGTACGTATCCAGGGGCCTATACTACAAAGCAAGGCTATTAGTTAACCGGAGTAACTTTGGGAGTAACAATTGATCTCTAAAAGAACACTTTAGTGAGCATCTATTATCTCTGAAGTGACATGTTTGGAGATCAGCAGTTACACCTGAAGTTACCCAGCTTAGCCAGTAACCTTGCTTCGTAGTATACCCCCCTGGTCTCAACATAAAGGGGTACTACCAGCTGGTGGTTCTTTTATTGTTTTTTATTGTTTGTTTTACTGTTTACCTGTGAATTCACTTCCTGTTGTATCCAGGTGTTGTAAATCAGTCCACTCCTTAAGAGGAAACTGTTTGAGGCACACCCAGGGGCACACCCTGAAGAAGGCCATCAGTGCCGCTACTCATGGGTTGCTACCCAGCTCATGTTTTTAATAATTTCCACGTGAAATAGTCATGTAAAAGGCTTTTTATATTTTTTTGTAGAAAGAATGCCTTGGATTTCTTCCTTTTTTTCAAATAAAATATGCAAACTTCCAAAGAAACATAAATACTCAATAAATTACTACATCACAGATCACAGTCACAGCTTCCTGATGACCACAGAAGACTTTGTGTATGGCAGTACAATATCTCATTGCATTGGGGTGCAGTCTAATGGCAGATAGAATGAAAGACCTGCGTTCCATCTTACATGCTAGATGGAGAAGTCTGTTCCTAAAGGAACTACTAGGTGTCCAGGGAGCCCCACATAGTACTGCAGTCCTAACCAGCTTTTTGAGTTTCCATCTGTCCCTCCCTGAGCTGCCACTGCCCCAACAGACTACAGCATAAAAAACTACTGACACCTCAACTGTATCATATAGTCTTCAGTGGTGACCTGCACACAACAGACTACAGCAAAAAAACTACTGACACCTCAACTGTATCATATAGTCTTCAGTAGTGACCTGCACACACAACAGACTACAGCATAAAAAACTACTGACACCTCAACTGTATCATATAGTCTTTAATAGTGACCTGCACACACAATAGAACCTCAGTCCTTAGTAAGTGAAGCTGACTCTGGCCCTTCTTATACAGGGCATCTGTGTTGTGTGATCAGTCCAGTTTGTTGTTGAGATGAAAGCCAAGGTATTTATAGACAGACAATTGTAATGTCCTCCTGCTGAATGCTCAATGGTATAAGGGATGATGCACTTTGGCAAAAGTCAACCACCATCTCCTCTGTCCATTATTTAACAGAGCTGGCCCTTTGTTATACCAAACAGTACAATGACTGTATTATCAGAGAATTTCTGGAGGTGGCAGGTGAAGCTTAAGTACCATTTTTGTATCTTCATGTTGGTGTGAGCAAAGAACCCCCCCCCCACCACCTAATTTAAATACTCTCAGGAGTACTCGTTGACAGGGGTATCATTGACAACCACTGTTCTGGAGCACCTAATGACAGACAGATAATGATTTTTTTTGGACATTAAAACACCAGGTCTCATAAAAATAGGTGGGCATGTTTCCTCAATAGACGAGCGAAATGTGAGAAACCGGTGCTTGAGTCCAAGATTACAAGTTTTTGTGGTATGTAAGTCAAACAAGCGAAAGAGATCACTCATTTGTGGTGTAGTGCAAAATCAGAACACTTCAATTGTCAATCTCCTGTGACATTTTTATATTCCAACGTATCATTTTAAACATATATTATTTATTTCCATATTCCAACATATCATTTTAAACATATACTTATTTTTCCAAAAGCAGGGCCTGAGGGAGGGCATCTGAAGAAACAAGTACATTAGGATAAAAGAAAGACTTACAAAAGAGGAGAAAGTGCTTCTGTGTGTGAAAGAGTTGGGGGTCAAGACAGCTCAATAAATCAGGATGTGTTCTGTTCTGAACTCAAAACTACTGAGATCTTTCTGGCAGCTGACAGCCAAGTAGCTTATCACATTAGCAGAAGTCGTTTTTAGACAGATGATCTGCATGCACAACACCACAGGCAGTGGGAACATACTGCATGTTATTACAGTAAAAACAGTGGTAAAAACCCAAAATAAAAACACAAAACTATTTCTTTTGGCAGTTGACTTTCACAGACATGAGTGGAAATGCAAGGCACAGTAGCACAGACAGTGGAAGACCCAGAGTAAAACACAAGAAAGACATTTTTGTATGCAACTCAATAGAAAAATAGAGATAAAGTGGTTGTGTGCACTTTCAGAAACAGCCTATAAATCTGTAAAGTGGGTTTATGGCAGTTAATTCCTCTTCAATAAACATGTGAAGCTTTGATTGATAAAAAGGGAGCATCGACTCTCACACACACACACACACACACACACACACACACACACACACACACACACACACACAGAATTCCATTTTAATATTCCTTCCTAGTAGTCCTCTTCGCAAAGTTGGTTACTGGAATAAAAAGAAACAGTTGAGGTGTCAATACATAGCACATATCCAAGAGTTACAGTACAGCATATCAGAGGGCAAGTCTTGCTTGAGCATAACAGCTGCATAACTTTTATCAGAGGGAAAATCTTGCTTGTGCATAACATTGCTGTGAGTGAGTGAAAGAGACTCAGACATTTCCTCATTTTCTCTCACATTTAAAGGTGGAGATTGTTTAACCAGGAGTTTCTCCTACAGTTAACATGTTTTGTTAACCGTTTCTTGAATTCTCACCAATACATGTAGATTTCTTTACAAGCCAAAGGACAGGAGGCAGTGATGATCCAACTCAAAGAGTTATGTTGACTGACAAGGTGATGAACACAATTTATCCCCATTCAAAGTGACTATGAAACTGGTAAATTAATTGTGCATGTATCTTTAATTTGTCAAAGAATTATGTCAAGTTACGGTCTGAGAAATACTCCCAAGAGCAGAGCAAACATACATCATTACATATCCTTGCAGCTTAAATAGTCCAACTCTTTCACACATCATTTTTACACACCTTTAGAGGTGGAGATTGTTTAACCTGGAGCTCCCCCTGCAGTCAACACTTTTTATTGTAACTTTTACAACAAATTCTTACCAATACATGTCGATTTTCTTGAATATGAAACTGGTAAATGGATCTTGCACGCATCTTTAAGTCGTCAAAGAACTATGTAAGAGTTACAGTTTGAGAAATATGAAGCAGAACAAACATACGGAAAAGAGTGGTGTATGCATATCCTTACATATCCTTACTCTTCTTACCTGAGGTTGTGGTACCAAGTAAAATATCTTGTAAATCAACACATTGTGGTCTTTTGGGTTGTCCCATGCTGGTGCCTGTAAGATAGGAAAACAACACGTCACACAACATCACGTCTTACACAAAGTAAAATGCTCTAAACGTAATGAAACTAAATGATAAATGATAAATGATACAGACGTCTAACAAAGAGGTTCAAGGTTGACTTTATTATCCCACCAGGGGAAATTCATGTGGTCATTGCATGTCTCATAAGCAAGCAGGCAGACAAACACTAGAACAATAGAAGGACACACACAGGCAGACTACCTTAGGTTGTACCACAAGTAGAGACACAACACAAACAACACAGATCCATAAAAAGCATAAGAAAAATGTAACAGAGCTTAAAAAGATATAATAAATAAATAAAGTAAGGTTTTGAGGTAACTGAATTAGGGTATTAGGGTCCCACAACAGTTTTGAGTCTGTGGTTGTATGGCAGCTGTAGGCACGAAGGATTTATTATACCTCTCTGTCCTGATTGGTCTTTGCAGAATTCTGCCATTTAACCTGTAGCTACCAACAAATTTTGAGAACAGAAGATGTTCTGGGTCACTGAGGATCTGGTCTGTTTTTTTAGGATCAGTTCATTATACAGCTGCTCTACAGATGCCTGGTTTGTTCCTATGATCTTACTGGCTACATTAATGATGCGTTGGAGATTTTTACGGTCCTTAGCATGCATATTACCAAAAGTTGACTAAAACTTATACTACTACTTATCAGAGCACCACTAAAAAGATGTCTTCCACAGATGAAGGGTTGCACTGTAGGAAACCTACCAGTGCTGTATCATCAGCATACTTAAAGTAGGTGTGAGCTGCTAACTGCTAAGTTGCTAACTGTTGCTAAGTAGCTGCTAAGTTGCTAACTGACAGTGATTTGTATATAGGGTGTAAAGAATTGGAGACAAAACACACCCCTGGGGTACTCCTTTGTTTGTGAACTGTAATGATGACATGCATGAGTTAAAACGGACCTGCTGACTACGTTTGGTCAAAATGTCCATTATCCATAAAATAATTTTAGGATTGACTTGATGTAACAGTTTCCTTGCCATTAGATGTGGTTAAATGGTGCTGAAGACACTGCTGAAGTCAACAAACAAAATCTTGCTTTTAGGCTTTTAGACTGTTCTAGGTGTTCAAAGATATTATTTGTCAAGGTCAGCAGTGCATCCCCGTCCCACATGATAGGCAAGCTGATTTGGATCTAAAAGGGGTGAGACATCTGGTATAGGTTTTTTAAAACAATTTTCTCAAAACATTTCATGACAGTGGATGTGAGGGTGACTGGGCACAAGTCATTAAGTTCTTTAGGTTTATTATGTGTTGGTACAGGTAATACAAGGGATTTTTTTCCACAGGTTAGGAACAGCACCAGTGTCTAATGACAGCTGAAACAACCTATGGAAGGGCTGTGCTAACGGATCTGCACACATTTTCAGTGCCCTGCTGCTTATACCTTCTGGCCCACAGGCTTTCTTCGAGTTTACACATCTAAAATAAGACTTAACATCATCATTAAAAATGTCAATGTTCGCCCCATTTTAATTCCATGTTAATCTGATATTGCTCTGCTTCAAAATTATGTGCGTCGAATCTACAATAAAAGTTATTTAGTTCAATTGCCACATCGAGATCATTGTCTGCCACCGTAGGGTGGTTCTTAGGCTTATATCCTGTGATAGTTTGGACTCCCCGCCATGCTTTCCTAGCATCAGTTCTAAAATAGTTTTCAGGTTTGCGTTTGTAAGCAGCTTTACATACCATAGTTTTGATCTTTTTTCTGTACTGTCTTTTTCTCCTCTAAACTTCCACCCATTTTAAACAAACGCCTTTTCTGATTAAGAAGTTGCTTTAGCTCTGGAGTCACCCAAGGCTTCTTATTGGGAAACAATTAAATGGTCTTTTGGGGTACGATTGTGTCTACACATATTTGTATGTATCCCGACAAGGCAAACACCACGTCATTAATGTCATCAGTCCCATCAGTCACTACGACCCAGTTCGTGCGCTCCAGAAAATCCCGGAGTGCCTCAATGGCGGCTGCAGTTCAGCATTTAACCTCCAACTTTCTCACTTTCTCGCACCGGAACCGAGACACGTAGGCAGGTAGCAATTTTACCATATTGTGGTCCGAGTTGCCCAAGTCGGGCAAAGCTTTGGAATAGAAAGCATCTTGAATGTTTCAATAACAGTGATCAAGGCAAGCTTTATTGCGTGTGCGGCAGGTGACATATTGCTCATAAGAAGGTAAGTATTTCCGAAGGCTGCGCAGGTTAAAGTCACCCATTATGAAGTTAGCCGCGTCTGGAGCTTCTGCCTCTGCTTGAGATACAAGCTCGTGGATCAGGGTGGCCGCTGCCTGTGTGTCCGCGGAGGGCGCAATATACACCACAAAAAGTCTAATATGGTGCATCTCCCTGGGCAGATGATATGGCCTTAGACAAAAGCAGTTCAATGTCATCCCTAATTGGGATATGAGCAGGGAAGCAGTATGTTATTAACGAAAACACTCCCACCTTTTCTTTTCCCGGAGTTTAAGTTGCGATCCATCCTCACCAGCGAAAAGCCCTCTAGTTCAACCGAAGAGCCTGGATCCGCCTCAGTGAGCCAGCCTTCTGTCAGGCAGATAAGGCATGATTGCCGATAGTCCGAGAGGTACTGAGCGCAAGCCCGCATCTCATCCACCTTGTTCCTTACGCTCTGGACATTGCCTAGCACAATCGATGGAAGTGGTTGTCTGTAGGGTTGCCTTTTAATCCGCTCCCGAATCCGCCCTTTCCTTCCGCGTTTCCTTCCTTTATAGTTCTTACTTTCACATTCGGGTGGCAATAGCTATATGTCATTGTGAGGACGCGTTGATTCAAAAGAACGTCTCGGTTGTAGGTGAAGCGGGTGGCCTGGCCTCCATGTATGTTTAAGTTGTGGCCGGCTGCATATCTAACGAGATCACCTAAAAAAGTGATCACGAACAGCAGTAGGATGACTGATTCCGGCTTCATTCTGTAGCTTACACGGTAACAGTTCACGAACTTAGGTAGTTGTTATTTTGGTTGCGTAAAAAACACACATAATATAAACAAACAAACAATACAAGTAAATAGCTTCAGCTCTATGCTACGTGACCATCAGCAAAATGGTTGTTTCATCCTGAATCAGTCATTACATTTATATTACTGTGACCTAAGTTTACCTGAGGCATAGGACAGTAGCAAAATGTCTTGTCCATATAAACCCACACGCCTTGCCCCTCTGGGTTTTCCAGGCATTGAGTAGGAGCCTGAAACATTGTCATGAAACTTTTAAATGTCTGTACACTTTTGGAAAATATTGTAAACAACATTATGTCAATTATTTTTATTCATACAGCACATTTGTATTGTATTTGTAGCACAAAGGTTTTGTTTTAGTTTTGTACAGAGAAGACAAATTATAATAAAATAAATCAAAATGTTAAGTCAGGCTATGATATATATAATGTTCCTCATTGGCTTGGTGAAAACAGGTCAAAATCAAGTTGACAGTGTGTCTTTTGTGTCCATGTGTTTTCAGACGATATTTGGTACTGATTTCAACATAGCTTAACTCTTCACTGTCCTCTGGAAAGTTATTTGATACAGTCCAGTGCTTACCTTCAGTCCTTCCATCTCAGTGGAGAGCAGAGAGTTATCCATGGCTTGCAAACTTTCTGAGCAGGGAGCACCTAGTGTGTGTGATAGAGAAAAAGAGAGAGGAAGGGAAGGGGAGAGAGATCATCTATTTTTAGCCACTGCCTCACTTAGGGGTGGGGACAGAGAATAGGCTACATAAATTTTATTTAAAAATGGTAATCAAATACGTATTTTAGGTGCGGCTAGGGGGTAACCAAAGGAGGGTAACTCATCACACTGAAGTAGGCGAATTTTGTATGAAAGGTGAGCTTAGTAGGCTGCTGTCAGTTGTTACCCTTTACCCTGGAAGATATCACCAGCCTAACGTTAGTTGTCAGCTGGGTGGGAGAAATGTGCATGATCACAGCACAGAGGCTTGTTCGTGTTGAAAGATAAGCGATGAGCCTTCGTTCGTGAATTCAATCCGATTGAGTGTTTACATGTTCTAGAAATTCTATTTCGATCAGGATGTCTACATGGGTCATTTCTATTCTGATTGAGCTATTATTCTGTTTCTATTCCGGTTAAACGAGTGTTGTGGCAGCATATCTGTCTAATCCTGCAGTCCAAGCATCTTACAGTAGGAAAATAACTATTTTGCAGTCAATTTTTCCGCTATGAATGAATGCCATGCCGTGGAAAAGGAAATTTTGCCCCTATCGCTACTTAACAAACGAACTAGCGTAAAATCAGCTCGTTTCACAAACTGATACATTTATGGTGACTCAACATAGGCATTGTATCAACTAACATTAATTCAGAAACATAATGTCAAACAACGTCTTCTAAATTCACATTGGCAGAGCCAGGTCACTGTATGGTTTGACAGGTAGCTAACGTTGTATAGTGTCGTTAACCAACGGTAAGCGGGACACACGGAGAGAACTGCAGACAGAACTTTTGCGAGTGCTCTGAATCCCTGTCATTGGGCAGTAAAGACTTCTGGGTTCGAAGCGACCCAATGAAAAGCAGAATGCATGGACACCAACATTCCTTCTGCTAAACCTTTAAGCAGCTTATCCATTTAATACACTAAAATGCTAGTGCCCCATTTCGTTTCAAGAAAGGAGCACTGACCCTCTGTGCTGTCTGAAAGCTGGCCTACTCGAAACTTTCTACTAACTTAGGCTAACCAGACAACCCCGATTTCCGGGAACAGTCCCCTATTTTGGTGGCCGGTCCCCGATAAAATACAAGACAACCCACGTTGTCCCCGATTATTGAAACTAAAACATTATTTTGATGCTATTGCTAAATAGCAATGTCCCAGGTTCCCCCAAAACTCAGGGAAATGTCCTCTAAGAGGTCTGGTCACCTAATTATAACTATAGGAAACTGTAGCCTGACTGGAAGTACAACTGTAACGTTTATTAAACGATGTCAAGAAGCATCCTATACCCCAACCTGAATGAAGACGTTATCAAACATGTAGCATAGGCTGATAGTAAACCAGCAACCTGTGATTTATACCATTCCCCAACGTCAATGCATTTAGAGACAACCAAACGATTTAGCATTTAGTCTACAGTTACTTACAGTTATATGAAATGGTATCCTACTTCAGAATGAATGTGTAGCCTACAAATGAGACTATATCAATTCACCGTTTCAATGCAGAGTGTTAAATTGTAGGAAGTCACATTTAGTGACCGAAATATACGCAATGATGTTCTCATGCCTCGTCAGTGGGTGTGCCAGTGCGGTGTTTTTCACCCTCTTCTGCGCACCCAGTCACTCCACCTGGTCAGTGTTCTGAAATTTACTATTTGAGTTCAACGGGAGAGAAGTTACTGTTCGTCTGTGGAAATAGAAAGTAAATCAGCCAAGTAGCTGATTGGAAAAAAAGGGTTGGAAAGCCTACAAGTGGACACAGCAAAATGCGCCAAAATCAGATATGTTTGCCACCACAAATTCGACTGCAGCAGCAGGTGCAGGGCCGTCGACGTTCAGTGCAGAGGAAGTTCCTCGAATGCATAGTCGCACACAGCTTTAATGTGTAACAGAGTGGTAACACAGACGAAGTAAAAGTAGCTCAGAGGAGGAGGAGGAGAAAGAGAGACCAAGCAGGGACATTGAGGAGGTCAGAATAGCTACTGTCAGTCCGGTAAGAAGTAGCCGACGTGGCAACAGAAATAAGAGGGACTTTCGTGTAGGGATGGCGGGGGGCTGATGTGTGTGTTGAATGTTTGTCTGCAACCTGAATCAGTAGCAAACAAGCCACCTGCATTTTAGGCCACATTGCGCGTTTCAATTTTTTTTCAACCTTTAAATTATCCACAACAAATTAACGAGGTCGGTCTCAGAACGCCCTCAACTCTCTGAGATCTGTAGTCAGTCACGATTGATCAAAATTGGTCTCAATCTTGATGCAGTACAACAAACAAACCTAACAAATTGCTTTGTGCAGACAGTGCACATAGGCTACACACGTTCGCAGTCAGAAAGACGCTGGAATCAAACAGAAATGACGAGAGCCCGTGGAATTAACAATGAAAATGTTTTGGGATGTGTTTATATCTTCACTAAATAGTATCTGGGGAAATTGTGGGCTAAACGTGTGCAAATGCGCAACATAGGAAATTATTACAGGACTCATTTTATTCAGTCAGACTAAAATAGTAGCCTATAGAGTTTTGTACACAACCTCGTCCTTGCTGGTTTATTTTGTGTGTGTGTGTGTGTGTGAGAGAGAGAGAATTGCCTTTATAGCCTTTGTTTTTGAATAACACCTTAGTGTTATTTTAGCTTGACATGAATTCATAGTCTGCATCTGTTAAAGCTTACAGTTTATTATAATGTAATATTAGTGAAACATTGTTAAGGAAGTAATTGCCAAAATGGCTATATATTTCCAAGATGAAAGTCTCTGTGAGTATTGAAAGAATGTATATATAGTTTTAGCATTTAGTACTCTACTTTGTTTTGAAACACAATCTGCGCATATTTCCTCTGGTATGTTTTATGACTCCCCATATTGTGTAAATGATCATGGTGGGCTGCCATTGCCAAAAATGCCATGGTCATAATACCATAACTCAATAAAAAAATAAAGACTGAGTGTACTTTCAGAAGCAGCCAATTAATCTGTAATCTGTGGGGTTATGCCGTTACTTTCTGTCCTATAAAAATGTGCAGTTTAGACTGATAAAAAGGGAGCACCTTACTCCCTTACATCTTCACACACACCCTTACAAACACAAACACACACATTATAAGAATAACCGATGAGCAACAGCACTGCTCACTCTGGCCATAAACATCTGTAGGCCTATACAAAAATGCTTTTTTAAAGTCCTTAATAGTAGTCCTCTTCATAAAGTTAATCTCACTGTTTGGAATTACTGGAATAAAGAGAAACAGTTGAGGTGTCAATACATAGCACATATCCAAGAGTTACAGTACAGCATATCAGAGGGCAAATCTTGCTTGAGCACAACAGCTGCAGAATGTATGTAGTGTGTGTGTTTGTGTGTGTGTGTGAGTGAGAGAGAGAGAGAGAGAATAGGACACTTTCACATATCATTTTCACACACAACTTAACTTTTACAACAAATTCTTGCCAGTACATGTAGATTTTCTTGAATAGGAAACTGGTGAATTGATCTTTCATGTACCTTTAAGTTGTCAAAGAATTAAGGTAAGATGGTTTGAGAAATATGAAGCAGAGCAAATATACGGAAAAGAGTGATGCATCCATATCCTTACATATCCTTACTGGTTAAATATTCCAACTCTTCTTACCTGAGGTTGTGGCACCAGGTAAAACATCTTGCCACAGAAAATCAACACATTGTGGTCTTTTGGGATGTCCCCCGATGGTGCCTGTAAGGCAGGAAAACAACAGTCATCATGTTTTTACATTTTCAAACAACCTGTATGAGCAAACATGACCTACAATATTACCTGACCGTCAGAAAAATGTTTGCTCCTGAATCTGTTATTACATTTATAGATTACATTTTACATTTATATACATTGATATTTATAGGACACCTTGTCCATATAAACCCACATGACTTGCTCTGCTGGGTTTCTCAGACATTGAGTAGGAGCCTGAAACATGGTCATGAAACTTAAATGTCTTTAAACTCTTGGAAACACTGTAAATAACATTAAGTAAGGCATGTTCATTTATAAAGCATGTATAAAACTATTTTCACTGACCAAGTGCTGTACAGAGGGAGAATACAAATTATAATAAAATAAATGTTTGATAGAAATTATAATAATATCTTCAATATTTATATTGTGAACAGAAAGCCCTTATATATGATAAGATCAGCTTAGAGATTAATATAAATGGACTTTATGTTTTGGAGATGAGAAGGACACATAAGTGGCCTAAATGTCCAAGACATGGCAGAAGTCATTGATCAAGGGAAAATGTTATGCCAGGTTAAATGTATGTGCCATCACATGTCTAAGGATGTACATTAAATATTCTAGTATTGGTAGGTCTATGTTTCCCCTTTGGCTGAAGGAAAACAGGTCAAAATCACATTGACAGCATGTAGTTTGTGTCCATGTGTCCTCAGACTATATTTGGTATTGATTTCAACATAGCTTAACTCTTCACTGTCCTCTGGAAAGTTATTTGATACAGTCCAGTGCTTACCTTCAGTCCTTCCATCTCACTGGAGAGCAGAGAGTTATCCATGGCTTGCCAACTGTCTGAGCAGGGAGCACCTAGTGTGTTTGTGTTTGTGTGTGTGTGTGAAGAGACAGAGAGAGAGAGAGAAAGATTAATATAAATTAGCCCCATACCAAATTTTTTTCAACTGCTTACACAAATCGTCATACAACTGAACCCTGTACCCTGTCACTCAGACACCATAACTACACAACATAACTGCAAAAAGCTTATTATTCTTAGCCCTTATTCTTAGCCCTGACTCAATATTTTCAATTTTGCAAAGCCCTTTTTGCAAAACACGACCATACCCACACAAAAATCAGCCAGGAGTAGTTTTAAAGCTTTTGATTTCTGTCCAACTACATACGGTGATGAGATTTTTTCTTTTTTTTTTTCTTGTGTGGGAAAATATTTGGGAAAATAAACTACGGTATATTGTTTGTTTCAATATTGCTTGCATGTTTACTGTATTTACTATATTTCAACTTCTCCCTTCATGTTATACAAACTGATCAAAGACAGAAGTGCTTTAAGTTTAGAGCAATAGAGTGTAAATGTATGTAAATGTAATATTATTATAAAAGTGTGTATGATGTAAGACAAACGTTTGCCTTTGAGATGTGTTTATAACAGTGTGGGGATGTGAGACTTGATGCTTTTGGTGAGGAATTCATGAATTTGCGTGTAAAGTTTTGAGAAAAAGAGAACTTTGAAAATGTGTGTAAGCACAAAATGGTCTCACCCATTAATTTCCCCCCACTCTGTGTAACAAAATTTAATTAAACACTCAAAATGTTCTGAAAATTTACATTTGTTGTACCCTGACATGTTGCCCCATGCCATGACCGTCAGATTAAATGAACCACATTTTTAGAGCAATAGACTATAGGCAAGTAAAGATAATCTGACAAAATGTGATGGGTCAAATTTGACTAGAAAACAACTGGAGGGTTAAATGTGTGGACCTAGACGGGTTGTCATGGCCTATCTGTATGTGAGTGAATCTAAAAAACATTGAGAGACGATAATGTGATTCATTGAACTATTTTTCCACATTCAGCCAATACTTCCAAGCTGACGGTGAGGGCGAAGTTAGGAATTTTTGCTTATGGGGGTTCTCTTCATGTACTTTTCTCCCCCGGCTGGTTGCAGTACAATTCATAACCGATGATCATCGGTAAATATGATACCACCAGAACATTTGGAGGGGTGTTGAAATCATAAACTGTATATAAGAATGGACTGCATTTATATAGAACAGTTAAAATACAACTAGCATTACCATTACCTGCGATTTCACTGAAGTATTTCCATGCGGCCAACATGAGTCTGACGTCACTGATTTATGTTCTTGTAATTTAGCAAAAAGACACATTAACAATGCAAGTATACATACATTGACAGTCCCTGGTGACATATAATCCACAGTGTGAGTTTAGTAATATTAACCAGTGGCCAGTAAAAATACGGTGGCATATGCACTGTCCATGGCAGGTTCAAATAGCGACATTATCTGCCCAAGCATGGGTTTAGTCACACTGGTTTATTGTAGACAGAACAAACTGTTTGACAATATGGACAGTTCTTACGGGTCCAAGGTCGGTTGCGCCAGTGGATGAGTTGGACATTCAAATATATTAGTTGAAGACAAGGAGGAAGGCATCCCACTTCAGCACAGCCTAACTGTTTCATCTGGGCAGTCAGATCAGTTGCAGGTTCACAGCAACAAAAAATTCTACTGCACTATTGCACTATTCTACTGACTGTACGTGCCATTTGTCTGCTGTTTTAGGACACTTGTCAACAGTTCCATGAAATTCACCTTTATCATGTCAGATTGCTACTTGTGATTGATAAAGTCAGACTAAACCATTTGTGTTGGAGTAAGTGTACCAGTTGTGCAATAGTCCTACAGTTGGGACCATAAGAGCATAACCTTAAGTTAAGTTGAGATTCTAATAATGAGTTGTTATGTTGAGACACTCATTATAATAAGCAAGCAAATGGCACAGAACAGTCTGACCCATCATGGGGTAGTGTGGTGGAGATGACACTGGACAAAAAGCAAGTGGCACATCCCAGCAATAACAGTACAATACAATTACCTTCCTATCATGCACCAAGCTAGCACTTTGAGTTAGAACATATGCTTGCTAACTAGCCAGACAGTTATCACGTTCTTGCAGTTCCTTTCTAAGCTGGTATTTCCAGAAGATTAATAACTTGATCTCATAATTCAATTCATAGTAACGATGTTAAAAAAAACAAACAAAACAATTGGCTAACTTTAAAATATGTGCTTTCTAATGAGTTATCACCAGCATTTTTCAAATAAAATATATAAAACAAAATTTGGTCCCAAAAATGTGTCTGAAAAAGGGGGGTATATTTATATACATGCCAATACAGTACATTGGACATAATTATAGATTACTTCTCATATTTAAGTACAATAAATACAAGACACTTTTAGACTCTTACTTGAGAAAGATGCTAGTGGGTAACAAGCCATTTTTGGTATGGTACTTTAATCAAGTGGGACTTTTTGCTACAGGTAGTCCTATACAATATTGCCATTCATTCACTGGCCTGAATCCTCCCAAAATAGATTAAACTGAAAATATATTCCTTTCCATAATCAGCATGCTAGAAAGAATCTTGTAATATGATTTTTAGACACCCAGGTTGACCAAAACACTTCCAGTTGCCTGTTTGCTCACTGGGAGGTCAGCCCTATGTTCCCCTCCCCCCTTTTTAAAATGATTTTTGTCAACTCAGGTGCTACGTTTCTCGAGTTATTTCACACAAACTGTGACCGAATAAGGAGTGCATACACTCCTTAGTAGACCTTTTATGCCTACGGAAAAATCTGTGAAATATGTAGGCGTACACAGTATTAAAGAACACCTAAAAAGTACTTTCAGTTTCAGACCACCACCAGATTTGTTGCCCCTGGAGCGTTCCTCTGAGGGGAACAATTCCACACCCAGTGTTTGTTTAGTTACGTGTTCTATGTTCGCAAGGGGGGCGGTGGAATCCCCCTCCAGACCAGGGTTGAGCTTTCATGCTAACATGAAAGGTAATTGAAAAGTTTATATTGTGACGTTATGCAACACTCCGTTTTCTCCCATTGTAATGTGTTTTGTTGCTCTATCTTCTACCCCTTCGTCAAATCTTTTCTATTTTGGCTGATCAATAAGCTCCTTCATGTCAGTATAGTGTCCCCTCTCTGCACCACTTAAGGTGGCATTCTTATTAATAAACTATATACATGTACACACACACACACGCATATATATTAGTGAAAAATGAAGACCCTTCTCTCTATAGATGCACAGACTGAGTGAAGGAATCCCACCTGTGGCTCTGTTAATCAACAAAGCAAAGACCCAAGCCCTTGTGTGAAAAATAACAGACGTATAATTAAAAATAGAATGGGTTCTGTATTTTACTGTACAAAATAACACAACATAAAAATAGCCTGTTCCACAAAACACTGAACAAAAAGAGTTAGTGTTTGAAATACTGTATGAGTAAACCAAGGGATGAGTGGACCCATCTAACAATCATTCTGCCAGCTCATATTTAGAGTTTCCTGTGCAAAGGATGGTACTTTTGCTCGGGGATGTCTGTGTGTCTTCAATACACTCACATACCAAATTGTGACAGTCAAAGTCAAATATTTTAGAAGGAGAAAGATAAATACATTTTGCGTTTTCATTGTGAAATGATTACATTAATTGAGCTAATTATGGTTTAAAAACACAATACCAGTTGGTTGGGTGTGACAATCATGACCATTCTGCTTTAACAGAAAAAAACAAAAGTCAACAATAAAAAGGTAATTAGCTAGTACCTTTGAATTAATTACCGGACGCCTCCCTAATCAGCCGGGATACTTGCACAAACACCTATCACAAGTCAGTCCACATTCGACTGGGCTCTCAAAGAAGCGGCAAGAGACATTAAAAGTGCGAACACCTTGTTTTAGATGTGCTTCAAGTTCACTATTCCACAAAGAGATGTCTTTTCACTGTCTGAACCATCATGGTGGTGCTTGCTACAGACATAATGCTGTCAAAAATGAATTCAACTGGAAGTTTTTTTTCACTGGCAAAAATGTCAACAATTTCCTATGAAATCTGATCAGAGTGTAGAGCAGAGGTGAGGTATGGAGCTAATGGGCTAGACCAAAGCACATTTACAAAACAAAAGCAAAAAGAACTCTGATCTATGGACGGCAAAGATTTAGTGTCTGGTGATGGCTGAAGACGCCTGATATCTAGCTTGAGGGAGGCAGTCAGAGTTATAGATGAGCGATTCCATTGGTATCCGTCCTGTTGTAGTCCAGATAGAGTAACCTTGGCAGCGCACACACACACACACACACACACAAAAGAAAAAAGAGGATTGGCTGTCAGCATCCCCAAAGCATTATAGGGCTCAATAGTCAGGAGAACTCACACACACTTTGCCGCTGTGGAAGTACAGCACTAACCCCTTGGTCACACGGGCCAAAAACACGCAACGAGTTGCCATTCATTTTCAATGACAGCTGGCAACAGGAGCAAGTGGAGGCGATTTTGCCTCACGCTGCCAGGTGGGCGGGGAAAACAATAGACAACTTGTCTATTTTATGCAAATATTGGGCGACAAGTCCAGGCAATTTTTATAATAGCCAATCCGAGTGAAGGAATGTCTGACGAGGTGCTTTGAAACTGAACTTCTGAACTGATCAAAAAATGTAAAATGCCAGAGCTAATGCAACGATTAGTCGCCGGCACGTGTGACCACAGGGTAAGGATCCAGGGTGCGTTTACCATAGTTGCTACATAAGTTTGGAAATTTTTTGGTTGCAATGCAATAAGTAGCAAGGAGACTCATCCATACAGGTGTGTAGACAGTAGGCAGGTGTGCCAGGGGTCTCACCTGGAAACAAAGGTGAAGTTACAGGACAGGTGTGCAAAGGGTCTCACCACTGCAGGCGAGGTGTAGATTGGGGTCAAGACTGTGAGATCACAGGTCTCATCTGTGAACGTGAGGAGAAGTGTGTAGATTGGGGCCAGCCGTACAAGAGCCCTCACCTGTGCAGGTGTGTCAGAAGCGTTTGCCTCTGGTTCCCCCGCGCTGCAGCCCCAGGGCTCGGGTCACCATGCGTCGTGCCACAGCCGTGTCCGTGCGTGGTCTCTCCTTCACTGGCTGGATATACTCTGGACCCCCGGGAGGAGAAGAGCGAAGACTGACTCTACCACTCAGACTGAAAATACTTGTGAGAATAACCTCTCTTGAGAATAATCTCAAAAACATCTTTCTTTCATAGGGAAGCGTGTGTGTGTGTGTGTGTGTGTGTGTGTGTGTGTGTGTGTGTGTGTGTGTGTGTGTGAAAGTCCTTTTCACACTGGTGAATGTCCCGCGTTTCGTGACAACCTTCTAAAACTTTCTCAGTGAAACTTCTCGAGTTTCATTTACCGTCAACCTACATCCTGTTGCTGTGTGTGTGTGTGTGTGTGTGTGCGTGTGTGTGAACTCATCTTGTTACCTGCTCGCCTAACGGCTTTCCCTTTAGACTTTCTGCTGGCCTGTGAGAGTGGGCGGGTCTTCAGTAAAGGGTGTCTGATGGACATGGCCTGTGTAGCTAAACACACAAACATCAATCAGCAATGACTAGACATTAGCCACCAGTCACCATTGACTTACATACATTAGCCACCAATCAGCATTGACTTACATACATTAGCCACCAATCACCATTGACTTACATACATTACCCACCAGTCACCATTGACTTACATACATTACCCACCTGTCACCATTGACTTACATACATTAGCCACCAATCAGCAACTAATAACTCACAGATATTAACCACCTAAACCATAGCCATCTAAATAAAAGGTGTAACAAAAGCCTCCTGTGTTCCAGAGATCAAAGAGAACTTGTGACACACTGGTTTGATTTGAACTTATGAACTCTCCACTCCACTGACTGTCTGACGGTGATGAAGCACAGAAGATTTTGCTATGAACATGATACTTTGCTGTTATCCATTGATATACACCAGCATGACGCAACAGCTCTCTCACTCTCACACACACACACACACACACACACACACACTACTGCTGCTGCTCGGGTTTTACCTGCCGCCTTGCTTGAGAAGACCCCAAGTGCATGTGTGTTGTCCACCCACTTGATCTTCATACCTCCACCACTGTTTTAAGACACAAACAGAAACGGGTACATTTTTCCTCATGCAATGGAAGCAAATAAACACATTAAGGGAGATTTGTGTAATCAAGGGGTGGCCAAACATTTCTGTTTGCAGGCTACATACTGAAAAAATCGAATTTGCTGAGGGCCAATGCAAAATTTCAAGTGAATCGACTGCGGTTTAGATCCGAAAACCCCAATGCTGTCGAAAGCATTCTATATACTATATAGTGCTTAGTGATACTATTGACAAATATGTCATACTAACCTAGGGTGGATGGAAATGGTCTTGGGTCCATGGCAATGTTGTTCAAAATCACCGTGACAATGCTGAGACTAAGACTCTCTCTCTCACTAAGACTCTCTCTCTCTCTCTTTCCATCAAATAAAACTGCACAGGTTTGTGGGATTTGAAGTGAAATAATAGATTCTACATCCACAGGATATACTTTTTAATCATGCTATCGACTACAACTAACAATTTCACATGAAAAAACAAAACTCCACTTTCCATCAAATAGAAGACACACTTCAAGCAAATAGAATGGTCCTCACAAACTGCACCACACTGGTGCATCTTCAGTAATAATTAACTGAGACCAATTAGACCCAAACTAAATGTATTTAAGACCTACTGTACAATATTTCATTACAGTTAAGACTTTTCAAGGCCTTAAATTCATATTTTTTACTTTTTGACTTGACTCTGTGGAAACCCTGTAAATATAATGTGAGTTAGTTTTTAAGACTTGACCCTGTGAAACCCTGTAAATATAATGTGAGTTAGTTTTTAAGACTTGACCCTGTGGAAACCCTGTAAATATAATGTGAGTGAATATAAAGAAGTGCTAAGACAGCAAGAAACGACACACAGCAGCTTCAGCAAAGCAGTGCTTGATTTTGCCTACAAATAGAAAATGTAAAGGTTTTGAGGGTAAGCATTATAGATTTGAATTTCTGATAAGCATGAGCAGACCCTGAGGGGTCAGGAAAAGGTCACAGTTCCACAGGTGGAAAAATTCTCTCACCTGAAATCACTGAAGGCATCCGTCAGGTCATTGGTTTTAAACATGGCAGGGAAGTCATAGATCTCAATCACATGGGAGAAGTCTTCCTCATTGAGCCACACGTTCTCAAAGGAAGAGTAGTCATGCTGCACGTGTTCAATGCTTACATCTTCCTCCGTCAGTTTTGACATGATCTAAGGAACAGGAAAAGAGCAATGACAATCTACAAAGGGTGTAACACTGACAAACATTACACAAACAGCTCTTGTTTAGGATGCTGAACACACTGCAGTAAATGCTACTAAAATCAATAGTTGCATCTGTTTTATTAGATTAGAATAGATTACTAGAAAGATTAGACTTTCACTGCGACAGGGCACAGGAGATTGACAGGAAATAAGTAGTAGAGCGATGTTGGTGGTGATTGTGGGTCAGAATTGAACCTGGGTGCCCCTGGGCTCCTAGTCTAGACCCAAATGTATTATAGGTACTGCTGGGGGGGGGCGGTGGCTAACACTATACAGTACTGTATTTCACGTTATTCTCCAAACGCCACTCCGCGACTAGAATTATACCAACTCAGTCAACATAAATTGAAAGCAGTCAATAGGTCAATAGGTTTAAAGTTCAAACAAAGTGCCCACACACTGCTAAGTAAAAATACAGTATGCCTATCGAAAGTGTCCACTGTTTACACAAAATAAAAGACTAAGAAAGAACAAAAGGGGATTCAGATACGGATGCAAATGATGCCCAGATCTCGCATTTATCTGGGTTGCCAAGTAACAATACCAAACGACCTACTAATATGTATCTATAGCAATGTGTATGGGGGGTGGGGGCACCCAAACCCTCTTCTGCTTTAGTTTTTCCAACCATTCAAGTAACTGTGCCAGCGAGAACCTGCAAGACTTGACCTTGACCTAGCTGTGTCCCTTCTAGTGATTACTAGAGAACAGGCACCCAATGCCCACCTCATGAGTTAGTTCACCCGCTATGATCTCCCTACTGCTGGAGGCACTGGGTGGAGGAGCCCCTGTGCTGCTACAGCTTCTGACGCTTGCATTTTCCTCCTCATCTTCCTTTTCATCGTCCTCCGCCTGGTCATCCAGACTCATGCTCACAAAGTAAGACACCGTCTGGTCCCATGCTGGAGGCCAGGGGCATGGGTTTGAGCCTGACAGGCTCACAAAGAGTTCCTGACCACCCAATTCGTTGAGTGGGTCCAGCCCTGTGTGCTGATTGGGTGTGGCAGTGGGCAGGCTGTCGGTGGTGTCCGAGCAGGATTCGTCAGAGGTGCTGACGCTGATGCTGGACGAGACGCTTTCAGCACGCTCCACAGAAGACAAGGTTGTGACCCCTGACTGTGCGCTCCCACTGCTGCTGCGTTCCCTCAGTGCTCGTGGGACATAGATGGCCTGGTCAGGATGACGCGCTCCTCGGCCACGTGAACGCCTCGGCTCCGAAACTTTTCCCCCGGATCGCCTGCTCTCCATTAGCCTGTAGTCCCGGCAGGGTGGAGCCTCATATACACTTGAGTATGGACTGGAATCAGTGTCACTGTCCTCCTCAGATGGCAACCTGAGAAAGCAAATTAGTTAAACACAAGACAGGCACACACACACACGCACACTATACCCCGTACTACACAATACTTAGACAAAATCTACCTTCATTCACCCATTCAGTAATTAATAATGCATAGACATGCCATTGAAGCATTCAACAGTAGTACGGCTTCTGTATGTGAGAACCAACAAAAAATGAAACAGAACTTCCAAATTCTGTTGGGAGTGATTAATTACACTGTGCAGGTAAAAGTGAAGGCATTACCTGAGGTAGGAGAAGCAGACTGCCACTCTACGACACCAACCTTCCCCGACTGAAAAAGTGGTGAGGTTCAGGTGGTTCTCAACCGTTCTGTGGATCAAGTAGCGAAGTCGACTTGGGAGAGGTGGAAAGAGAAGGATGCTGTGGGGAAAAATAGAGGCAACAAAATAATTTGGCTTGAATGGCCAGTTAGCAGTTTGTTTAACCATACCAGACAAGCGAATGTCTCAGATCCAACACAGCAGCCCCATAGCATCAAGTGATCAAGCATTTATCCACCTAACCAACACCAATGCAGCAAGCACTCAGAAGTAATCACCGGAGACGGTGCTTGAACACGTTGACTTCTACATTATGCTACCTTTAACAAACGATTTTTGCCTTTAAAGTTACCTCTTCTGGTCGTCTCGCTGTTGATAGTCATCCAGCTCGTCGTGGACCGTATGAACAAATACATTTTCTTGCCTTGGAAGGTAGCAGCCATCAACACAGGGAAACGCCAGTGTTGGACTCTTCAAACAATATTAGAAAACATAGCCAGAGTTAACGATAACTAACGTCAACCATGCTACTTAACGTTAGTTCAGGTTCAGCTAGACTGCATGTATTGTCATGACAGTGAGCTAGCTACCTAGTGGTTAGTCTGACAACTTTGAGGACCAGCTATCGTCACTGAATTTATGCTAAAATCACTAAGACAATCAAATTTGCTTAGCGTCACTAACTAACGTTAGCTTGCCAGTAGCAGACTGGGTGACAAGAAGGTAAGTTAACGTAATGTTAATGTAATAATGTTAATGTAATGTTATCAAATACGTGACCCATATGAAAAAGCCATCTGAATGGCTTAAGTTAACTTTACCAAACTGCATGAGAACTAAGTAGAGCCAGAACAAGCACCATTCATCGGCGTTAACACCGCTCATGTTAATCTATTGAAGCTAGCGCTAAGTGCCCATGGTTGTTCCTAGTTGTCCATCAGTTTATCATAGCTAACTAGCAGAACGTCAACGTTATCAAGCTAGGATGACAGCACTTTTGGTAGTAAGATAGGCATGCAGCTAAAAGAGCACAAACCCTACAAGTTACCTTAGAAACAAGCTTGAAGGTGAAACTTGGTTAATTGACAGGTGTCGTTAACTGAACTACTGCGTTGTAGTCTACCTAGCACGCCGCACGAAACGCTTCTGTTTTGCTTGTCAGAGACGCTGAAGGATCATACGCACACAGAATTAAGCTCAGTAGCGCCACTAACAGCAAGAGAAAAGAAGGGCCGCTTGCTCAGCTGCTCAACTCTGCTATAGTTGCGTTCAGGTGAGTGATCCTTTTCACGGCACTCAGAGCCTGACCAAGATTATAGATCTGTCCTCAGTTGGTGAAGGTGTGTGACAACCCTAGGACCTGAATACCACATAGACGACACTGTCACTGATGAAAAAAACAGCACTGTTTCAAAGCCAAGAAACTTAAATATCAATGTTATTTCAAGCGTAATTAGATTATCTTTCTTAAAAAGCTTTTTTTTTAACTGTACAGATATAGACTTGGAAATTACGTGTCATCATCTGAAATGTGTAGTAGCCACTACGACCGGTTTTCATTTGTAGTAGTTGCACGACAGTGCCAGGAGATGGCAACGTGTGTCCCTATAACAAGGCTCGAAAGGCACAGAATCAAAAAGGCATGAATCAGTTTCTCTCTCTTCAGAGAGACAACCAAAGTTATGTTGCCTGGGGTTACTTGGATCAATTCACAAAATAATCTGTGAATGGGTTCTCAGCTTAAACAGCATTAAAAATACATACAACTACTCATTAAAAAACGATTGCCACTACATTAGAATGTACCATTATATATAGGCCTGCCTATATATAATATGTGTTCACAATTTGTTTATGCAACATTAATTATGCAGAAATACTAATTATTATAAGAAGCTGTTTGTGGTGCAGGGTCTACACGATAGTTAAAAGTTTGGTAACCACTGGCTTATAAAACCACATGATTAAAATGTACATGCTTTCTGCAGTTGAAAAGCACAAGACACATTTTAGTGCAATTAACACAGGTGTTTTCACACCTGTCTCAGCTATGTCTGAAATGTTCTGGTAATTAGAATTAGCTGGCTTATGGTAGAACAGTTGACAAGAACAGCGCATTTTCCTCGATTGGTCATCCTCAGTGGAGTCAGAATGAAGCCTAATTGAACATACTTGTAGATGTACTTTTTATTTTATAACATACTTGTGAATGTGTTTATTCATTCAAACATTTATATTGAGCTATAATGGCAGCCTTTTCTTGTGATATGATGCATTCAAAACACATAGACATTTTTGGTTGACAGGGACCTTCTTTATGGTAATCCATCAGCAGAGGTGGTGTGATGTTCCTCCCTACTGTGTAAGCTACCACATGCTGTCCTGTGACACTTAAGCATCAATGAGGGTGTGGAAATGTTCCACCACAAGAGATTACAAGCCGTTTCACTACTTTGTTTGGGTTATCTTGAGAGCAACACTCAACGTCATTTAGTACTATGATGGTGACTGTGTTCTCTCCATACTCCACTGGCAACTTGTTTTTTTAAGCAAGAGAAAAGCAAGTCTCTGAATTAGGTAAATAAGAATTCACGAGTGTTTAGGGGTGTTGTTTATGTGCAATAAGATCATTCATTTTTGTGTATTGTACTGTGTGAAACTGAACTTACTTGAACTATTGATGATTTCCGACCACTCCTTTAATGTGAAACTAGCGGACGTATATTTTTTTTTTACAAACAAATTCACCAACCAGCTTAGTACTTAAAAATGGCATTTAATTTTTTTTTTCCTGGTGAGAAAAGTTTGAGCTCCCCTGGTGTACAGTAAGTGTTATCTGATGGACATGTGACATACTAATAATCACTGGAGGGATGTACATGTGCCGGTTTGAGGATGCATTCATATACATGACTTGCATAAAATCTCTCATCCGGTAATTGCAAAGGATGTTGCTCACTGTTTTTACTGTTGAGATGTGCGACACAAAAAAGCCTTGTTGTGACTAACACTCAACCTCCTCAAGGCTGGACTGAAAAGGCCTCATGCTTTGTATTGCTTTCTGCACTATTCACAGTCAAGAAACAGTACCCAAATGCACACATGCACAGTGCAAATGCACTGCCACAGCACAGCGCAGAACAGGTTTCGTTTGTTTGTTTTGTTCATTTTACTCATTCTGCTCTTCAGTCTTGTTTGGGTCAGCAATTTCCAAGACACCGAAACATAAGGCCATATGAAACTCTGTGGATATTGGTGAGGAGTTAGACAGTACTTGTAGAATAACTCGAGAACTGTACTGCCCCGCCTGTTAAAGGTTTAGTGGTATGTAGCTCTTAAGGAGCTGCATTCAGCAAGCCCCCCCAAAACCCATGTGTGTTAGAGTGCCACCAAATGACAGACTTGAGCACCTTGAAATAAAGAATATGAAGTTGCATCTGTTGTACTCTGGTGATCGTCTTTTTGCTTGTTGATTTGGTCCTCTCTTGAGAAACACCGGATTGTTTGGCATAAGCACGGTGGAATCACCTTTTGTTAAAACATGATTTCAATGACACTAAGGGCTTGTTTACACTTGTCTAGATGTTTTTCTAAACAAATAGTATTTTATCTGTTTGGGTCTTTCGTTTGCATGTACATTTTAGCTACCTGAAACTGATATTTTTAATAATGCCTTCCATAGTGGAAATATCCATTCATAAAAATATATGTAAACAAGCCCTAAAACACTGGGTCCCATGAACCTGGTGGGCATGTTAACCCAATAGGTTCATAGCATGTAAGCTGTTTTGGTCCTTGAGGACCCCTCCCCTCATGCTGGACCACCCCAAAATATGAGAAGTCAAAACAGTTTTCATGAAATTAGTTCCCAACCATAATTCTACCAAGTTTTTGTAGTACTCTGTTCCATCTATGGACCTGTGGATAGCTGTCTCAAGTCTCTCTCACACACACAATGTTATAGGTAGTCAGACAGTGAACAAGTATACTGTGTGTTGACATGTAGTGCAGTTCAGAAGATATGTCAAGAGTAGGTATGGAAATGAATTTTGTTGAGATGGTACATGGTGCAATGTGTGGTGCTAAAGTTATGTACTGAGAGTCGGTACATCTAGTATCACATAGATCAGTGGTTTCCAAACTTTTAACTGCCACATACGCCTGAGACACTCTCCGTCCTACCAAGTGTCCCCAGCACCACAAACATCTTGCTATAACTGTATTGGGGATTGGTGAATGTAAGATCTTTTTCCACATATTGTCTGTGAACTTTATGCTTGTGAGAGCTAAAAACCTATTCACAGATTTATTTTGTGTACCCCCTAATTGATCCAAGTACCCCCATGGGTACTTGTATCCCAGAGATCATCTTCATACTCTCTTCATTTTATTCAAACTTATTTCAGTTTAGTTGGAAAAGTCTCACTTTACGTTCTAGTGTGTCATCTTCATCTGTCTAGGGCAGCCGTTGGCCAGGTTTAACTGAGAACTCTATAAGCATTTACATGAATGTAGCTAATTTTCGCAAAAGCATATGGTTCCCTTTCTACTAAAAGTTAAGCCTCCCTAAGTTTCAACATTTCTCTTTTTTTGCATCCTATGGCAAAACTACTTCTGTTCACAAATGATGCTGACACCTTGAGCTTCATAGAAATTCAGATTTCCCTCTAATTTAACTGTTTTCTGACTTGATTGCTTTCTAACTTGAGTCCAGAGAAGAAGAAAAAAATGCTGTTCAATAATGTAATCGTAGTAACTAGACTAAGGGGCAGAGAGCAGCCTTGAGGATGTGGAGACCTATTCATTCTTTAGTGAATGGCGGAAGAACACCACTCTCCATCAGAAATGTTGTTTTGAGATGGAGCTAACCCACTTGTAATATTCCCCACCCCTGCTCTGGTTGCCTCTATTATGAAGTCAGGAGATGGATATGGACTTGAACCAATCAGAATCCTTTTCCAGGAATCCGGGCCTCGCTGACAAATTGACAGAGCAAAATGTCCAATAATACTAAAAGACGTAAAGATTACGTTACGGAGGACACAACTGACACAATTTTGAACGAATCCTGAAGCGATATTTACATTGAGTTACAGACTTCACATCTATTTGTTTCCAATCGGAAACGTGAAGGCGGGTCTGGAGGAAAGAAAGTGTCGCGTTGCGTGCACTCAAGTTAGGTTGATTGCAGTGCGAGAGGCCGTCGTACTGGTGTAATTCGGCGACAGGGAGGAAAATACTGTTTAAAATCGATTTTTACATCTTCAAGGGAAAGATTGACTTTATCGTGAAGTGTTTGACCGGTAATTTTGCACACAAACGAACGTTTTTAAACAGGGTGAGTTACATCAAAACGCCAAATAGTGAACTGGCTGCAAACATGTTTCAAACCTGTTTATTTTTCTGTCAAACAAAGTAGCAAGGCTGCTAGCGGTTTTCGGAAACGAATTCTCCATGCAAACAATAATGGTTTGGGCCATGGGAAATATTGTAACATTTATGGAATGTTCGAGTGATGACCACGCGGCAATAACTGTTATTTTAGGTGGATTGCAAAGTAACAATGTTAAATGTTGTGTCGGGGGGCGGTTAGATATTCATATGCCCGGGTTTGTTTCATTGTAGCATTGTAGCATCAGGAGTATCTGCGGAATCCGTGTAGCCTACCACAGAATCCTGGGACATAAAAGAACATCGTACTATGCAACAGTGAGCAGCACCTGACCCTTTTCAAGCCTTTATTCCAGAGGTTCCAGGTAAGTGTTTGGCCCCAGACGTAGTTAAATCGGACGCTTTATTTTTACATCCTAGCCTGTTGTTTGGGGCTGGCTACCTAATGCTCTTCAGGAACGGCTTGGCCTATTTCGTATGCATGGCTACATTCTTACCAGAGATAATTAGTCGGAGGTTTTGTTGTTTTATTCTTAGATAGCTCCCAATTAAGTCATTTGCTTTGTGAAGGCTATGGCTTACTTTAGCTGAATGTTTAGTTTTACTAAAGAATCAAAAGGTAAGAGCGTCAAACTTCTCAGGTTATGATTTCTGCTTGTACTTTCTGAGATTTTTTCCCTTTTGATGCTAAGGGAACATTGGACTATTTCATGTTTGTAGGATTGAACGATTGCCAGCATAGATAATCCGTCATTCTGGAAACAACATAGCCTATAGACTGGAGGACCCTCATTTAAGTAGAAGCACCGTCTTGTCCAGCCACCAAATGAACATTTGCTTAAAGAGATTAATTAGCCGGCGTTGTGATGAGGCGGTAAACAGTAGCATTATAAAAAGTCGCATGTTCGCTTTGAAATGGCGGGGCAGGAGTAACGGTACAAAATAAACAATTTAAAAGGTTCTCCACATCGGTGTTACTTTTGGGACTCGGCTAATGGGGTCGATAGCCTAGCAGGGAGTTGTAAGTCAAGTAGCCTAAGCATCGAGCGAATGGCTGCGCTTCCACATGCTTGCACCCATTGTGCACTTGCAGAAACTTTTTTCTTTAGCCTAAACATTTTCACAAACCTGGTAACATCCCAGCCTAATGGTTAAACTGTAATAACAGGCTATGTGTAAATGATAATTATAGTGGCGTGGTTTCTGGGCAGGGGTCTAATCAGGAAATGGTTGGAGTAATGAATGTCATACTTTGCCCTTTGTGAGTTTTTTTTGTGCTCTGTGGAGGCAGTTGTTGGCCTTTTGTTTTATGTAATGAATAGTTCTGGTCTTGAATGTAAAGACTTCAGATGAAGGCATGTACTCAGCCAGAAATCTTGGTGTTGAATGATCAAGATAATCTACTACCACTCTTATTTAGCTTCCAGTTATCATGTGTGTGTGTGTGTGTGTGTGTGTGTGTGTGTGTGTGTGTGTGTGTGTTTGTCTTCTCAGGTGACCCTGTGTCTCCTCCCCCTGTCATCCTGTGTGTTGCACCTGCCCCCCCTCCCCCTTCCACTTCACCTAACCCCTGCCCCTTCACACACATCTTCACGGGGTTGCTGGCATAGCAGCGACCCCTAGAAACACACACGGGCGCCAAACTAGAGAGGGAAAAATACATTCCACACACACACATACCTCTCAAACTCACTTCAGCCCCCCTCTGAGTTTCCCCTCTGCTCCTTACCCACTGGGGGGCTGATTTTACACTCGCACTCTCTCTCTTTCTCTCTCTCTGTCTGTCTGTCTGTCTGTCTGTCTGTCTCTCTCTCTCTGCCCACGCACACTTAAGCACTTGCACACACAAAGCAATCAATCAAGAGAGAGGGGGGAAGACGGACACACACACACACACACACCAAGTTGCGTGCCCTTTCTTAGCCTTCACCACCTGATTTACCTGGCACCTACCTACCTTCAGTCATGTCCTCCATCCTGCCTTTCACCCCACCTGTGGTGAAGCGTCTCCTGGGCTGGAAGAAGACGGCGAGTGGCTCTGGAGGGGCGGGAAGTGGCGGCGGCGGAGGTGGCGGTGAACAGAACGGCCAGGAGGAGAAGTGGTGTGAGAAGGCTGTCAAGAGCCTGGTCAAGAAGCTCAAGAAGACAGGTCAGCTGGATGAGCTGGAGAAGGCAATCACCACACAGAACTGCAACACCAAGTGTGTCACCATTCCCAGGTAACTGCTGCACCGAGTGGGCTTTGGTGTGTGTGTGTGCGCGCACGCTTTCTATGATATTTGTACAATGTGTGTGGTTGTTGTATGTGTTTGTGGGCGGGCGTGAATGCCAATATATGTCTGTGTAATGTGTATGGTGGTTTGTGTGTGTGTGTGGGCACATGTGCTTTTGTGCACTGTGTATTATGTGTTTGTATGGTGGTGTGTGTTTTTAAACTGTGTATGGTGCTGTTCTGAGTGCATGTTATGGAATGTGTGTAAGTGAGGGAAAGATGGTGTATGTTTGGCTGTGTTTTTGTTTGTGTGTGTGTGTGTGTGTGTGGGGGGGGGGTGACCTGTGTCCCATATCTCCCAAACCCCCCTTGTCCATAATGCCATTGTGAATGCACTGATACACAGCTAACTGTGAAAGCTCATGAGGACATTGCAAGCTTAATTTTCACCCCCAACGCTTCCAGTCCATTCTGTCAATGTTGGTGACGGGCAGAGAGTTTCAACTCAATCCCCCGGGGTCTGATTTGTCTCCTATTCCAATCAGTTATCAAGCTTTGACTCTTACCCTTTGTCTTGAATGAACACACACACACACACACACACACACACACACACACACACACAGAGGGCTGAAGATGTTTCAGTGTCAGAGATGTTCACCTCACCCTTGCTTGAGTGGATTTTCTTAAATTATTTTATTTTTTATTTTATAAACTATGACCTCTACAACTCTCCTCTGTAGGATTATGTCCTTATGATCTCTTTGTGATTCCTGAAAGCAGCTTCAACATTTGGCTGAGTATCCCTAAAGCTTTGTAGTGCTGTGATGCTAAATTTGAGTGTGGTCCAAATCTATCCCTCTCTCTTGGTCACAGTGGTCAGAGCACAGTGATGCTTTTGTGGAAACGCAGTCCAAGTCTCCACTTTAAGCTTAGATGAGATGGGCACTGTTGCATTGACTTTCCACTGCTTCTGAGGTGCAGAAATGAAACCCACTTCAGGGGAACTGGTCTCACCACTCTCAGGAGAGGAAGGCCAGGCCTCTGATGGTGTGTGTGTGTGTGTGTGCGCGCGCATGCATGCAACCTCCAGTGCAAGCCTGACCAATTGTCCTCAAAAAAGCGAGCATTTTGTCTCAAGTGTCAGTGTTTGGAGTAGAACAAAAACCACTGGCATCATTTAAAGGTAGCAACTCTGAATGCTGCTCCAAATGTGACCATTTTGCCTCCCCAATCTTGCTTTGCGTGTCTGTCACTTTGGTCAAAAGCGTCTGTTAAATACCAGTTAACTTTACCTTACTTTACTTTTGTTAACTGATGAAGCATGCAAAGGAGTTCAGAACAGACCTAATAAATCAAACTTTCCTGCCGAACGATTTCAGCTTCTTGTTCAACATGTTAAGCATAAGTAAAAATGCACCTTTGCTTTGCCTCTGTTCAGCCTAGATGAGCGGTAGGTGAAACGGAGGTTACCCTGCGCAGTCCGGCCCGGGGCTCGAACCCCCGACCCCGACCTACAGCAACCTCGGATCACAAGGCAAGCGCCCTAGCCAGAAAAATTGACTAGGGGGCTTTTGAGGTGTCGGAAGGGAGGTTTACTAACGCAACGTAACTACACGATCAAACTAGGCTAGCTGGTATCTGTTACATAGGGTCTTTTCACCATATATCTGCTAATTTCTTACAATCTTGAGCTGTGGCTAATAGGTTACGAAGATGTAAGGAAGGACCACAGCGCAGAATCACATGTTTTACTGAAACTGAAAAATGAGGTCGAGATTTTGTTTCTGACAACCAGAACATCCATGTGGCAGCCTTCATCTTTGCCAGTGAAGATGCATTTTAGGGCAGTTTTACTATCTATGACAATTTTTTTTGAACACCAGTAAATTGACACATATTTTTATGATGGAAATGGTTATATAAAATATAAGTATAATATAAATTGTGAAAACTATTCAATTGTAATATAATTTAAGATAATCTTACACTATGCTTTCTATGGACTTGGTCTGGTCTGAATGTGGTGTGTGGTTTGGTCTAATAATTAAGATGTGCTCCTAGAGGGTCAGGACACCCTTGGTGTCTTTTAGACCCTTGTCTTGTCTAGCTTCTCTTGTCCCCCCACCCCCCCCCCCCCCCCCCCCGCTGTCTGGGCTGGTCAGCAAGGGTGGGAAAGTTTTCAGTCTCACACGTGCTTGTTCTCCACCTAATCAGACAGTCAACCTTGGCTGCGGAAAGGATTGACGGAATTGACGATTGTTTTCCGTGTTTTCTAATAACTCCTTGAAATGCCTCAAAACATTTGATATCCTCACTTCACCTCGTGTTTCTCCCACACCCTTTCAGGGATTCCTACGGTGCGTACAAGTCAAGGCTGCAAACCAAAAGCTATTAGTGTAAATACTTGAGCCTCCAATCCAAGCCAAACTAAATATTTCTCTACATAATTTGAGTTCCTAACAAACACATTTGAAGGGAAAAGTGCAAGCATTTTCTAGGAGTATTGTTCTTTTTTTTTTTTTTTTTTTTTTTTTTTTAATTTCATTGTTCTTCTGTTCTAAATGTCAGCAGTTTTATCAATGTAAAATAATAGTTGCTATTGGTCAGCTATAAGAATCTGTAAGATGGTGGCCCTTATTCCAAATTATTCCATTTGGCAAGACTTTTATTTTGCAACAGTTGTCCTTCCCACCCCAATTTGGTATCTGGCGGTGGACACTGCTGTCATGGCATGGACTGTTGCATAAATGTGGAACAGAATGACCACATGATGAATAGAACCCCTGATCCTAGTGTTGCAGCGTCCATCAATGTGCCAGTTATGTGGCCATATGCGGAGAGGCTCCTTCCCGGGGTGAGACGGGTGAGGTGCAAATTGATTTTCAGAAACTTCCAAGCTGTCAAGCCAGATGCATTGAATAAGTGGAGGTAGCAACACTGGAGGTAGCATGTCTTAACACCCTCAGAGATGATGTTTAATGCCCATGCATCTATGGCTGCTTTAAAGACTGGCATCCTTTAAATGCCATTTAAATGCCAGGCACCTTTTCAGTGCCCTCTTTTTCCCTCTGTTGTGGCTTGTCTCTTCTTTTTAAAGTAAGACAAACAAGCCCTTATCTGTGGAGATTTAAGTTTGTGGGACCCAGGCAACGCTATCAGTGCAGGTCTTTGGTCTGAATGTGCAGATACATTATCTCTACCAGGCCTGTAGTTAGGCAGGCGTGAGAGCATGTGTTTGCTCCCGTCACACACCAAAGGGCTCAAAGGCATTTGAGTTTCCCATAAGTTAACTTGTGTAAGATGTATGAATTTCATTGGATGACTTGGTACTCCTGTGAGTTAATGGGTGGATGCTGTTGGGAAGTTGAGATTTCATGGGGGCCTTTTGTGACTTCTGATAGTGGCAGTGTTTCCCACAGTATTTTTCAAGACTACGGTGGGGCATCTCTAGTGTGTGCACAGTGCGGTGCTCTCCTGCTGGTTTGATTGCAACTTCATGCTTATTGTTCCTTCAGCAGAATAGATGAGCTGACAATGCAAACAAAAGACTGAAATGTCTGTATGGATGGATCAGATATGGCTGAAACATTTTGGTCTGTGTTTAGACTGGTGGAGGAAATTTGACTATGGTGGGCCACAATAGTTTAGAACAGGGGTGCGAATAACGTGCAGTTCATGTTACAACCAGAGCCAGTTGAACAACCCCTGCAATCCCCTGATTGACTAAGTATCACTGATGAGGGTGCTGCTCTTTGCAAGAGACTGGTTGTGCATTCTTATGCAAACTCACTGATGGACAAATTAGGGATTTGTTCAGTTTCAAGTTTCAGAGTCTGCATGTAGACACACACAACAGTTTTGGGCATTGGGCATCGTTTCAGATGCCTGGAGAGAAAGAAAAAATGACTATCCATTTTGAAAATTACAAGCAAGTAAGAAGGCCACATCGTCTCAGACTCTCACTGAGATGTTTTTGACTTCCACGACTGTAAGCTACATAAAGACACGACACTATTTAAATGAGGAAATGTAATTATATGAAATGCATTGATGTATTATAGTATGTTGGTTACCATAAACAGTTCACAATTATTGTGCAGAAATATCCATACAGTCAAAATAACAGTATTATTTCCCTTAGGCATAGCTTTCTCTTGAGATCAGCTGCCTAAGCCTATGCTGAAGTAGAATAAAAAGTGATGTTTTTGTGGTGAAGTCCTTTTATTTTTTTCAAGTATTAGATGCAAGTTTCAGTTACCATTTCAAAATGGGTGGTATGCCAGTTTCACATAATGATTAAAAAAAATATTTGGCCCGTGGCTGTTTGGCCCTTGATTGGAAAGAATTTGGGCACCCCTGGTTTAAAGAATGGTTGGGAAACACTGATAGTTTTTGTTTTTATTATTGTTATTCATTTTATTTTTTTGTTTTTCCCCCCACTGAGGTCATATGAAGCCTGCTGTATGTTTATGATAAAGAAAACCCAATACAAAGGGCAGTTTATGTAATGAGCATTTAACTACACCATCAGTGCTTTTAGTAGGGAAAAACATCCAGAATGATCAGAATGTATCTCTTCCAATGTTGTCTGATTTTGTTTTTGAGATGAAAATTAAATTTCTGAATTGTTCTAATTAGGGATGCATCAATCTGACATTTGGATCGGATATTGGTCCCGATATGGGGGAAAAAAATACTTGGATCAGGTATCGGAAAATTTAGCTGGTCTATGGGCCGATCAGTTTCCTCCGCAACAACCGCACTATGCTACCACACTATGCTACTGTAGCACTACGCTTCTGCTAACCTGAATGGTTCCTGTTAGCAGACTTAGCTCATATTGAGTCTGCTTGTCTGTAATGTAGACTAACATCACTCTCCAAAAAGATAATAAAAATTCCATATTGCAAGACAGTTCTCTATTCCAATGAACGTTCTGCTCAAGTTGTTTATGAATATTTATTTAAACTGGTGCAATAGAAAACAGTCAACATCCACAGCAGCCTACTGCACTAACACCTTGCATAGAAACAAAGTTTCTTCACCGAAGTCCTGTAACTTTGCATTTTAAAGTGACAGGTGCCTAATTTAACCTAGGCCTCCAAACATCAAATACAATGTAATGACACTGACGCACATGTTTATTTTTAAATTATATTCTAAATAACAATTTATTATATTCATGTCTGTTATTTTGTTCTATTTTGTCTTGGCCTTGAAAATAATTCCCAGAGAGTCAGGCAATAGAGGCTAAGGATGATGCCCATCTCCTAATTCAATGGGGATCGGTGTTGGGTATTGACTGATATGTAAAACCTGTGTATTGGAATCAGTATAAGAACTAAAGTTGGATTAGTGCATCTCTAGTTCTGATGCTATAGCCTTAGACAGGACAGTTATTTCCCGAGGACATTTTGGGGAAAAGTGTAAGCCTGATCTCTGAAATAATGTCGTCTAGCCAGTAGAAAGAAGCTGGTTATCACACAGTTAGCATGGTTTTGAGCCGTCACCAGAGGAATGCAATCTAGACGATTTTAACAGGAGATGTCCTGGTCCACAGTGTGTGTGTGTGTGTGTGTGTGTGTGTGTGTGTGTGTAAAAAATGCTAAATTGTTTTAGATGAACTTACTTTAACTTCAGATGTAAGATGTAACAACCCAGAAATTTCCAAGGGTGACCTGGTGGTTTCTTCTGATCTCACTGTTGTGAGGTAATAGGTGTAGAAGAACCAACTAAATATCAGTGAGCTTTAAATGTAAGCAGAGTGTCAGATTCCCATGGCACCTGTGACCAAAGCTCTCCACCACCTTGTATTTGTGACACCTCAACCCAGGCCATGAGCTTTGGTCTCTTCCTCCAACCTGGCCCAATTCTTATGGGCCTACTCCCTTGGTGTGGGGGTGTTTTATGGAGAAGAGGGATGGCACCAGTGTTCTGCGGGCTGCTTCCCACACGGCGGGGCCTCTGCTTTCGTCTGGAAAGCAAGCAGGCCCAGCCCCATGTTATGAGCTGAGGTGGCACTCTGATGGGATTCCACTGCTGGCAGGCTCTCAGACTCAGAGACGGGAGACGAGAGACGGGGTATGCTTGCAGCGCTGCTTGTTTCTCAGACCATTGTCATGAAAGGGGCCACGCAGGCCAGTTATTAGGGAAGACATATGGTTCTCTTTGAGGCCTGGTGAGCCACTCCTCGGATGTTAATCTAGCCCCAGGTTATGGATGAAATCCACATCTCTGAAGAGTGTGTGTGCGTGCGTGCGTGCGTGCGTGCGTGTGGCTTTAACTAGCAGAAGGGTGAAGTTTGGGTGAGTGTTTTTGTTTTGGGGGAGGGCGCTTGGTTGCTGCGGAATTGGTAGCAGAGGGAAGGAGCTGGTTTTGGGATAACTGGAGTTGGGTCCTTATCTGCTGCTCTTATCAGGACACAACTCCAGGCTTGGTGTGAGTGTGTGTGTGTGAGAGAGGGAGAGAGAGGGGCACACAGAGGTGGAGGCTGTTGTAGGCTGTTGGATGGCCAACAGATGTGATGGTGGACACACACACGTCTTGCACAGATTCCCTAAAACAGCCTCTAGTTTAACATGGAGAATCTCTTTTGTCTCTCTGAACCCCTAATGCTTCGTATCCAGCATGCCACACACTTAGTCTGGGCCCTCCTGACATCACAACCATTGAGTAATGCATGTGTGATCTGTGTCCTTACAGCAAAAATGTTGATGGCATTTGAATAGGTTTGTTTGTTTGTATTGAGTGGTATGTAAAAATAGATATTTCAATAAAAGGTTAAATTTGATTCGATGCCAGGTGTTGAGCAAGGCACCATTCAAACAGTTGACAATAGTGCTCGTCAACAAGAGAGCCTGCGTGAGTACAGCAGCTCACTGTTATGGCGGCTTTTTCAGTCATTGTGTGAATGATAAAGACAGTTTTGGGTTAGTAGCTGTTGAATTGTTGGGTCGCCATTTATTAATTGAAAATGGCGTACGATTCATGCCCAATTAAGCTTCTATTCACTTCACATAATGAACTGACATCTGGTTACAGACAGCCACTGAAGAACAGATTATTGTTCTTCGTCCAAATGCTTGTTTTCAAGTGTGCCGTTTTAAGTTTGTTTTTTTTAAATATGCATCTGCATGTTTATATTGAGATTCTCTTTCAGATGAACCTTATTTAACAGTCTCAAGTGAAGACATTTAGTCTAAAGGAGAGAACAAAATGAATTGTTTATACACAAAATGTGTGTTTATGACTGTAAGTTGAATGTAAAGAGATCATGGAAGTTATAGTTAGTGTTGGGGTCTAGCTTTAAGTGTGGTGCAACATCTGACCGTCTGCTGGATGTAAAATGGCATGGTGAAGTGTGACTCTCACTTCTGTCTCGAGTGTTCTTTTGCTTTTTCTATTTTAGACCCGTTTCCTGCCATGCTTGTTAGTGAAGTTTGTCATTGAATGCATGTGGGGATTTTCTTTCTCTCAAAATTGTGTGTTTTTTTTTTTCACAGAATGGGTAACGTTTTGAGGAATTTTGCTTCAATATTTTAATTGTCAACACTAATCCAGAGTTCCAACAAAATTTCATCTAACTTTCAGGACAATTTATTTGGATGAAGTCGAAGCTGGCATCAGACACAATTCGGTGAAAATATGCTGCACAAGCACTATACTTCCACCTGTGTGAGCAGCTGAAAAATGTTGATTTGCACCAGTCTGTGGTGTAGTTGCTACAAGATTAGGTTTTCTAGATTATTTTCTTTTTACTTTCAATCTCTGGCATAATAAAGGTAAATCTTGTCGGGTAAATGAAGTGTCAAAGCCTAGTTTGTTTTTTTGTGTTTTCCCTTAAAGAATATAATCATCAGAGCAATTAATAGAAGAACTCAAAGAATGCATCAGAAGATGACCAATCCTGCAAAACACACACACACACACACACATCAGTGACGTGTCTTCTAAATGGGGCAGTCTGTTTACTCAGAGGCAAGATGCCGAGTGAGCGTTTTTCCCCCCTCCCCCTTTCTCTTTCGTCATGCCAGGAAGTTCAGCTTTTTGAGACCATTGTTTTCTTCTTTGGTACTTTTTAAAAAGGCTTCTTCTACATGTCTATGTGTTTAAACACTGCTTTCTGGACACTATCAGCTGGTGAATATGTGCCTTTGCTTTGAGAAGCGAAGCCCTTTACATGTAAACCCCCTGACATCACAAATGTCGCACATTAAAATTCTTTGTGGCTTGTAGTCTTGGCCGAAGGTTTTGGGCCTCAACACGTAGTTAGTGTGTTACACAAAAATTTTGATGCTTCAGATTTTGGGTGATTCGTATTTTCTCAATTGCTGTGTTGTGTTCAGATGTGATTTTATCAGTAATCAGTTGCAAATAGTTTGAATTTAAGAAAAATGAATTTCTCAAAAAAACCCACAAAACTTTCACTGTTTTGGCCATGACTTAGAAAAGACCAGACTGTTGCTTCTAGTTGTTCCCCAAAACGTATTGTGAACCATGCGGTCATTATTTTCACTATAGACACAGATTGGTCTATAATCAATTGATCCTTGATGGGCTATGCAGCTTGGATATGTCATTGTGTTGGTTCAAATGAATTTGTTGTACTTGTGGTCAACTAATCAGAATACAGCAACCACACAAGAAAAATAACATTTATGACAAACCCCTGTTCTGGAGAAGTAAGACCTAGTTATACAGTACATGTTCACAATGTAAAAAGTTGATTGATGAATGGTGTTTAATCCACTTTCACCAACAGTAGACTGTTCTTTGAAAAGAATAACCAACCACTTAACCGTTTAAGCCTGTTTGACCAGTTGAGTGTTTCCCAAGGCCATCTGAGCTCCTCAGCACTAGTTGATAACGTGTCAGATTAGCTGCTGATGATCTCCAGAAGCCTGGGGCTGTTTTTGGGATCTGAAAGGGTCGTGTTTTGGATATCCTGTCTAGTGGTCCTGCCTTCCACCCAGGTCTGGCATGCCTTCAAAGAGCTAGCTATTACAATACCAGTGCAATCAGACTAATACGTCAAGAGGTCTGAAACACACACACACACACAAACACCCGTCCTGTTTAGCAAAGGCCCATGTTCTGATTGTTTTACATCAGTTGTTTTTTAATTTACCACTACTGCTAATATTTCTCACACACACACACACACACACAGAGGCGCACACATACACACAAAGCAGAAATGAGGCATTCTAACAGTGAAGCTGGCTGTTATGCATAGATGGTGTAGTTTGTGACTGCAGGGTCTGTACTGTTTTATTTTCACTAAGGGTGCCTACTGGTTCAGTCCCGTTTCAGAGAAGCCCAGGCCACTAGGGGGCAGGCTTTCATTCATTATATGCCAACGTCTGTCTGTGTGACCCATTGCAATCTCACCTCACCTCACCTCACCTCACCTCATCTCATGTCATGACCTTATGTCTGCAGTCCATGATTCTTTTGAGAACAGTCGTGGATCCATTTTTATTGTTTTTTTTTCCCCTTTAGTTGACAAGTTAGAATGGTACACAAAGATAAAACATCCTTATCTCTTGTCAAGCCTTACTTTTGTCTGTTCTTGCATGTACTTCAAACAGTGTCCTGAACCAGTCAGTGTTGAGTTGAAATGTGTGATGTTTCTGAAACATGGAGACAAATCTCCCCCCCACCCCCCGCCCTCTCTCCTGGTGGTCCAGGCCCCCAGCATGAACCACAGGACCCCAGAGAGTGGAGCTGCTTCCAACTGCCATGGCAACAAGTCCATCAGTGTCACCAACAACTTTTGAGTTTGTCTCCATCTCACACTGTTGCAGTCCTGTGTAAATGTCTCTTCATTCCAGAAGCTTCTTTTATCGGAGGTGGTGTGTGTGCATGTATGTATGTATGTATGTATGTTTGTTTGTTTGTTTGTTTGTGTGTGTTTGGGCCAGTTTTTGGACTGTTAAACCACTGCCCCAGGCACTAATGTCAACATCTCCCATAAAAGAAGCGTAAGCGTGACCCCCCACCCCCCCTTCCCCTCCCCCTCCCCCATGCTATGTCATCATGGTATTTTTGAATGAATCATGCCCCATGTTTATCATTTTTTTGTTTGTTTGTGTTCTGTTTTTTGTTTACTTTTCTGTGCACAGCAATTGCTCTGAAATGTGGGGCCTGAGCTCGCCCAATACGATAGAACAGTGGGAAACGTCAGGCCTATACAGCTACCCTGACCAGACCAGGTGAATATCCTCCTCTCACCCCCACCCCCCTCCTGTTGGGACCGACCGGCCGGCCGGGGGGCGCACTCTGATGACATCACACGGGGCGGGGGCAGGGATGTGTGTGTGTGTGTGTGTGGTGTGGTGTGGTGTGGAGTGGTGGGCGGAGTCAGGGTGGAACTGGGGTCCCCCAAAAATCTCACCCTCCCTCCCCTGTCTGTCTGCTGTTTCTTGAAGCCCCACACATGTCTGCTGTCATTCATCTTTCTCTCATTCACTAGCCTGCGCAAACTTTCCTGCTTTATTTGCTTGCTTGCTTTCTCTCTCTCTCTCTCTCTCTCTCTGCTGGCCTGTGTTTATCATTCTGCCAGTCTCTGCCTCTCTCTCTCCATCTGTCCCTCACACTCCATCTCTCTCTCTCTCTCTCTCTCTCTCTCCCTTCTTCCATACTCTTTCTTTCAGTCTCTTCTGTCATTCTTTTTTCTTTCTCTTTATTTCTTGGTTTGTTCACAGATTCTAACAACGTTCAATGTTTTCATTGAAATGCTTTGATGCCCAGTGTTTTCAAATGACTACTGCTAACATGTTAGGTTAGAGATCTGCTGCAATGATGGGTTCTGGTAAAGCACATTTAGACAGATATGGGCTAGTCTTTAAAGTGCACACTTATAACCCCTGTATAAATGTAACATTGGTGCAGTTCTTGTGTAGCATTGTGTGTGTGTTTGTGTGTGAGGTTTTGAGATGGGTTGCTGTTCTGTGTGTGTGTGTGTGTGTTTAGGATTATTTGAGGATGTCTTGTACCCTTTCCTCCTAAAGTCTAAACACTCTGTCCCCTCCCTCTCTCCATTCATATTCTCTCTATCATACGGCACGGCTCCGCTCTCTCTCTCTCTCTCCCCCCCCTTCTGTGGCACTTTTTCTCTTTTCTCTCCCTCTTTTTCTTCCTCTATCCTCCCTTTCTCTTACTTTTTGGTTTCTCTTGGCTCCATTTCTTATTTCCTTTCTCAACGTTCATGGTTCCTCTCTCTATCTCCTCCTTTCCTGTTCTGTATGTCTGCACCTTTCCTCTTCTCTCACCTGTTCTGTATTTCTCCATCACTTCTCTCACTCCCTCCATCCTGTACCACCTTTGTCTGTTTGTCTTATCTCCTTACATCTCTCCTCCTCTGCTTCACTTGTCCTTTCTTCCTGTTCCCTCGCTTTTTCTCCTCATTCATTACTTTTCCACCTGTCCTCCATCCCCCTTTATCGTCTGGTTCTCTTGGCTTGTGTTTCTTTTTCCCTCTTTCCCCCCTCTCTCTTTCTCTCCTCTTTCTTTCTTTTGTTCTTTCTCTCTCCTTCCCCTGTCCCCCTCTCTCTTTCTCTCCTCTTTCTTTCTTTTGTTCTTTCTCTCTCCCTCTCCCTCCCCTGTCCCTCTCTCTCTCTTTCCCCCCTCTCTCTCCTCTTTCTTTCTTCTGTTCTTTCTCTCTCTCTCCCTCCCTCCCTCCCTCTCTTTCTCTCCTCTTTCTTTCTTTTGTTCTTTCTCTCTCCCTCTCCCTCTCTCTGTCTCTCCTTCCGTCCCTCCTTCCCTCCCTCTTTTTCCCCCCTCTCTCTTTCTCTCCTCTTTCTTTCTTTTGTTCTTTCTCTCTCTCTCTCTCCTTCCCTCTCTTTCTCCTTCCCTCCCTCTCTCTCTCTCCCTCTCCCTCCCTCCCTCCCTCCTTCCCTCCCTCTCTCTCTCCCTCTCTCTGCCCTCTGCAGGTCTCTGGATGGACGTCTGCAGGTGTCCCACAGGAAGGGACTTCCTCACGTTATCTACTGTCGTCTGTGGCGCTGGCCTGACTTGCACAGCCACCACGAGCTGCGCGCCATCGACACCTGCGAGTACGCCTTCAACCTCAAGAAGGATGAGGTCTGCGTCAACCCCTACCACTACCAGAGGGTGGAGACGCCAGGTAAACCACGCGTGCTGGCTCTTAATCCACCTTAGAGACGAGTGCTCGCACACGCCAGGGGAAGTCAACCAACAGATGGGATCAGAAAGAACTGAGATTTTGTAGAAAACCAACCCAACATATAAAACTAAAGTGAAAAGACCTTAGTCTTCTAGAGTCTAGAATGTCTGGAATAAATATTTGGGAAACTGGCAAACAGCAATTCAAATCTCTTTAGGCAAGAATGTGTGTGCGCGCGCCTTTGCTTAACCAAGCAGTTTGCCCACTAGGTGGCAGGCCACATAGTAATCTGTAGCCTGCAGCAACAAGTGTTGGAACAAAACATTCCCAATTCCACATAGCAGCTTCAGGATGGTCAGGGCAGAACATGTTTGCCTGTATGTATATTGAGGAAACTATTAAGCAATATGTCATGAGTGGGTTCTCAGCGTATTTACCCACCCAAATGTGGTTTGGCTGCAGGCCCTGAAGCCTAAGGTTTTGTTTTCATTTTTGTTTGTTCAGCGTCCAATCAGAAATTTGATAAATTGTTTGACCTAGTGCTTGTTTAAGTGATAAGAAATAATGCCCCCCCCCTCTCTCTTATATTATTTTCTGTGCCCCCCTTAGTCCTCCCCCCAGTCCTTGTGCCAAGACACACAGAGATTCTAACTGAACTGCCTCCTCTGGACGACTACACCCATTCCATTCCCGAAAACACCAACTTCCCTGCTGGGATCGACCCACCAAACAACTACATACCTGGTGAGGCGCGCACACACACACACACACACACACACACACACACACACACACACACACACACACACCTGGTGAGGGACACACACACCAATACGTGCACCCATTACATTCCTGAAACTCCAGCTTCTCTGCACCAAACAACTACATGCCTGGTGAGAGACACACACACACACACACATTTAATTTCCAAAAACACTAACTTCCCCGTCGGGATCGACCCACCAAACAATCTGGTGAGAAATACACACCTATTCATGAAGGTACCCACTTCCCAGTTAGGACAGACTGAACACACACAAACACACCATTCCACCAGTTACAGAATATTTAATATAACACTCCCAACAGTGTGTGTGTGTGTGTGTGTGTACTACAGAGACTCCAATCTCTCCCTCACTCTCTGTGTTTGTGTGTGTACTACAGAGACTCCAATCTCTCCCTCACTCACTGTGTGTGTGTGTGTGTGTGTGTGTGTGTGTGTGTGTGTGTACTACAGAGACTCCGATCTCTCCCTTACTCACTCTCTGTGTTTGTGTGTGTGTACTACAGAGACTCCACCTCCAGGCTACATCAGTGAGGATGGAGAGACAAGCGACCAGCAGTTGAATCAAAGTATGGACACAGGTAGAGATTCCCAGTTGTGTCTCACTGCTTGGGAATGATAATAGTGAGTGTGAGTGTGTGTGATGGTGGACCAGTGAAGCAGCCACTGTTCTTACTGTTCCACCTTCCCTGCAGCTCTTACTGTGGTGTGTGTTTTTTAAAATCACCCCCCTCACACACACACACACACACACACAATCCTGGGGGGACTACTGAAGACCCCCCCCACACCCCCAACTTGTGTTGACAGGTTGCTTAACTGTGTGCAACTACCTCACTCTTTAGATTCCTGACTTCTCTTTCTCTCCCTCTATGTTTCTCTCTCTCTACCTCTGTCTTTCTCTCCTTCTGTGTTTCTCTCCCACTCTCTCTGTATTTTTTTTAGGTTCTCCTGCAGAGTTGTCTCCCAGCACACTCTCACCTGTAAACCATGGCATGGGTAAGGACACACACACACACACACACACACACACACAGGCAGAAAAAAGGGGGGAACAAACGGACACAGGTGAAATCAGATTGTTTATTTATTTATTTATTTGTTTTGTTTGTTTCTATTTTCCTTGCCTCCTTTCAAGGTAGTAATTACAATGTGTGTGTGTGTGTGTGTCTGTCTGTGTGTAGACCTGCAGCCGGTGACCTACTCGGAGCCAGCCTTCTGGTGCTCTATAGCGTATTACGAGCTGAACCAGCGCGTGGGCGAGACCTTCCACGCCTCGCAGCCCTCCCTGACCGTCGACGGCTTCACCGACCCGTCCAACTCGGAGCGCTTCTGCCTGGGCCTGCTGTCCAATGTCAACCGTAACGCCACTGTGGAGATGACCCGCAGACACATAGGTAGCCGACCGCACCACAGCTGCCTCCCAGCCATCAGAATATGGACTAGCCTATCTATTTGCTTTTCCCGAACCTTGGTTCTTTCATTTCGCTAATGCTAATTCACTACTTACAGTAGTATTTCAGTGTATGTGACACAGTAACTCCTTGATCTTTCCTTTCTTTAATTGGCACACTGGCCTTACTTTTTCATTGATCACTTCAAAGGTTGTGTGTATAAGTAAGGTTGAAAACAAGACAAATGGAGATCATGCCCAGCTGGTTTGTTAATCACAGGACATCTATGCTGGAGAGGATGCCTTCATAATAAAGCACACTAATGGAAAGGATGTTTACTTGTACAAACATGTGTGTGTGTCTTCCGCCCCCCGCCCCCCTCTCTAGGTCGAGGTGTGAGACTGTACTACATTGGCGGAGAGGTATTTGCGGAGTGTTTGAGTGACAGCGCCATCTTCGTTCAGAGCCCAAACTGTAACCAGCGGTATGGGTGGCACCCTGCCACCGTCTGCAAAATTCCTCCAGGTAAACAGAGAGAGAGAGAGAGAGAGAGATGCACTCATGACTGCTCATGGTTCAGGAGGTCTGATTTGATAACTGGAGATGTCGGGGGTTTTGTACCAGCCTGGCATGGTATCTTGTGTCATTTGTCACAGTCTTATTGTACTGAGTGACGGAATGGAGATGACCTGCTGTGTGTTCTGCCCCAAAGACCAGGTGCACATTTCCCAAAACCATACCATACCAGTAGTAATTCAGCCTTGTAGATGTTCCTGTAAAGGTTCCCACAGGACCATTCCCTCCAGTGTGAGAGCCCTGAAAATGAGCCTCATGTTCCTGCAGTGGAAACTGGTTGCCCATTGCCAAGCAACCACGTTGCCAACTGCTTAGCCACCATGGTTTTGGGAAACCCACCCCAGAGCCCTGATGTCCTTGTTGTGACACTTAACCTGTCTGTCCCCCAGGCTGTAACCTGAAGATCTTTAACAACCAGGAGTTTGCAGCCCTCCTGGCCCAGTCTGTGAACCAGGGCTTTGAGGCCGTGTACCAGCTCACCAGGATGTGCACTATCCGCATGAGCTTCGTCAAAGGCTGGGGAGCAGAGTACAGGTGAGTGTGGGGAGGGATGACTGTGGACAGGTTTTCACCTAGTTGGTTCCATGTCCAGTTTGACTTGGACTTAGAGTCTGTCACAGAAAATGATAAGACATGAAGCATAAATACATACTTACTATTTATACACTTTGTCTCATTCAGACATACACAAGAAAGCTGTTAGCCTATTTGACATTGACCAACATGACATTTCATTGGTACATACAACATGGACCAGGTGTCCTTCTGACTTCTCTCTGTCTCTCATTCTCCCTCTCTTTCTCTCTCTCTCTCTCTCTCCCACTCTGTTTCGCTCTTTCTTTCTCTCTCTATGTCTTGCAGACGACAGACGGTCACAAGCACTCCGTGCTGGATTGAGCTCCACCTCAATGGGCCACTGCAGTGGCTGGACAAGGTTCTGACCCAGATGGGTTCTCCTTCGGTCCGATGCTCCAGTATGTCCTAAAGAACCTCTCCCGCCACCACGACCGTTGCCCCTGACAACCGAGTCTACAATCACATAAGAGAAAGAAAAAGAAAAAAAAAAAACAAACAAAAAAAACTAAAATGACAAAAAAAACAAACAAAGCAAAACTATGACAACTAGAAGAACAACAGACTTGCTGTAACCCCTCTTTCATAGTATTTGTGAATCCTTTTTCTCTCTCTTTCTCTCTCTCTCTCTCTCTTTCTCTCTCTTTTCTTCTCTCGCTTTCTCCCGACACTGATGTGTTTCACTGTTCGGAACAGAGCTCGGCACTTCCTGTTCAGCTTCACGCACCTTTGATTGTTTTTCTCCTGAACCCTCAATATTAAGTGTACTAGTGATAGAACTGAGATGTATATTGATTTTTAGAATATCAGGGAAAGTCATGTATGTTGTGGGGACTCATCAGAAGAAGGCAGGCACAAGTGTTGCAGTAAGCTTATATATTTTTTTTTACCCTCAATGAAGTTATCAAAATTTTAAACAAATATGTTTGGCTTTGAGCTCTAAAATTTGTCTCCTGGACAAAAGTTACTTTTTCTGGCAAAAAGTTGTGTTTCTGACACTTGTTGTCTTTGCAAGACTTATTGAAATGGTCCAAAAATATGAACTCTCATTGATCTTGCCTGTTATTTTCCTCATTTTTTTGTATGTTTTTGTTTTGTTCTGAAAGGAATGCCAAAAGATGCTCCTCCCCCTTCCATATCCAAAAACAGAAAAGGTAAAAATCCCGATTGCTGCCACAACTTTCCCTTCACCCCCCACTTTAAGAGAATGTTGCCTTTTTTAATTTGAGGTGTGCTGTTCTAAGACATGCTTCTTTTAAATTGAATAGGAACAGATAGGAATGTTGTGCTAAAGGAAACCCAACAAAAACTCTAGTCAAGTCAAAACTAATAATGAAATGATAAAAAAACCCTAATCTGACACCCAGCAGTAGGTTCCCTTTGGTCTGTGTGGCCATGGTGCTGTTTCTGAGTCTCGGGGTGGTCCTCTCTGCCTCCTCTCTCTGCCCTGAGGAGGACTAGTTAGAACTGTGGCCCCCAGAGCAAGCTGGCTTTCAGCAGGGTCCGCCTTGTGAAGGATAAACAAAGAATATTCTTGTGCTCACTTGAGGATAAATTATTAAAGATCACGGTCTCAGTCCAAGTCTTTCAAAATTCAAGTATTTAAGCTTTAAGTGTTGATAAACTAGGCTATCCTACACAATTACAAGATAATTTTTTCCTTTTATCTTTCTTTTAGCTACTTTTTGTATTTTCATGTATTTTTATATATAAATATATTTAAAATCTTTAAAGCTCTCTTCCTTTTTATTAGAATTGAATATTTTTTTAGATCATGCCCTCTTTTTATCGGAACATGGTTTCATAAAGTTCAAAGGTCATTCCACAGACACCACCTACCCCAATCTTCCCCTTACTCCAGTCCCCCAAACCGCTTCTACCCATCCTGCATGCACCCTCTCACAGAGATGAAAACAAAAAAAACAACCAATCAGCTGAACCGGCCTCTGACATCACCCTCACCCCTCGCCCCTTTTTTGGGTTTGTTTTCTTTTCTTTTGTTTATTTTGTTCCATGTTCACTTTAAAGGAAAACAACGACCCCCCCTCCCCGCCCCTCCCTGACCCTGCTTTATCTGTCAATGAAACTCGATGAATCCCCCAAAACCTTCCCAACCCCTTAGAGGTCATTCAGTTGAGGGAAATCCCAAATCCCACTTTTAGTCCAATGGTGAGCAACGTTGGCTGTGTTTCATTATTATTTCCAATCGGAACATATATCTTAAAATGAAAGGCGGCTTAAACGGGGAGAGTATTGCAATTTTTTTTTTTTTTTTTTTTTTTTAAATGTGTGCTTGTTCTACAATTTACTAATAACTGTGAGCTAGCTGTCAGTCATTCTTTACTTGTGGCGGTGGCAAGACTTATTTCATTTATTTTTATTTTATTTTTTCTTCTGTGAAATCTCCATTCCTGCTCCTTCTCGCGCTGCCCGCTCTCTTATGATTTGATCTCTTTGTTAATCTTATTACACTTGCGATTGTACTTCAAGTGCACCTAGTGAGAGTTGACAAAGATGATTGGCATGGCGACCACTGCAATGATGTGGTTGCCATGCCAACTCTGGGGATCATCCTGCCCACATCATTTGGACTGGGGATGGCAAAGGATACCAAATAGATCTGTAAGTGGACCAGACATATATGCATATATATGTGTATATATAATTTTATTTTACTTTTTTCAATAAAAAAAAAAAACTTGTTTTTGGCAAAGCATTTAACAGTTGGTGAGCTTGTTCTCCAGTTAGACAGATATAAGGGTAGGACGTGTACTTCAGGCGATAAGCTTTTCAGGCGTGTTGCATATGCAGACTTCATAAATACACTAATAAAAGTTTTAATTCTCATGGTCATGCTGGTCCTGTCTTCCTTATACATGCGCACACACACACACACTGCACTGTACATGCACACTTAGTTGTGTGGTCAACTTTCTTTTGTCCCAGATTTACATGCAAATATATAAGATGCTATAGTCTGCCAAATGTATGTGGTCACTGTGATCTGTGGTCATTCTTAGTGCTAAGTGGGAAATGTGCTCTTCAGTAGTCGATCACTTCCCTTAGATTGTTTTATGCAGGTGTCTCCATTATCTAACATGATTGTATTACAAACTATTTTGTGTGTGTGTGTTTTTCTTTGGTTCAATTGGAGCATCAAAGCCATTTTACTGGATTCTACTGTGGATGAAAGGTGAATGAATAGTTTGCATCTGTTATGCCATATTTTCTTCATGGAAATCAGTTTCCAGTAGTAAACTACTTTGGACAACCGTCACCTTCAACCCTTCAACTAAATTATTTTGTGTTTAATGTGATTTTTATTTTATTTTTTTTGAAGTCTCTTGTCTTGATGTGGGAGTGGAAATTTGACCAAAGTAAAATTTTCCCTTGGAAGTATTTGATCTGATGGTGGTGACAGCTCCATGTTTATAAAGGGCAACTGAACATGCATAACAATTTCTAATCATTTTTATAGAATTTTGGATGTTTTAGTAAACTTGTTCCACCCGCGTTGTGTTCATCAAAAATGACAAAATTAAAGGGAGACCATGGTGAATGAGCTTCTAAAACAGTCCTGGCACACTTGCAGATGGACGTCGTGTGTGCTCGCTAGCACTCACACACTTATAGTCACGCTCCTTACTCCTCTTTGCTCTATGAAGGTCACAACACATTGTACGACCACATAAGTTGATCGGCTCACACCATCGTTTAATACATTTGTAATGATAATTCAAAGACCGGGCTATTTGCAAAAATACAAAATTGATAAACACTAAACAAACCCAACTGGTATCTTAGGGGGAAGACGGCACAACTCTTTCACTGGAGCGTGTGAGGATGCAACGCTCCCTTTTTGTCGCAAGAGGGAGGTAGAGGTTTAGAACATTCCCGCAGCTCGGCCAGTCCTATAAATGTCGAACGAATGGCTGTCTTGTCCACACCTCGACTTCAATTCATATCAATTAATTTATTTATTTTTGATATTAGTCCATCACCTGAATCGTGGCAACATTATTACAATTGTGTAGGCTATAATTATTAGCCTATTTCTTTTTTTTTTATGAAAAAGCTGAAGAAACATTTAGGAAGTTTTTTTAGCAGATCCCTTCGAAAAGGGACTTTAAGACCTCAACTACTTAATCCACGTGAATGTCATTTTAATAAACTGACAATGTGAGCTAAATATTTTTTTTTCGTCATCAAAAGAAAAGCAGCCTTGGCCTAATCATGTGCGCTTACCCACTGACACTTTGGATGAAGCCAATATTCGTGGATGGTTAAAGCACTTTGCAAACATGCCAAAGAAAGAAAAATACCGTATAAAATATAAATATTTTTTGGCATTGTGTGCAGAGTGCATTTCATCCGTCATCATCATCATGTAAAAAGCTCTTTGAGGTGGGGTCAGAATGGCTTACAGTCTTACCGTTATTATCGTCCACTTCATAATTGATGGCGCATTTATGTTGCTGCTTCTGGTTATTCGCATGTCTGTGTGCATCCCTTATGGGCAATTCACTTATAACAGTAAACATCCCCCGCATCAGTTAGTGTTTCTCAGATTGCTTTACAGGAAATTTGAATTTGATGCTTGAATGTTCGACGATGGTAGTAGTAGTAGTAGTAGTAGTAGTATTACTGATATTATTGTAGTATTGTTAAGCCTGGTTTTCTGGTGTTATTGTCATCATTAAGCTATGCTATACTCTCACAGCCTGTTTCATAAAAATATTTATTTTCGTTGAGGCCATACATGTCTCTGTGTGCTGACTTGGTTGTGACACGCGAAATAAAAGGCTTTTGTTCCGTTCTTTTGAGCATGGGACGTACGGCCATGTATAAGTTACAGCTCCTAATTAAAACATCCACATAACCTATACTTGACCCGGAGTTGATCATAATACCCTCTCAAGACTTCATTGTGCGGTGCCCTCTGACTTTCCCGGTGTGAAGTGTTGGGTGTCTTCAAGAGGTCCTCCCTTCTTAAATCTACCGCAGGTCAGGGCAGGTAACAAGAGTAGCCAGTGCCGTGCGGACCGAACAAACAATTAGTCCAGACTCAAATGAGTTTTCCATCCACTGTAAGCACCAACAATGAGGTGGACGCGCAGAACGTGAAAGGTCATACAGTCATCCATGAAGTGACCTCCGGAAAACGTCAGAAACCCTGCGCCACTCCGTCTCTCGGCAGGTGAACAATGAGGCGCTGCGGTAGTCACATAGTTCACCGAGTTCAGATATTGTTGTTGGTTTAGGAAATTAATTGTTACACAACACCGAAGATTAATATTGAGTAAGCTACATTTAATTTGCATATGATTGATTCTGACCCCGGCCAAATAAGGTTACGATGGTTTTTAGAGAAGGGAATTCAGCTCATGGCCGTTAGGGGGCAGCGTTCTGGAGAGACAGCGGGCAGTGAGGAGGGCAACCGCTGGGCTTTATGCGATGATTTTGTGCTCCTCTTCATTGCCATGGTAATTAAAGCAATTAAACAGATTATTACCGCTTTGCTGATGAGCTCTGCCTTGCGAGTTCGGCGGGCTTTTATTGCTAATAGCTGGTGTGATGACGCGCGCGGACGTGTAGTCTACTGTCTCCTGTTTTGGGCGGGAAAAGGAGAAAGGGTTAAGGGTTTCCGTGAGTTGGCAAGTGCGTATCGCTCTATTTAGGCTGTTTTGTCCACGTTGTGCTGGCCTCTGGAAATGGGACCGAGGGGAGGGTGCCTGAGAGTGACAGCGGGGTTGGACTGACCTCAAGTTGACTTTAAGTTGACCTATCCTGAGTAGCTCTCAAAAAAGGTGGAAAGTCACTTTAGCCAAGGATGATGCTCTGACCCTGGGAGGTCAAGATAGGTCCAAAGGGAACCTAATGTAGCTAAACATTTTGAATACAATCAGCCAACAATGAAGTGTTGAACATGACAACAGCCAATAATGAATGTAGTTTTCGAAATTATTTGTTATTATAATGTTGGTTGTAATTAGTTTCCATTCTGGTGGCACACTGCACTGCGTGAGGTTAGACATTATAGGCCTACCAAAGAAGAAATAAGGAATCTTTTCAGAATATGCATGGTAAGAGATTTAGATTTGGTGATGGATAATTTTCTGTGTGAATTACTGACATGTACATATGCACAAAACACATTGAAAAATAGTGTACCATGCATGAGACTAAATAAGGAGTCTTCAGAATTTGGATGGTTATACAGTGGGTAACTGGATAGTTTGTCTGTGAGTGACTGTGCATGCATTCACACACACACACACACACACACACACACACACACACACACACACACACACACACACACACAGGCAGCATAGTGAAAGTTCACCCCAACGGTACACCCTATACCCCTTACTATCTGTGTGCAAAGGCTTTGTCACCCAAGTGATTCAAGCACACCCACACACACACACACACACTTTCCTGTCCCTGGCACCTAAAGAATGGCTGGGTGGGGCACGTGGTGGTTATAAAAAACTGTTACGCTTAATAATTGATGTGCTGCATTTCAATCAATTTTACCTCAGCGGCAGGCTAATTAAGGGTTGGTTCTGATTCCCCGGGGTAATTTACAGAGCGAACACGTAGAAAAAAAGCATACTTTGCTCCCTTTTTCCTCTCTCTCTCTCTCTCTTACTCTCTCTTTCTTTCTCACTCTCATGTTCTTTCTCCTTCTCTTTCATTCTTATTCACTCTCACTCTCTCTTTCCATTCCATTTCTCCACTCTGTCACACTCTTCTTTCTCTCTCGTCTCTCTATGTTGTTCTTTCCTTATCTTTTTCTTCTCCTCCCTATCTCTCTCTCCCTCTCTCTTTCTCTCTTTTCCTCCCTCCTTCATTCATGGGAATTCTCTATTTCAGGAAGTGGAGATGGTGATTGGCAGCTCCTCTCCTCTCTGCTCCTCCCCTCCCTTCTCCTGAGGCAGGACACTAAACGCAATTAATACTGCTGCTTTAGTGACTGCTAATTATTAAACGACAAAAAGAGAGAGAGAGAGGGAAGGAGGGAGGGAGAGAGAGATTATTTTACACCAGACTAATTTAAAGTTCATAGATGATTTGTTTTAATTAATTAAATAAGGGTTGGGAGGAGGAGGGAGAGAAAGTACTCTTTAAGCAGGACTGTCGGCGTTTGCATGTGAAGGTGATAATTAGTAGTGCTGACGGCTCGCACCTAGTTGAAGGCAGAGCGTGTGTGGAGCCCGAGACTTATTAATGAGTGCCGCTTAAAAGCTTTTCTTTGCGTATTTAACGGTAAAATTAATAACTAAGGAGCTCAATCAAGGGCGCAGAGAGGGGTGGGGTGAGTTACTAATCCTTAAATATGCTTTGCCACCTCACCTCCCCCAAAATAAAAGCAGTCATGCTAAGCAGTCATGACTCAGGCCTTGTATGTCTGTGTATGCGTGTGTGTATTTGTGTGTGTGTATGTGTGTATGCGTGTGTGTATTTGTGTGTGTGTATGTGTGTATGTGTGTGTGTGTGTGTATGTGTATGTGTGTATGCGTGTGTGTATTTGTGTGTGTGTGTGTGTGTGTGTGTATTTGTGTGTGTGTATGTGTGTGTGTGTGTGTGTATTTGTGTGTGTGTATGCGTGTGTGTATTTGTGTGTGTGTATGTGTGTATGTGTGTATGCGTGTGTGTATTTGTGTGTGTGTATGTGTGTATGCGTGTGTGTGTGTGTGTATGTGTTTGTTCGCGCTCGGGACTGCAGACCTGTGTCTCCCCTTTAGTATGGATTAGGGATTGATTTCCTTTAAGTATTACAAGGCCAGTTAACTCTGTGAGGGAAGCCTTGCAGTTTGTCCATCGATACATTGTCTCTTCGTCTCGGAATCGCAGAGGATTCAGTGGTCAGGACTGCATTTGCTCAGGTGTGGCCTGTGGTGCGTGGTGAGAGAGTTGCATGATGGGTACTGTATATATAGAACTATGAGTCGCCACACAAACAATCTGAGAGGAATCTAATTACAAAGAAGACTGAAAGGGAGGCTTCTGTGGCATGGAGAGGTAATTTGAAGTTGAGAGAAGGAACAAAGAGCTGCAGGGATGGAGTGAGAGAGAGAAGAAAGAGGGAGAGAGCGGAAGGAGAGGTGGAGGAGTGGGCGAGGGCTTGAATGTTGAGAGCTGCTGTTGAGAAGATGAAAAGGGAAGCTAGGGCAACAGTGCTGCACATTGTTGGCTTAGGAGCCTGTGTTGTCTGTTTGTTTAATTCTGTCATGAGGAGCGAATGCACAAGAGCGGAGAGAGGGGAGGAGGGGAGAGGAGCCTTCTCTCCATCCACAAATACAGAGAGACAGCATAGGCCAGCCTGAAGGACAGATGAAAGCCATGCAAGTTGTGTGTTTGTGTGTGTGTGTGTGTGTGTGTGTGTGTGTGTGTGTGTGTGTGTAAGAGAGTGTGAGAGTGTTTTGGTCTCAGGTGCTGGAGCATCCACCCATTAAACTCAGGACAGTTAGAGATGAGGTGTCCACTAGACCCCCCCATACATAACACACACTTACACACACTCACACAAACACACACATACATACACACACAACTCTCACCACTGCACTGTCATAATAGAAACCTTTGTAGCCATGGTGTAATACCCTTATTGGACAAGGCCCCCAAACACACACACACACAGGCTCAGGTCAGATTGCTTTTTCTTGTTGCTTTGTCCTCTAAGTAGTTTTGTTTCTTTTTTGTTCCAGAAATAAGTTGGTCTTTTGTGGGAAGCAAATTAATGCTTAAGGATCATTGCGAGTCACTGAAAATTATACGCTTCTATAAATATGTAAATATAGCCACTACAAAATTAATACATTTGTCTATTTGTATATTTATATTCCTTTTCATGTCCAGATTCACCGTGATTAGTTCATGTCGGGCATTGTACAAATGATTTGCTTAACATTAAATGATAAGGGCTACCTCAGTTAGGTTCAAGACGGGAAGAGAGACAGATGCTGTATTGAGACAAAGGTTGTAGGTGTACTTGAGCCTGAAAAAAATTTTATAGTGTCTTAGGTTATCTTAAGTGTTGAAGAGGAAAAAGTGAAATTTAGAAGAGAGAGAGAATTTCCTAATCGCTCAAATTATCTTTATTTGCCTGACATTAGAAGAGAGGAAGTTCCATAACAACGTTCTCCAATAAGGTCTTGGTTCCGAGAGTACAACACACATGCATATCTGTTCCTTCCCACTTGTGTCTGAAACTTACTCATTCACTCTGAGTTAGTGTACACATTAGATATCTTTTTTTAAATTCATGAACACATGCATTCTGTATTTCCTATGCAGTATTTTTCAAGTTTTCAAGTGCATACCACCGTTCTTACAGTTCTCCATCTCAGCACCATTGGCTGGACTCAGGATAGGATGGTCTAAAGAAGAAATCTGGTGTGAATCAGTCAATAACCCTGTTGTTGTCTGCTGTCTGTAGGAAAAAGAACCAGAAAATTGTATGCAAAGTTAGACTGAATAACCACCAACCAATAAGCTGTTAGCTGAATAGGGTGAATAGAGCATTGCAGAATAAAACTGACAGTGAGCTGCTGGTTTACTATTTGGTCTGTGTTGTTTTTCCTACTGATAGCACATGGTGACCTGGAACAACAGGGCTATGTATTGATTCACACTGGATTTCTACTTTAAGTGATAAAGAGACCGCATGTGGTCAGCCTGGACACCTGGGCCAGGTCTAGGGTCTGATCCTCTGCCCATGGAGGCAGGTGTGGGGCCCACCTCCTGCCCATGACCAGCTGCTGATTCTGGGCAGCATCTTTGGCAGCCTGCCCCTCTGGCCTGGAGCCAAGGGTCATTACATTCAATTAGGCCAATTAGAAACATTATTGGAGTGCACACAGCTAGTGAAATGCAGAGAAGAGTCCAGGCTGTGATTTATCAGCAAGCTGTACTGGTGCAGTCCTGAAGAGAGATAAAGCAAAGAGGGGAAGAGCTGAGCGAGAGGTGCAAGTTCCATGTTCTAGTTTTGGAAAGAGGAGGGGGGAACCCCCCTTTATGCAGACCAGAGTCAGGCTCTCATACGCTGATATGAAAGATCATTGTAAAGTTTATATTGTGACATAATGACACTTTGACTTATGCAGACTGGAATTATTCATGTTTGCTCCCATTGTAATGTACTAAGTTGCTCTATCTTGGTCAGTATTCAATGATCTTTGGATAAAGTGTCTAAAGTGTCCAGTTGTAGTGGAACAGTTCTATTATTGCTATAGTTACACTTGCAATGGAAATGTTCTGTTATTGCTATAATTACAGTGTCAACATGATTGTTTTATAGAACAATGTAGCCATTGCATTAGTTACAGGGTCAAAAGAACATTATTATTAATGCTACAGTGCAAGTACAATTATGTCATTGCTATAGTTACAGTAGGAATAGAACCTTTCAGTTATTGCTCGAGCTCTGCTTTTACCCTCTCTGATAAAAGGTTGACAGCCAATCATAAACCATGGAATTTTAGGCATTAGTTCATTCACATGAGAACAGACTTATGTTATAGTTGGTCAGTGTGGACTGAAATATTTTTATTGTTACAGTTATCTTTATAGTTATCGTTCCAGGTGTGAACGGACTTTTACAGCAAAGACAACTGTCTCAGGTTACAGCATCCAGAATCCATCTCTGGTGAAGCAAACAAAAAATCTATAAATTATTATTATTATTATAAATGATTTTGTTATGCATTGAATTATAAATAATCATCTCATTGATGTTAATTAATTTCTGTAAATACAATTTTAATAATATAGTAAGTTTGTGATTTCATTTTGATGATAACTTTTAAAAGGATTCACTCATGGCTAAAACATATATTGTTGCAATCTGCTGCTATTATGAGGACAAACCCTGAACAAAAGGAGCCTTGAAGGTCTAGTTTGTTTCTAAGGGCCTATGGGGTGTTGTGCAGTGAGCTGTCCTGAGCTGGAGAGAAGGCAGATAGAAGGTGCTGGACTAGCCTCCTGTGAAAGACCCAGTCATAGAGGCACTGAGAAACAGCACAAGCTTCTCTCCTCGCTGCAGACGAATAAACATATAAACAACACAACAAATAAACGCTCATGATGGGGGCATTGGTCACAAACACACCCATCTGATGACCAGAGAATAGAGCCATCCTTGCCGAGGTGTGTGTGTGTGTGTGTGTGTGTGTGTGTGTGATGACGGATGGGCAGGCTGTAATGGTGCGTGTGTGTGTGTGTGTGGCCCTCAGGGCAGTGAGGCCCTGTCCTGCTCCCAGCCCCAGCGTGAGCGTTATTGATGCTCCCGCCCCAGGGGAAAAGAATTCTGGGAAATGGATGCGTGCGGCCGGCCGTGCTCTGTCATCAAACAAGGGGCCGGTGAGCGATGGCCACTGCCCCTATGATCAGTCATCTGTTGATCAAGTAGTAATATAACACTGCTGTCCTCTTCCTCGCTGTCCCTCGGTCGCACTTTCATTTAGTCATTTCATGTTTTTTTTCTTTCTTGCTTTCTTTCTTACATGTCTCCACTAGCAAAACATTTTTAAAATGAAAAATGGTTGTTGAATTATATGTCTTTCTTTCTTTTATTCTCTCTCCCCTGAAATCCTCACATTGTTATATTCTATCCTGTTGTATTTGATTATGTTTGGATGGTAGAGAGCAGCAGAAGTGCCTGGGGTGATGTCATTGCTCTCATTTTCTCTCATGTATCTCAGAGTATCCGTGTATTTTTACATACCTGTATACAGTATCTAATTACATTTCTCTCCTTCTCACAGACCCTCTGTTAGTGTGTCTGAAACACACTTTCTATGTTTTTGTCCATGGACTATCCATGCAAGAGTCAGACATCACATATACACTGATGTCTACCAGCAATACCGAGATATCAGAGATATCCACACTATTCAGATACTACTAATATACCACTAAAAATCTGCAAACAACCCTCCACACCCCCACCCCATGTTCTATGTTCTTTCTGCTCATCTCTGGCCCTGTCCTGAGCTCTCCACCCAGGGTCACATGGCTGGGTGGTGTATGTACGTGTGTGTGGGGTGTGTGTGCGTGCGTGCATGTGTGTGTGCATGTGTGTGTCTGTGTGTGTGTGTGTGTGGTTACTAATGCAGCGGGTGGCTTATGTGGTTAGACCACAGCTCCTGAGCTCAGGCTGGGCTTAGATGTATTATGCAGCAGCCGCCACCACAGCCAAGCCAACACACACAAACACACACACACATACACACACTTCCCGCCTGCCTGCCTGACCTGACCGCACTACACATGCAAACACACACACACACACACTTCACACCCGCCTGACCTGACCGCACTACACACACAAACACACACACACACACTTCACTCCTGCCTGACCTGACCGCACTACACTCGCCCGCCTAACTCGACTGCTTCACACACACCTGTCTGAGCCGACTGTACTACACACGCCCGCCCGGCCACACTACACACACCTGCCTCACCCGGCCACACTACACACACCTGCCTGACCTGGCCGCCTGACCCGACTGCTTCATGCCCGCCTGACCCGACCGCAGTACACAAGCTCTACCTGCCCTCTCTATGTGTCCAGCTCTGTCTGGACAAAGATCACAATAATATACTCATAAGTATGATCACACACACACACACAGAAATCACTCTCAAACACACACTCACACACTGTCTCTTTATCTCTCTCTCACTCTCTCTCTCTCTCACACACACACACACACACATACACACAGATTGTATCAGACATACACAAAGACGTAACCACAGATGGCCAGTTTGAGACGTGCTGCCTCAGGTGTTTCAACCTCAACACTGGAGGCTTTGGGAAAACACAAATTCCTTTGAAAGATATTAAAAAGCAACACCGTCTGACACATTATATTATATAACCTTGAATTTGTCCATCTCAATTTCTCTCACTCTTTCTCTCCATTTCTCTCACTCTTTCTCTCCTCCTTTCTCTCTTTCTTTCTCATTCCTCCTCTGCTGTCATGTGGAAATGATGATAAACCCTATCCGACAGATTGCAGCCTGTGTGTGGGTGTCTAAAGTCTGCATGGGCTCTCATGGTGCATTGGGCCTGACAGCCATATGATGGTCATTCAGTGGGCCAGTGGCACTGGAGCATGAACACACACACACACATACACACACGCACGCACGCACACACACGGTGGAGAAGCGTCAGGGCCCAGTGCGATTGATTGGCCTCCACTGCTGCCGTGGCGGCAACCAACCTGTCAGGAGTGGAGCCTCTCAGGCTGAGACCCCTGGGAGCCACTCACAGATAACATCCTCTGCTGTGTGTGTGCGTGTGTGTTTGAGTGCGTGTGTGCCCCTGTGTGTGTATGTGTGTGTGTGTGCATGCGTCTTGTGGGGAACACTGAGTTTGTGTTATTGTGTATATGTGAGTCTGTAAGTATGTGTGTGTGTGTGTGTGTGTGTGTGTGTGAGGGGTGCTCTTTTGACACTACATCACCAGCCTTTTGCCTTTTACACTCCTCTCTTTTTCTCCTCTTCTTCTTCTATTCTTTTATTCCTCTCTATCTCTCACACAGAGAAAAAGAAAGTAGGAGAGGGGAGGGAGTGAGAGAGAAAGAGAAAGAAAGAGAGCAAAAGAAACTCTGACTGTTGGCCCAAGGACAGGCATATTAGCGTGAGGTGCTGTCAGCACGGCTGGGCCAATATTTAGGCTTTTTGTGCTGCTCCGCAGTAATGCTATCTTCCCGCCCGGGCCTGTCTGCACGTGACCTCATTGTCTGACCCCTCTGTAAACACCATGTCATGTTTAGCCCTCTTAAATAGCCCAGCCTCTCATCAATCTTTTATACTGGGGTAAATATCATAGGCTCCTCACTTATTTACATCCGTTCAGGAGCTTGGAAACCTCACACACATAAAATATTCAGCAGCATTTTAGCAAATGCATGCCTTTGTCAATACGGCCGGCTCTTCGAACCCCCCAACACACACACACACACACACAGACACACACACACACACACACACACACTCTTCATGCACCCCCTTCTCTTGCCTCGCCTTGTTGTGGAGATCAGAGCTTTATGGCTTTAGAGATGGGGAAACAGGGAGGTTATGATGAATTACCTTAGTGGAGGTATCCTCTACGTCTCAATGAAACAAGACCAGACGCGAGGAGCCCAGAGTAGCGGAGCAGAGAACTCGATCCCCCTGCTTTTGTGGATGGAAAAATGTTGGCTTCCATTTTATTTTGGCCAGGAATCAATTGGACTCTGAGATAGAGGAGTGTATTAATCTGATTTCTGGTCATTATTCTGTCCAAGTTCAGCACAGCATCTGCAGGAGCTGCTGCATCACATGTCATTACACTCGTGGTAATTTAGAAACTCCTCAGATTCACCAATTTAAATGTGCTATTTAACTCAACACCTCAAACAGGACATTATTTTTATGGTGTATATAAAAATTCAATAACAGTGTATTGGAAAGTAAGTGGTCAGTTCTAAAATAGTATTTTTTAAGCGATTAAATTACATTCAATAGCGAGACGTGTTGTGATTCTAGATATTCTGCATACATGTTTAGTTGTGTTCATAGAGCTCTGTTCATATTTAAATGCACTTTGGAGGGACATACACACACACACACACATACACACACACACACATGCTGGACAGCCTCAGATGGTTTAGCTGAGATTCAATGAACCTGGCTTATTTGCTACCCAATTACATGACGCATTCAATTTGTTTCATTTTTTTGTCCTCCTGTTTCATCCTTTCCACTCTTCTCTGCATCCCTCACTCTGCCCTCTCTCTCTCCTCTGCCGATTGTTTTGTCACACTCTTCAACAGTGGTGAGATCCAGGATGGGTTTTCTTTCTGAAAAGCATGCCAAGCTCTTTAGTGGTGCACTTCCATAATCGTGGAACATACCAATCACACATTAACTTCAAAGACACTTGCACACAGACCACATAGCCACACACATACACACACACACACACACTCTTTCATTAAAAAAAGACTCCTTGAGTAGCCAGCGTTTGTTTCTTGTGTGCCTGCAGCTTAAATGACACACTCTGGGATAGAGGAGCAGGACCACTAAGTTATGACACAGACACACACATCTCCCCAGGGAGACAAAGAAGAATCTGTGTGTGTTAGACAGAGAGGGACAGACAGACAAAGAGAGAGAGAGAGAGAGAGAGAGAGAGAGAGAGAGAGAGACAGAGACAGACAGAGAGAGAGAGAGAGAGAGAAACAGAGAGAGAGAGACAGAGACAGAGAGAGAGAGATAGACAGACAGAGAGAGAGAAAGAGAGAGGCAGAGAGAGACAGAGAGAGACACAGAGAGAGAGAGAGACAGAGAGAGAGAGAGAGAGAGAGAGAGACTACTGTAAATATATTATCTCATGAGTACAGTAAAGCTCACAGATATGAAACTCAAACTTAATGGATCTTCTCAAATCCTTTTAGATTCTCAGCCATCTGGCCAGTGTGTTTGTGTGTGTGTGTCATCCTTGTGCCAATAGGCTGGAGTGAGTAAGCATGTGTGTGTGTGTGTATGTGTGTGTCTCCTGGGGCTGCAGTATGCTGGATTCAGTCCAGGGATCTGTGACACATGAACTGAAGGCCTTAAGACACACTCATCTGACAGCAGAAGATGATCCATCAGTAGGACTGTCTGCTTAGTGACAGCGAGACACTCCGTAAGGCCCCCTGAAATCATTTTTTGTCCTCACCTCTAATGTGCTGTCTTTATTTGTCCCTGTGTTTCACTCACACACGTTGGCTTTACTGAGTGGTGCTATGGACGGTCCAAAACAGTCCCGATACCCGATAAATTTTTTAAAAATGTGTGTTTCCTTCACACCAAACCCAGGCTTCTTCTCCATGAGGTGAGACAGGAGTGTAAGATGGACGCACACACACACACTTCTCACATATATTTTTTTATGTTGCTGATTTAGGGTAAACCAGGTATTTAGATTTTGCTGGCTTAACCAGTTTATTTCAGATTATCATGGATCCCGAAAGATCCTAACTGTTTCCTGCTGGAGGTAGCGTATATCTGGATAATGAAGTGATGACTGTCATTAAAGAATTTCATAATCTATTACAATTTTTGTATTTACAATTAAATATTCTGTCTGACTTTCACTGATTAATTGGCACAATAAAGCTTCAGAAGCAGTCATGAAGGAATTAATTTTTTTTTTTTTTCATTCTACGTTTTATTCTATGTGTGTGTCACCAAGTGCAACAAACTGTACTGTATGTGTTGTGATGATTGCATATTTGTGTTGTGCACTGCTGGTCATTTTAGGATTTTAATTGACTTGATCGTTATTTAGATTTTTCACCTCTCTTTATTCAGACTGATGTCTCTGTATTCAGGTGTGAAGAGCAGAATTAGATCAAGGTGACCTTCCATTGAGTCAGAGCTGCCTGCACCATTAGTGTGGCACCTTGCGAACACACACCTAACCTGACCAGTGTCACTGGTGTCGCTCCGTGTGGGGTCGCACGTCTTCAGCAGAACATGAGCAACGCGGGTGTGTGAGGGAGGGACACATTTGTGTGTGTGTGTGTGTATGTGTGTGTGTGTATGTGTGTGTGACGGAGGAGTTAAACGTGACTTTGTCTGCGAGTTTCTCCAAGGTAACGGGAGCCAGTGCGCTGGCGTCTCTGCTCTCCTGCTGCCCAGGGTGGAATAAAGATAATAGGAGAAAGAGGGGCTATTACTAGTGCTGGGCTTTCATTATGCAAATGATATTAAACAGACTGTGTGCACGGCCCCTGGCTACGGCCTAATCTCAACATGGTGATTACAAAGTGTCAAACTTAGTCATTTTGATTATGACATGTTAATTACATGCCATGTTTTCACCTGCACAGCTGATAGGTGCTCTCTCAAACAGAGACAAAAGGAGGATGGAGACAAATAAAATCATTTTAGATAAAAAACAATTAATCTTTGATTAATCAATTAATTGGTGTAGATAATGCATGATTGTGAGCCACAGATACAACAGATTATTTCAAGATGGAAAAATCTGGGTTTTTTTTGTTTTGTTTTGTTTTGTTTTTTGTTGAACATTTTTCTTTCCAATTTTTTAAAAATGACTTGCCTATTGTTAATCCTTAACATATTCTTTAACACATATTTCAAAAATGTACTGATGTGAGCCAATTTGAAAGATAAAGTAACGGCAGGTACATCCTCGGCAAGTAAATTATCACCTACAAATGCCTACATACATCCATCAACAACCTATATAGATTTAAATAGATTTAGTTTATTGATATGTAGCTATGTGTCCTAAAAAAAACAATCATTCCTGGCAGTTAGAGAAACTTGGGGTTGTTGGCTGAAATCCAAAAAAGACGACTCATTACTCATGTATGTAAGATTTTCTCTGTTATTAATGCAGTCTCAGTATATTGGCATTTGCATTTCAATTCAGATTGAATCAGCACAGTAAGTGCAAGATATCAGTGCAATGCTGAAATGCAATTTGTTTGTCTGCGCAAAACAACTAAGGCATCAAAGATAAAGTACATCCTTTTTCTCTTTCTCAAACACACACACACAACCATTCAAATGCACTCAAGACAAACACTTTTGGTCTCTTACACTTTTCTATTGCTCTCTCTCTTTCTCTCTCCCTCTCTCTCTTTCTCCTTCTCTCTTTTCTCTCTCCCTCTCTCTCTTTCTCTCTCTGTGAGCTCCTCACCATGGTCCTCCTTCCCAGAATTTAGCATCCTGTTGTACAAACCCATTGTGTGCATGTGTGTGTGTGTGTGTGTGTGAGAGAGAGAGAGAGAGAGTATATGTGCGTACTCTAGATGGACATACTTCGTCTAATGGAGTCCCCTCTTATTTGAATGGAGTGGTTAGAGATAGTGCAGGCTGGGGAGAGAAGAGAAGAGGAGTGTAGCACAGAGGAGAGGAGAGTGTATGCGTGTGTGTGTGTGTGTGTGTGTGTGTGTGTGTGTGTGTGTGTGTGTGGAGGGGTGGGGTTGGGTGGAGGGGTTCTCCCGTCCAGCCAGGCTACTTTGCGGCTGTCTTGCGTCCATCTTCAGCTCTGCTGATTGTTTATGTGCTTTATGCCACTGGTCCTGGGAGATTCATAAATATTGATCGCTCAGGAAAATGGATGGGATCCTGATAGAGGCTCTGACCAGGGGGGAATACACTCCATTTTTCTGACTAGCCCACAAGACCATACGCCCATGCGCACACACACACACACACACACACACACACACACACACACACATTCACACAGACACACACACAGACAGACACAGGATGTGCTTGTTCAAACAATGTACTTCTGTCTTCCCATATCCATATGCATGAGGTACAGTTCTTCTCAGTCCTCAGTCCTTCATTAAGCTTCAAGGGTAGCACTTTGTGGAGTTGTAGAGTAGAACACATAGGACTTTACGCCTGAAAACAAGCCTAGCCATCATGCAGAGATTTGTGTTAGTGTTGTACAGTATCAGAATATTATTTTGTCTCTTTGGGAATATTTGTGAGACTAGTACAAAAAAGTCCTGCAGTGTTCCAACCGCTATTGGATTTTTTTTTTATTGAGTGTGTGTGTGTGTGTGTGTGTGTGTGTGTGTTGCCAGTTTGGAGGTGCAGTAATGACCAGCGTGAGTGAGGTGTGTGAGGTTTTCCTGTCTTGGATGTGTTCTGCACAATGTTTGCCTGACAAAAGCCTCTCTCTGGACAGCAATAAGAGCCTGTGGTTTTCTAAAGCTCTTCTTTGGAAACCACAGCCCATCAGATCAGGCCATCAGTGTAACCCTGCTAGTTAATGCATTGGTTAGTTATTACAGCCCTTTGAGTCATGCATAGACTTCATAAGCGCATTACTTTAAGTATACTTTATAACCCACATCAATCAAAAATGTTGTTCATCTTCCTAGGTACTAGAGCGAGTGACCTTCCATTGAGTCGTCATGTGTGTTTTTTTTTTTAACAGACACGTAGGAATGAACCCTACAATGTTATCAGGCTTCTCTGATCTCGCTGTTTAATCTCCCACCAGCAGCCCTTGTCCAATAAAGATTAAGGTAATAACGATATAAGGAAACATCAGTACCTTAGCTATATCTATTCACTTTAATAAACACATTCATGAAGGGTTATAAAGTCATTATGAAGTGATTATAAAGCATCTTAATACATGGTTATGAGGCTATTCATAACCATGTTTGACATTAGAAATATATCTGGTTCACTGTCCTTTATAGCTCTGATCTTTGCACGCTGGTAGTACTCAAAATCCTCAGTAGAATATAGGTTCAGAGAAAGGAGGTCTCCTTTATGTTAAAGGAGACCTCCTTTAAGTTTTGTCTTCAAAACTTGTTTTGAGAGATTATTTGCAAACATAATAAATAAATATATTGTTTACAAATCTCATTACTTGAACTTTGATTTTAAAAAAATCAATGTGGGAATCTATTATTGCAAGACAATTAGATCCATTGTGTTTTATGGTTATGGGTTACAGAAACCACAAACATGGACATTTATTTATTTGTTTGTTTGTTTGTTTGTGTATGGGGAGGATGTGAGGGCTTCAAAGTAATTGTTGTTGGAAATCCTTAAGTTGTTGAGTTTGGTTGTTCTCAGTCCTGGCAGAAAA
>JAIFZK010000014.1:2935000-2960000 GCA_027481765.1 Tenualosa thibaudeaui
GAGAGAGGGGGAATGTAATTTATTGGTGTTGGAGGAATAGAATTTATCATAGGATCCACTCTCTGCCGCTCAATTGATATGTAGTTGATTTGAAACAACACGCCTCAGGCTCCCACAGGGGACTCTTTTAGATTTTACGCTTGGATATATCTGTTTAACTCCCCATTTACCAAAACAGCGGCCCCTGACAGAACATACTGCTTATGCTGGGGGGAGAAGGAGGAGGAGGAGGGGGTGAGGCGGGCTCACCATCCCTTGGGAACACCATGAAAAACAACCGCAGAAAAAAAAACATAATTTTATGGCACAGTGATACACATCTCTTTAGAGCAATTGTGTCTGTCTGTGTGTGTGTGTGTGTGCATGTGTGTTTATGTGAATTTAATTAAAGTGGATGTAACGTGTACAATCAGAAAGCTCATAATGCAAATGTTTTCTGCTGTAATGACACCTTATATGCTTCTCTGCTCACGCTAACCTGCTAACATCATCCATGCTAGCAGCTGGGTCAAAACGGACCTGAGGAGAAAGGAAGGAAGGAAAAAAAAAGAAAGAAAGAAAACCCAATAATAAAGGCCAACACATGGCTGGATGGGCAGACTGATGTTTAACAAAACAACCTTTAACAGCCTAAGAGTACTTAGTGCTTGAGATCAGACTGATTATTGACTAACTCTTCTGCACACAAGCTTCAGTAGCATGTGTTTTTGTGTTCTGTATTGACTCTCATTGACATTTGTGCATATCCGTTAACAAGAGCACCAATCACCTCACCTCTGTCAGTAGGTAGTAGCTAGCTCTCTGGAATCAGGAAGGGAAGATGAGGAATGGGAAGACATCTTTACGTGGTGCACATCATGCTTTACAAACTCTCAATTTGTTACTTTAAGGAAGTTGCACAATTCCCATAGCCTGGGGTGTAAAACAGAAAAAATGTCACCAGACAAATTAAGAATTAAAGACAAAATCGGAAATAGGTAGATTTTGTTTAAAAGTAATCATCTGCCTTTCCTTGCATTAGTGCTAAGACCTTATTCCCTCGCTCCCTCCATCCCTTCCTCCCTCTCTCTCCTCTTCAGTGTGTTTTCTCCCCCAGACTGACGTCTCATTAGCCCCTGAGTTCATTCAGAGTGGCAGTTGGATAACTTGAGCTTTTCGACAAATAAATATATAATGTCTTTTTCTTTAGCGGAGAACTGACCCCTGTGGGCGGATATTGATTTCCTTTGACCGGCCCATGTCACCCGCACCCACTACCGCCAAGCACCGAGGTCACCGGTGGAAATCCGATTGGTGATACCCCAACAGCATCCATCCCTCTCTCTCTCGGCCTCTCTCTCTCTCTCCTTCTCTCCCCCCTCAGTGATGGGGTGGGCTGGCGCAGTTGTCCTGGGCCCCCAGATTGATTGGCTGTTAGGCAGCGGGGCAAAGCAGCGGGTGTTGTTCGACAACAATGCATTTCAAACAGTTTAATGTGAGAGCTGTCAATAGGTTGATTCAATCATAAGTGATTTGAGGCTGAGGTGACGGGGCTGTTAAGGCACGATGAATGATTTTCTGCCCCCTCCGAACGAAACGCTGTCGGCGAGGCAATCACAGTAGATTATTCTCCCACCGAATATCTGGGAATATCTAGACTCTGGTTCCGAAGAAAATCAATGACAGAGGGTGGCACCTGTGTGTTATAATTAAGCCATCATTTGTTTAAAAAATAAACAAGCAGTCATTTTCTCCCATAACTTTCCTCCTCAGCTTGTCAGACATAAATGACATGGAAACGTGCTTACAGATATATCTATGTGTACTTAAGCATGGCACTTCTGATAAACACCACAACGTCTCCAAGGTCACCTAGGCTATAGCCCACTGATTCAAAGCATCAGGATCAAGTTTAATTGCTAATTTAGCCAACATAAAGTACACGCATGGGTATATTCCTGAGAAACCTACCCATGCATGCTGTCCACACATACAACCCACACATGCTGCCCACGCTTGCTGCATGTAACTGAGCCCGTGAACAGAATGTATTTTGTAGCACCTGAACTTGTGTGGGAATGTTTGTTTGTCTCAGCTCAGGGAGGATAAATGGTGATCTTCAAGATCTCTGCTGAAGCACCCGCTATCATGTGTAACCAGACTATATTCTACAGACTTTGAATGCTCATTAGGTGACTCTTCATTCCCTCTCCTGATGTTGATGGAATCTGACTCTTGGGTATGATATGTGGAGGGAGAACAATCTTCAGCCTCTCTGCTTATATCTGCTCCATGGCAAAGCATGATGAGTTGAAGATGGAGGGAGATGAATGGGTCCTAAATTGGAATAGGACTGTAAGTGGTTGGCAAATTCCTCCTCTTTGGGTGGAGGGTAACGGAAGAAATCATAAAGAAACATTTATTACCGAGCACAATCCCTGAGGTCATTTGCAAATCTTCTGAAAATCCTCAGCAAGCTTTGATTTAACAGAGCCTTGCAATGACTTTTATTTATTGTCTATAGTTGGTAAAATGACATCCTATGAGGGCGCTCCTATCCAGCATCTTGGCGACGATTGGAGCGCCGTGACACCCAGAGGAGGCACACGCCTGTTTGGCGCCCATAAACCTGAGGCCTCCACTTCCTGCACGGATGAAATGGGGAAATCAATACAGCCAGACACAAACACAGCAAGCTGCTCTGTTTAACTGTGTGCTTGTATTTGTGAGTGTGTGCGTGTGTGTGTGTGTGTGCACGTGTGTGAGTATTTGCTTATATTTATGTATATAGCTGCATTTGTGCATGTGAGTGTGTAGTGTGTGGGATATGCCACACACACCTCCAGAACAAGCCCTAGTCTAACTAACAACTTCCACTCCATCTAGTGCGCATTTATGCCTCCAAATGATTATTTTCCAAATGAAAATCTCTTTCCCATTTCAGTTTTATTTATTTTATTATCTGCGTTGACAATTGGGAGAGTGCACAATGTTTACTCATTTTGCACTATTCCTTCTTCCAGACCAGATGAAGGCAAAAGCTTTTTTTATATATTTTTTTTATATGCCTGCCTCAATTTAATATTACAATCATAAACAGAGAGATCGGCAACAAACTAACGTCTAATTTGAACACTGAAATTAACTATTGAAATTCGATGAGGTTGTATTTTATTGCTTATTCTCTCTCCAACACACCAGTACTCTGTGGAGAGCAGCCGCCGTGAATTTGGGTCAACTGATGAATTTAAATTTCACCAAGGACCCCTTGCCAAGGAGGAGAATGAATTGAGGCATTTACGGATAGAGGGGAAAAAAAGAGAGGAGAGAGAAGAAGACGAATCAAGTAACTGTTTTTCTGCAGATGTTTGCAGCTTTCCCAGTGATGGATACAGTGTCAGAAGTTCCTCGATTAAATGGCGCTTTCACACTGCATAGATTCCTATTTAAAAGTCTCAGGACCCGTAATTATTTATTGATGTCTGCTTCAATCTACATCTGCCTGCCAACGTGGTCCGGAGCGCCTAGAGGAACCTGCTTTCCATGTGCAGTCGCTCACTCTCTCCCCCTGCCTATAATAGACTCTGTGGGAAGGAAGAGAAAGAGGTGATCGTCTGGGAACCTGCTGAAATTGCAGTGAATGCCACAAACACACTTACATCACACACACAATAGCACACACACACACACACATTTGCAAGCACATGTATATACAAAAAAGTATCAAGACTTCACTCTTCAAACAGTCAAACCATTTCATCGCTTAAAAGAGGAACAGAAGAGAAAAGAAAGGCAATCTGATAGACAGACACTGATTTGACAGATTTGCACATATGTGTTTTTGTGTAGCATACGTTTTTGTGTAGCCAACGCTAAGTTTGCGCACATTGCGCACTTCTGTTCTGCATGTGTCTGTTCCATTATCATGTGTGCACTGTGGTGTGGTCCTTACAGCATGAGGGGTTCTGCATGTGTCTGTTCTATTATCATGTGTGCAGTGTGGTGTGGTCCTTAAAGCATGAGGGGTTCTTCAGCAGCATTTCCAACCAGACCCCTCGGAGAGATGTGTGTTCCGCCTGAGATGGAGCTCATCGCATTAGAGTGCACAGATACCTGAAGCCCTCAGGTGAAACGCAGATGAATGTGTGCACACACACACTCAGCTCCAGCCACACACACATGACACACACACACACTCAGTCCTCTTAATACTGAGCAGAGGACATGGGGTAAATACATAGGTCTAGAGGACATGCAGAGTGTGTTTGGTGTGAGAGAGCAGAAGGGAAATGTCAACATGAACAGATGAAGGTGGTGAGAATAACAATAAACAGTTTAATAAGATATTAATAAGCTATTAATAGAGATAGAAAGCGGATATAATATAATATGCCATTGAGCCATTTGTGACATTTGGAGTGTGAACGTAATGAAAATTTCCAAATGTGATAAAGGAACCCATATTGGGTTTCATTTCAACCAAATGCATGAACGTGAATGAAGAAAAAAGTACAAAATAAAAAAAATCCTGACTATACCATTTATGACCTGCATACACCCAATCTGATGACTGCCCCAGGTGGGTGATACACATGGGTGGTGGTTAGTGAGGTCCACCTTCCACTGAATAGTGTTTTGGTATCTTGAAAAGTGCTGCAGGAATTTGACAAATAGGCCATTCAGTGCACATTGCTAATATTCCCTGCTAGAAACAAGCAACAGGCATGGAACTTAAGATATTTAAAAATATGTTAGTCCCAGTCCCAGTATCTCCAGGTATCTGAGGAGGAATGGTGGTTTTATTGGGGTGTGCTGGGGAGTGCTTGAACAGATGTGTTTGATATCTGCCTACACCATCCATGAACCTGAAATGAAACTTGGCACACTGCCATGTCGGGACAGCACTGCTTGGCTCTGACCTTGACTGGGGAAAAGACAAGAGCAAAAAACAAATGACTGTGGCTGGAGTTGGGAAGAGAAGAGAAGTCTCCTCATCGGGGCCATTTTTAAAGGCTCTTGTCAGGCGGTGTTGGCTGGGCTGTTTATGTGGCGGCCCGAGAAGCGGCTATTGATTCACGTCAGCGCGAGGCCGCAGCCCTGGAGGAGAACGGACGCTCTGAGCGATAGTTCACTGGCGCTGCGCTGCCCTGCACCACAGAAGCCCCATCCCGCCCCTGTGCAGAGGCCCATGTGTGGTTTGTGAGAGGTGAGTGTGTGTTTGTGAATGTGTGTGTTTGCAGTGGGGGGTTGAGATAGGGTGCGAGAGAGAGTGAGAGATAGATTCCATTGTGATGTGCTGCACCCTTTTGCACAAACGTTGTCCCACGTCTGTCCTCTTACCCAGCCTGGGTCAGGGGCCTGAGTAGCATTAAGGGCCGAGTGAGGATAGAGAGAAAGAGAGAAAACAAGAGAGTGAGAGATGAAAGGAGGGAGACTGAAAGAGATCTGTCTGATGCTATGCGACTCTATTTCATTTCCACAGGAAAGCAAATACATTTTATTCCCCCCCCCTCATTTCACCCCATGTGCTTCCCTCTCTTGTACGTAGGCCAAGAAATGCTAGTCACTCCATCAAACATTTAGTGCAGGTAGCTTGATTGTTCCCTGGTAGCTACAGTCGGGTATAACTTCTGGCCCTTTTGTCATGTTAACGGCTGGCGATCAATGGCTGCTGGAGGTCAGGGCCCTGATGTAGGTGAGTGGAAGGGTGTGTGGGTGTGTGTGTGTGTGGGGGGGTGGATGTTGGGGGATGGGGGCGGGGGTGCAGTGGGGTAGAATGAGAAAAAAAAGTGTCCAAAGATTCATTTTTTCTCATCTCGTAACAGAGCAGTCAGTTATTTTTCTTTTCGCAGCCCTCTCTGCTCTAAGTGGATATTGATCAGACGCCTTAATGCAAACCTGTCAAATTAATTTTGTGGGGAGAAGGCTATGACTGATCCAAAATTGCCTCTGTGTTACATGGAAGGGGTAGGGGAAAGGGGGGGGGGGTGCTGCTGCCAGTAGCCTATGAATTTTAATCATCATCTGAATAGGAAATAGACATCATACCCTCCCATGCTCCCCCACTGCCCCCCCTCCCCTCCTCCCCTCCTCTCTCATTAAGCCAAATGGGAAGAAAGGCTTTACCTGGACATGAGCCAGGACAATAGGTGCACAACTGCAGACAAACTGAATCCGGAGAATCCGAAACCAGAATCGTAATCAGAAACAGAATCGTAATCAGAATCAGAATGATGAAAAGCCAAAATCAAATTGGATTTGAAACAGAGTCAGAAGTACAATCAATTTCCAAAACGTGAAGTAGATTTATGATAAACTCACAACTCTTACACAGATGTACACACGTTGACTATGATGAACACAGGGACAGGGACACTGACTCTGTAAAACTCTGATTCTGTGAGGTGGAATTCCAATCAATAGCAAAGTTCTCGCTAATTAGCACCCAATTAGATGTGCTGCATCATAGTAGAGACTTCTTCCTCCACTAAGGTGTATCCCACAATGGGATCTAAAGCATGGTTCTATAGTGAGATCTGAGGTGTGGTCCTATAGTGAGATCTGTAGTGTGCTCTTACAGTTGAATCTCTAGAGTAGTTTTACAGTTTGGTCTATAGCATCGTTCTGCATTGAGATGCAACATCAAGATCTATATGATCTATATGGGGTAAGTCATTTTGGATAAAAACGTCTATAGTGATCTTTAGTATGGTCCTATAGTGACAGCTGTAGTGGGTAAGGTTCAATCTATACTGTGGTTTTAGAGTGGGGTCTGTAGTGTGTGGTCTATAGTGTAAAACAGTGTAAAACAGAATAGCAACAACAGACGTGATGTCTTCTGTCTTTTTCTCCCTCTCTCTTTCTCATACATGTGCACACACACAGACACACACACACACACACACACACACACACACACACAGACACGCACATACACATGCAGACACACACACACACAGACACGCACACACACACACACACATGCAAGCAGACACACACACACACACACATGGAAGCACACACACACAGACACATACACACACACACACACACACACACACACACACATGCAAGCACACACACACACGCACACACACACACACACAGACACACACACACACCTGAGTCATACTGTAGCTCTACAGTATTTTCCCCATTGGACTCATCAGTCACATTAAGATGCAGGTTGTGTGTGTGTGTGTGTGTGTGTGTGTGACAGTGTGAGTGCATGTGTGAGACTTTTATGACCTCCCCTGTTTAATCTTTGAACTGTTGTTTTATTTGGTTAGTTAGTTAAGCGGCTCTGCAGGGGCATGTGAACCCGACCGCATTAAAAGCTGCCATAAGTAACCTTTACGATGTGATGCACTGGACCGCTCCGTGTGAGAGAGAGTGAGGAATTGTGGGAATTATGTATTTATTAGGTGTGTGTGAGGGCCTGTCCTACACGTCCAGAGCTTATTTTCTCAGGGGCGTGAAGTTTTATGTTGGGGAATGGTGTGAGAGAGCTCAATCGACCCTTATGTTATTTTGCAGCCAGTTTTATGGTAAAGATGTGATCCAGAGAGTGTCAATATACACCAGATGGGAAGAAAAAAATAAAGAAATGAAAGGGGTGTTTTTTTTTTTTTTTTACATTGCAGGCATATCAAGAGAATTAACAATTCATCAACAATTGGCAGCCATAGAGGACGTCGTTCTGACTGCATAAATTCAGAATATCCTTTTCGACAGGATAAAAAGAAACAAATTCAGGTTTCAGCACTCGTGTCAGGACAGGTTACATCTACGAAATTCAGCTCTGCTTTTCTCACTCATGTTTTTCAATACATCACTTTTAGTCCAAGTAAAGCAATTTAATCGGAAAAACACTGAAGACTTGCTTCATTGTAATAAAACTCTTTTAGACCTTAGTTTGCTTCCATTTATTTATTTATGGTATATTACTTAATCAAAACAACACTAGTGTATTTTATCATCAATATTATACACACACACATACATACATACATACATGCATGCATACATACATACATACACACACACAATCCAAAGTCATGATCGAGATAACTGCTCTTGCAGCTAAATGATATGCAACCACTGAGACCAGCACTGAAGAGGTGAGAAGCTCCTTATTCTTTATGCAGAGCATACTGCTGTGGAGACAGAAGCCTTTGGAATACAGTCAGTACTGAGGAGAGACTCAGTCAGTGCTGTGGACACAGAGGCCTTTGGAATACAGTCAGTACTGAGGAGAGACTCAGTCAGTGCTGTGGACACAGAGGCCTTTGGAATACAGTCAGTACTGAGGAGAGACTCAGTCAGTGCTGTGGACACAGAGGCCTTTGGAATACAGTCAGTACTGAGGAGATACTCAGTCAGTGCTATGGACACAGAGGCCTTTGGTATACAGTCAATACTGAGGAGAGACTCAGTCAGTGCTGAAAGAGAGGCCTTTGGTATACAGTTAGTACTGAGGAGAGACTCAGTCAGTGCTGAAAGAGAAGCCTTTGGTATGCAATCAGTAAGGGGAGAGACTCAGTCGGTGCTGAAAAGAGAGGCTTCTCTGCAGTCAGTGGTGAGGAGAGAGAGAGTTCTGATCAGTCAGTGATGAACAGAGACTTCTGAAATGCCGTCAGAGGTTACTGACATGTAGTTAATCAGTTCTGAAGAGGGAAGTTTCAGATATGCATACAGTTGGTGCTGTAACAACTTGTCTGACATGCAATCAGTCATGAATATAGTGGCTTCTAATATGCAGGCAATTAGTACTGAAGAGAGAGACTTCTGATCAGTCAGTACTGCAGAGTTTGCTACAACATCGACACCAGACCAGACAGGCCCTGGCCCAGCATGTAAAAAACTCTTCTCTCTCTTGCTCTCTCTCTCATGCTCTCTCTCTCTCTCATACTCTCTCTCTCTCTCTCTCTCCCCCTCTACCTCCTCCTCTTATTCCCCACTCTCCCTCTTTCTTTCTTGTGCTGTGCTCTGCTTTATATTTCTGTGATATTTCAAGGCACAGGAACCAAGGGAAGAGTGGTTCAATAAACCATGAATTTTAGTGAGAACAGTTTAGTCCCAAAGAGTCAGATGGAAGTCTTGGGTTGTTTTGAACCCTCCCCCCTACCTCATCACACACACACACACACACACACACACACACGCACGTACACACACACACACACGCAAGCATACACACAGACACACAAACACACACACACACACACACACACAGATTCAGACACAAAGTCACAAATAACTTCTTTTCTACCAACAAAGCAATCACTGTATTCCATGGTGACACTGCATTGAGCGGAGTCTACCAGGAGTGTAAGATAGAGAGTCAGTGGCGTGGGTAAATTTGTCTGCCGTATCGCTGCAGCCAATTGTTTGGCCTCCAAAGTGATTTTTGATTTAACGCCCTTTCAAATTGAGCGTTCATTTCGCCATCGCATATGCCGTGTGGAGTCTGCGGGGCATTTGCATAAACGTGCAAGGGTTGGCCTGTTTCCCCAGGCCCAGGCCACTGCCACAGAGAGCCCCTAGTTTCCAGGCTAACGTTTGCGGTGAGCAAATTGAAATTTAGCCCGGCGCGCTGACAGATTGCCTGCTTGTCAAACGAAGACTTCCATTTACATCTGTGCACCCCCATTTCCCCTCCTCCCTCTGCAGGAGCACCAGGAGCAGAGAGGGGAGGAGTGCAGAGAAGAGGTGAGGAAAGGAGAAGAGGAGAGAAGGGAAGAACCACTAGAACCATTGCATTGAGGACTGTTGTACTCACAGAACATTGGTAGTGAATACTGCAGTACTCTGGAACCAATGTGGTGAGGACTTTAGTGAGGACTGTAGAACTCTAAAATCAGTTCAGTGAAAACTTAGTACTCTAGAACCAGGTCAGTGAGGACTTTAGTACTCTAGAAATAGTGCAGTTAAGACTGTAGTACTCTAGAAACAGTGTAGTGAGGACTTTAGTACTCTACAACCAGAGAACAGTGGACTATGGCACTCTCAGACAAGTGGTAGGGGAGCTGTGAGCTCCTCTTGGGACAGAAAGTTCTTCTTTGGTTCTTTAGGAACCTTTAGTGTTTCACTGGTCCATGGGTTCTCATTTAGGCTAAACCAATCAATAAGCCAATAAGTCCAGAGTTCTGCCATTTAGTGTGGGATGGAGGAGCAGTAGATAGGCTAAGTCTCTGCTTAAGATCTCAACCATGCAGCTAGCTCATTAGCTTGTGAGCTAATTGATTTTGCCTAATTATTAAATTAGCTTTATTTATTAAGACTTAAGGCCTTGCTCTCAGCCCATCATTAAAGTCAGGACTCCATAAGTTTAAGAGGGAGGATCAGCTGTGAGGTGTGTGGGGAGTAGAGAAGTGAGACAGAGGGGAAGGCAAGGCTAAGATGCTAGGAAGGCGCTAACTAGATGGATGAGTCGCCACAGGAATCCCAGATGCTACGTGTCAAGGGCAGGATACTGACTATGAGAAAAATGGCTTGATTTGATTAGACACACTCTGGCTTCTCGGTGCGTCACCCGCAAGTCTGTGTAGCTGCTATGGTAGTTAGAGGTCTAGGGCTCATTGTGAGGCAGTATAGACTGGCAGAGGAAGCATACGCTCCAACACCATCTGTGCTTCTCTTCCAGATCCTTCTTTAAAAGTCTACAAGACATTAATCTCCAAAGCACAGACACATACACACATACATGTCACACAGACAGACAGACCCACACATGACACGCAGCCAGACAGACAGCCAGACACACACAAACACACACACACACACACACACACACACACGCTGAGCTTACTTCCCAAAAGTTTTCCCAGTATTGTGCATGACATGTGCATGGCTTTATGACTGTTTTAATCACAAGTTGTCCAAGGTAATGAACATACAAACAGAATTCACTCATTTCAAAATAATGTAACCAAAATCATATAATTCATTTATATTCAATTGGCAGACAAAATAATGAAATTATTACAGCAATAGAGAATAAATTGCTCTGTAGTCAAGGTTCTTTTGTTGTTCTGTGACTGTTTTTTACCAACATGTCTGAGCCTTTGGGTGAATGGTCATGATTCAGACCTATCCCAACATGAGTTCTGAGTGAAAGCATCAGCCATTACAGCTCTCTGATTTTCAGTGAACTTTGGGAAAAGTACTTCCTGTGCTCATGGGAACTAAGTCTGTGTCTCCCTCTTCATCTGTCACAGGGGAAACGGGACAGTAGGATCGTGTCTAACGGGACGTCTTGGCGCCCCATGACATTTCCCTGTTTCCCCTCTCATGGTGTGTGTGTGACACTTCAATTAGTGTCAGTGTTTCAGCAATCCCAGAATGCACTGCTGTGCGGGAGCACAATGATTGAAGTAGTGGTGACATCTCAAAACACCAGGACATCTCCAGCTTTTATTCTCAAACTTTTTTCTCCAAGACTTTTTTGTATTCTCAAGAATAATATGGCAATTCTTCATTCTTCTTCAGACTTTTCAAAGCAAAGTCATTATGTTCAAACATGTGATCATTCTTTTGCACCAGTCTGGTTATCTGACATTTCTGATTGTACGCTATTTCTCTCAGTGTCGGTGGCATACTTGGTGTGATTAGGAGAACCTCAATGCAACTGGGTTTTGCACATGCATACACACACACACACAAGCTCTCACACACACGTATACACGCTCACACACACACACACACACACACGCTCTCTCACACACACACACACACACACACACACACACACATATATATATATATATATATATATATAAACCCATTCCAGCATCTTAGACTACAGTGGAGCCAGACAAGGACACAGCCTTCCAATCTAAATTTCGGATAAATACACAGTATGGTTCTCTTCTCCTGATATTGTGTTTGCGGGTGGTAATAACACATACTATGACCCCTATCATTCCGTCCCTCCACACCCAGCAATAGGTTTTTTGGGGGGCCTGTCATTCTCCATTTACTTCACTGGGCTTTACTATTCACAGGGATATGACAGAGTAGTAAAGCAATCTGAGCAACCGGGGGGGAATTAATTTGAAGAAGCTGTCCAATGAAGCGGATTCAGACGCGCGCGGAGGGCATGTTTTCACGTGCCTTATTGTGAGCTGTCGCCATCTCGTCAAAAGGACAGGGTGAGGAGGAGACGGAGGGTAAAAGCTCTGCCTCTCTCAGGCTTTGAATGGCAGGGATGAGCTCGTGGCGGCCCCAACTTTACATATGCAAAAGAAGGGGAGAAAATGAGTGGCGCTTATTCATGGGGTGGACCAGGGGAGACACAATGCAGACGCCACAATCAAAAATGCCATTTGCCTTGTGAGCTGAGCACCCTTCCAACACATAGTCTAACACACACACACGGATCAGAGCACTTCGTCTACACATCACTGTGGCTGACACACATCCACACATCTGGATCAGACACCTCACCAGCACACCACCACGGGTGACATACATCCACATGCACACACACAGATCGGCTTCCTCAGGCACTTGCATCCGGGCATTGCACATCCATACACAACCAAGGCACACACACACACACACACACACACACACACACACACACATAGATCAGACCCTGGATCCATACGTGACAAAGACTAACACACATCCACACACACACATCCAAACATACCAATAGGACACCTCATTCACACAAGTCCATGGTTTGATTGTCCTGCACAGAGCCACAATCTTCCCTTGAAAAAAGGGCCTCTTTTCTTATGCATCACATCTTTTAAAAACACCCTCTTTCCCTAGATGCATTACGTAACATGAATGACACAGAAATACACAAACCACAAAGAAACACAGGAGTCACAGGCAGTCACACACTTCAGGACTTCAGGAGTCACAGGAAGTCACACACTTCAGGACTTCAGGAGTCACAGGAAGTCACACACTTCAGGACGTCAGGAGTCACAGGAAGTCACACACTTCAAGATGTCAGGAGTCACAGGCAGTCACACACTTCAGGACGTCAGGAGTCACAGGAAGTCACAGACTTCAGGACGTCAGGAGTCACAGGAAGTCACACACTTCAAGATGTCAGGAGTCACAGGCAGTCACACACTTCAGGACATCAGGAGTCACAGGCAGTCACAAACTTCAGGACGTCAGGAGTCACAGGAAGTCACACACTTCAAGATGTCAGGAGTCACAGGCAGTCACACACTTCAGGACGTCAGGAGTCACAGGAAGTCACACACTTCAGGATGTCAGGAGTCACAGGAAGTCACACACTTCAGGAATTCAGAAATCACAGGCAGTCACAAACTTCAGGACGTCAGGAGTCACAGGAAGTCACACACTTCAGGAATTCAGGAGTCACAGGAAGTCACACACTTCGGGAATTCAGGAGTCACAGGCAGTCACACACTTTACGATATCAGGAGTCACAGGCAGTCACAAACTTCAGGACGTCAGGAGTCACAGGCAGTCACAAACTTCAGGACGTCAGGGGTTTACCTTTTGATATCTGTATTCACCAGAACAGTAATAAAAAGAAAATTAAAGTAAATAAAAATTAAAGTAAATAAAGTTTATTGATAAAAACTGAAACAAACTTACATGGTGGATGAAAGAAATGTTGAAAGGTTTTTAACTTTACGTTTATGTTTGATATATTGTGAAACCACCTCTATATCTCAACTGAGTACTCAGGGCTTTCTAACAATCTTGAATGTTACTCAGCAAAGTTAGGTAGTTAGTTGGTTGTTCATATTAGAAAATATGATTTCTACTAATAGTCAGCAACATTATGGAATAACCTACAAACCAGCTTTACATATACGCACGCACATTATCTGTTAGTTCATATGTAAAAACAGCTTTGTTTTTTATTTAGAAGAAATTATTCCCACATAAATTACTGGCTAATGATGATATCATCCGGCCATGTGTGGGTGATTGTACCCATCCCCATGTCCATAGATGAGGCTCCAGGACATCAGGTGTATCTGACAAATGAGAGAAAAAATGCGTGTGTGTGTGTGTGTGTGTGTGTGTGTGTGTGTGTGTGTCTGTTCTTTGGGAGTGGAGATGAGAGATACAGTATTGTCATGTTAATTCTGGAGTGGCTCTCCTCTCTATTCATTGTCCCTCAGAGGTCCAGTCATGCCTGAACTGCAGTATACTACACTAAGGCCACTGCTGCAGCCCCCACCCTGTCTGACAAATCAAAGACCTCATACACTTTTCTAAAGATGAACTCACTCTCTTTCTCTCTCTCTCTTTCTCTCTCTCTCTAATTATGCATGCACTCAGGCATTCATGGATTTGTGCACAGCTATACTTTCTCTCTCTCTCTCACACACACACACACACTCGCTCATAAATACACACATGCCTTGTACCTCTCAGGTTTACGCGTAAGCATGAGATTTTATGTGTCTGTGTGATGCCAGATGATGGTGTTCTGCATTGAAAAGGCAGAGCATGAGTGCGTGGAAGTGTGTGTGTGTGTGTGTGTGTGTGTGGATGTGCTGGGGGTAAAAAACACTCATAGATAGAAAAAGAGGACACAAAGGAACGCCAGCTCAATCAAATTGAGACGCGAGTCAGGACAGATGGGACCCTGCTGTTAATTGTAGCGGGTCTCATTCAGCAGGCCGGTGCTTCAGACTGGGGACGAGTGAGCAGGGGTAGCTTTTAAGACTTTCAATGCAGGTCGGCCCAGACTTTTTAAAATTCAATTCATATTCATGCAATGCGGGTCTGCAAAGGAGCTGGAGCCTCCTGCCATTCTCGGAGAGCTCCGCTCATTTCTGTTCATCACATCTCCATATCTCCCCTGCAGCACCACCGACATGATTGGTCACTGGCTTGTTTACTTCTATTGGGACAAATCATTTTATTTATTTATTTATTTTTAACATTAAGGTATTAACTTCAACATTTTTCTTTCCTGTTGTTAATTGTGTGGTGAATTTAGTCTACTTGTTCCCTGTATTACTGTTTACTGAGCAGATCCTAGACTAGACAGTTGTTTTTGTAACAATACACACAGGTTTGGTCTTTATGACAGCTTTACCAAAGGATCATGACAGTATCAAACAGAACAAACATTTCCTTAAAAATGCAATTTTATATATTTTTTTTTTTCAAATTTAGTTGGGTAATGTATGTTTATTAATAATGTAGGAGTTTATAAGAGTTTGCTAACTAGAGTGCAAGAGAGGTTGATAGTAGACATTTGTCAGTTCTGATTCTGAAGCAGGCTGTCCAGATGTTACCTCCCTCTCTCACTTGTTAAGTGAGAAAGCAAGCTTTGATTTGAACTCAGCCCTCAATTAGAAAAGTGCGTCCTGGCCTTCCTAATAAAGCCATCAGTTTGTCAGAGTCCATTTTCCTGAAGGTAATCGTCTTACTGATATATATATATCAAATTAAATTTTTGATCCAGCTCCAGCATAGACTTTTCAAACCAAAGTGAGCACTTTCCGACACTTTGGCTTAGGGATGCCAAGCTGACGCCGGGGCTGGAATTTAATTTTATCGATTCAAATAAACAAGTGCAAAGAGAGGAAAATAACTGCATTAGTGGTGGTCATTACGGAATGATAGGACTTCTCCGTGCCATGACAAAGACCTTAGGACAGATCTGACCCGCTCGGGATTCCCAGCGCTCAGTAAGAAGATTAAAGATTTATTTGATTCCTTCCCTTTTAAACATACATATTCTGGCACAGACGGAGGGCTTTTGAAGATTTGGTGGAGTGGATTTTTGACTCTTGTGGGTGTTTTGTACATAGAGAAACAGTATGTGTGTGTGTCTGTCTGTGTGTGTGTGTGTGTGTGTGTGTGTGTGTGTTGGGTGCGGTACAATGAAATCTGAATAAGAGAATCTGAGGAGGAAATATAGAGTGAGAGTCTTGATTTGGAAGTTTCACTGGTAGCACTGGTGATTGCATGGGTAAGATTCTGGAAGTAGAAAGAAAGAAAGACATCAAGCAAAAGTCTATGGAAAGATAAACCAATCGCAGAACTGTCCTCTCTCTCTTCAGTGTGGATGATGCCTCTCTGTGTCCCTTTCTTACACCCAAGATTAGCCACCCTTAAATCTGCAGCCTGTTCCATCCATCCATCCATCCATCCATCTATCCATCCATTGACCCTTTCCTTCCAATCATGAAATTACCCGTAGGCTGAAGATTATGCCAAGAGCCTGAGAGTCCATTACTGCGTAATTCACCCATAATCCCTGCAGCTCTTTCACTTTTCATAATTAACCAAATGTATTGTTGTGATTCCTTTCTGTTCTGTTTTTTGTGGTCTTTGTAAAGTGCTTTGATTTCGTGCTGGAGCACATCTGGAACAGATGTGGTGAGGTCCACCCCAGCATGGCAGACATACGGCCTTAAAAGCTAAAGGGTTTTGCGTCATTTCTACACAGGGTCACAGGCTAAAAGCTACATGAGGCTTTGAGATGCTTCTGCAAGGGGTCACAGGAAGAGGTCTGCTGGGTGGTCATTCCTTGTCTGTACTAAGTAGGTCTGCTGGGTGGTCATTCCTTGTCTGTACTAAGTAGGGCTGTAGTGGAGGCTAGACGCAAGTAAACGCAGTTTACCGACCTCTGAAATTTCACAAATACAGAGATCTGAGTTTATGCACTAAATATAAACTTTAAGGTTCAAAATCTCAGTATATTGTCCACAAATGCCCTTTAATACCACTGATCTTGTACATTAAATATGACATTGCATAGTAACCTTCCATCACTAAAGATGTTCTGTGTGTCTTTTTGAAACATCTGATACAGTGTCACTCACGGCTGACTTCACAGTGATCATCGGATTCATAGTTTTCCCACCTCTTATTTTACTACTACAGCCCTGGTACTAAGAACATAAGCCTAGACATGCTGCATCTCCACAGACCTCCATTCTGCAAAAGTAAGAAAATGCTGGGCTAGGCTCTCTCTCCACAGACCTCCAACTCCTTACCAACATGGAAACAACAAAACTGCTCTCTGCCAGAGCCCCTCTACCCCCAAAAGAGCCCTGGTCAATGTGAGGCCCTCCAGACCTCCTTCTCTACTTACTTCATTCAAGACTGGACTCCACAGGGGAGAGACGGGATATACACAAGACAAATCACAAAAAAACCTTCTTTTTCTACCATTAGATTTTCAGAAAATTATAAAGCCAGGACCTGTTATTGACTATATCATAATAGACCATGTATAACCAAGTTATAATTATGCTATTAATAATTGAAAAATAATATCCCTGCCTATACTAAACAAGTGTCTTGTATTTCCTTTGGTTCACAACTTGAATTAAAAGCAACTCTATCTTTGAATGGACTGCAACCAAACTCTAAACTGGTGTACAAGAAAGTATTGTGGTTTAGGCTCAAGCCATGAGAAGAAGAGGATTCTGGGTAGCATGTGAATCCCAAGCATGTTAAACACAATATGTTATATAATGCTATATGCAATGCTACGGTGTAGAAACAGAAAAAGTAAATAAGTTTAGCCTCACACTGCAAAATACGATGGATAACATAACAATTATACCATAAACAATCTCTTGGCCTTTCATCCTCTAGTTCAATTTCAGTTTTATTAAGTTTCAGTTTCAATTTCAAATGTCTTATTGACATAAGAGTAGATCAATGCTATTAACATTTACAATGATGAGAATTCAGTTATGAGTGTCCATCCCCAAATATTGTACATTTCACTGTGATATTTAGAATTGTATGATATAATATTTATGTTCATAGTAAACAGTGATATTTAAATGTTTTATTAGTGCTCTGGTTAGTTTCAGTTTACATTTTGGTTGAATGTTTTGTGTTTTGTGGTGGTGTGTTTTGTTTTTTTTGTTGTTATTTTGTTGATATTGTGTTGAGCGTAAATCGACCATGAAGTGTAGTGATTTTGCAATCAAATTAAATAATAGATTGATTAAAAATTATGGTAATTTCTCTCTATTTTTCTCTCTGTCTCTTACTCTTTGTCCATCTCTCTCTAATCATTCTCTGTTTTTCTAAGTGCTTCATGCGAACAAGCAAGAAGTTTTATGTATTTCTTGCCTGATTAGTTGTGGAAATGTTAAAGGGCTGATCTGTTTCAGAATGGGCAGAGAACATGGGTGAAGAGGTTGGGGAAAGTAGGGAGTAGCCAACTGTTTGGGAGGATATGATTGTGGATGGGGCTCTCCATACCCCCACAGGGATAAGTCCAACGATAGCCCAGTCTGTGTAGCTGCTTACAGGGGAATTCATGTGGTGCTTGAAAGTTTTAAATGTCCTTTTTTTCTCTTACTGTCTTTTTTTTCTACTTTCTTTTTTTCTGTCTTTTCCCCACTCCCTCTTTTTTACTCTCCTTTTTTGTTTGTCCTTTATATCTGGAGGAATGAATCAAATAAAAAAAAACAAAACAGAAACAAGATTTTCGACCCATTGCCTTTGATTAAGTGATTTAACATGCCGGGCCCCAGCCTCTGCAATAATTCTAATGGGGTGGAAAGAAAAAGAGAGAGAGAGAGAGTGAAAGAGAGCGAAACAGAGAGAGAGAGTGAGAGAACGAGTGAGAGAGATAACAAAACAGAGAGAAACAGAGAGATAGAGATAGAGAGAGAGACTGGTCAGCCTTACCCAAGGAACATTATCCCTGGATAAAGGAGAAAGTGATTATGAACTTAAAAAGCGGCGCTCTTAGCTTGGTCCAAAGCAAGTTTAGTTGGAGAATTATATCTAAGCTGGCTTAAGGTCCATGCAGTGGCTTTTAACACTTAAGCAGTGTGGCTCAACTAAAAGCTGAGTGACAAACAATGGATCCAAAGCCACACGAAAGTGACATTCATTATTTGTGGAAAAGCCATCCAGTTTAAAGACAGAAGTGTTTGGATGAGAAAAAAAAAACATGACAAACAAACTCCAAATTGATATTCTGTGAAATTGACTTTAATCCTTGGAGTGTTTCTAAACAGAATTGAGTTTCCCTTTTATCTGATCATTGAAATGTTTTTGTATTTTCTTTCCCTTATGAACAGATTAGTTTGATACCAAAACATGGAAGAGTATCCACAGCAAGGTTGTCCCACCAAACACAGGACCATCTCTAAAATACCACAGAGACTCAAAAACAAACACACATCATAGTAGGGTTTTGTTTTCTATTTCCACAGTTTACATTTTACAACAATCAACAATTTTACACATATCAAATGTAAATGCATGTATTCTTCTTTTTTTGTCCAACCCATTAGATGATAATATTATTTTCTAAATCCAGTTAAACTTTTCTTTTTATTGTCCAATATATACCCATAACAATGTCATTAACGTTACACAAAATATTTTTGTAAGCAGGGAATGCCTTCATTCACAATATAACCAAACATTGCTTTACAGGCAATTATTACAGGTTTGTGTGTTTTTTTGTGTGTGTGTGAGAAAAAGATTACCGGTAATTACGGTGGCCAATAACCATAACGATCAGAGTGGGACACTCCACATACAGAGGAGCAATTACAAGTTAATCAACTTAAAGGTGTTGAGTAATTAGAATGCCATCAGGAGGGGCATTTCGGAGGATTTATGCCCCCCCCCCTCCCCCAAACGTGTGCCAGTCCTGTCATAGACTCCCACACACTCCCTCATTTCCTGCCCTGCTCATGCCAAGACATCTCCTTTTGTTTTGTTTTTATTTTATTTTCTTTATCTCACCAAAACCTCTCTCACTTCTTCCTTCAGGGTTCATCTGCTCTCTGTCTCTGTGATGAGGCACTATAACTCTCTCACCAGGTTCAGCTGAACTGTTTTTTTTTCTGGAAGTTGGCATAAAACTGGCATTGGTGGCAGTAGGCTGGCATAGAATGGCCTTCGGTGGCAGTGTGTGTGACCATGTTGTGTTTGTTGGCGGCGGTCGGGCACGGCCCTGGTACTCTATCAGAGGAGGCTGGCAGTGCCAATTCCCTGGCAGTGGAGGAGGAGGGAGAAGTTGTTGGGTTTAATTGTAGTGTGTGTGTGTGTGTGAGGTTAAAGAATGGACTAATTAGGAAGGCATGATCAAAGGAAGCAAAGCCTAATGGAAAACAAGCCTCATCCATAATTGAAGAACATTAATGTGTTTTGTGTGTGTGTGTATGTGTGTGTGTGTGTGTGTGTTTTGTCATCACATGTGTTTGTAAATATCCTGATGTATAACAACGTATTGAAGCACTTGTTTATGTGGGTGTGCTTTTTATGTCTTTAGGCAACTAAATGTCATCAGTGAGCACACTGCCTGTCCTAGTCATGTGTATGTGTATGTATGTGTTTGGAACGTGTGTGTGTATGCGAGTATGAAGGATGAACCCACTGTGTGTGTGTGTGTGTGTCTGAGTATATCTGCATGAATGTATGTGTGTGCAGTGTGTTGAATGCCAGTGATCCCTGTCAGTGAGCACACTGCCTGTCCTAGTCAGTCACTGATCAGTGCTAATTGCCACTTGAGCCCTCCCCACCTTTCTCTTTCTCACACTCACTCACACACACACACACACACACACACACCCTCCTTCTCGTACTCCCCTCATTCTCTGCCATTCTCTGCCTTTCCATCCTTGTCTCGTCTAGGTCTCTCTGTCTGTCCCTGACTTTAACTCTAAATCCAATTTTTTGGATGGACACACACACACACACACACACACACACACACACACACACACACGCATACAAGCACACACTTACACATACACACATACTCTCTCTCACACAAACACACACCTAAAACACACACACAGCCACATACACACACACTAAAACACACACAAACACACACACACTAAAACACATGCACACACACACTAAAACACATCCTCATGCTTTCTTCCTGTATTACATTTCTCACCTTTTCTGTGTCCCTCTTTCCCTCTCTTCTCATCTCTCTTTCTCTCTCTCTCTCTCTCTCTCTCTCTCTCTCTCGCGCTCTCTCTCTCTTTTAAAAGTAGTTTATGAGGCCGTTTTGCTGGGAGCTGCAGGGCAGTGTCTTAATGAATCTGTCAGCGTCTCTGCTGAGTGACAGCACAGCGCGGGACAGTGTGTGTGTGTGTGTGAGTCTATGTGTGTGTGTGTGTGTGACTCCCTAATTACTCCAGCAGTGATGTGGGGAAGGACGCCGGGTTAGAGGTTAATAGCCCTGATGGTGGGACTCTCTCACAGACATGGAGACCTGTCCCCCTCTCTCTTTCTCATTCTATCTTCTCTGTCCTCTCTTGCTCTCTCGCCATCATTTATATCTTTCTCTCTGTCTGTTCTCTGTCTCTCTCTATCATCTAGCTCTCCCCTTCTATCACCTATGCTCTCTCTCTCTCTCTCTCTTCTCTCTTTCCCTCCCTGTATATCCATTCTCTCTTTCTTGCTCTGTCTCCATCATTTACTCCTCTCTCTGTATCCTCTCTCTCTCTCTATCCTCTCTCTCTCTCTCTTGTATCCATCTGTCTCTTTCTCTCTTCTCTGTCTGCACCCTTTTCTCTTCCTCTTTCTCTTCCTCTGTCTCTGTCTGTCTTCCTCTCTTCCTACCACCTCTGTCCATCTTTCTATCTTTCCTGTTTTTCATTCCTCCCTTCACCTCTATCCCTCTCTCTGTCTTTCTTCACCTTTTTCTACAGATGTCTAACACTTAGCCTCTTTCAGTTCATCCTCAACTCTTCATTTCTCATCTTTGTTTTCTGTCTTTCTCTGCTTGCCTTCTCTTCCTCTTGTCTCTGTTCTTCACTCCATCTCTCTCCCTCTTACCCATTCCCTATCTCTCCATCTCCATCCATCCCTTTCTCTCTCCTTATCTGTCTCTCTGTCTTTCTCTCTCTCTCAGTGTGTGTGTGTGTGTGTGTGTGTATGTGTGTGTGTGTCTGTCTGCCTGTCTGTGTGTGTTTGGCTATAGTCTGTCATCTGTACCACATGTAGTTGATATTCAAGGTAACTCATTGCTTCCAGAGAGAGGGCATAACCCAGCGACTGGGCATTTGTGTGACCCATTAAAGGTCATAACCCAAAGATTGGGTATCTGTGTGACCCGTTAGACTCAACCAGACACAACCCAGTGACTGTAGTTGTATATAATTTTGTTGGAGGTGAACATCAACTAGGAGAAGTCTCCATGAATTTCGGATGAAGAGTTGTGAAAAAGTAGACATTGCATTAGGACAAGTGTCCATATAGACTGATAGCCTATACCCTATATCTGGTATAGGCTGAAAGAGGGCAAGGTGCAGGGCGTGTGAGTGTGGGACAGCATGTAGACTGGGCCCTCAGACTCCATCTACGACCGGGCCTCCAGCCAAAGATGTTTCTGAGTGGTCCAGAAGCCCAAAATCCAAAAATATATAATTACATATTATATATTATAAATATAATTATATATATAAATATATTTTTTGGGAAAAAATAGGGCCCAAATAACCCAGCGACTGGGCATCCGTGTAACCCATAACCCAATAACACGGCATCCATGTGACCCAGCCTGTTTCACTAGGATGCTGCCTGTCCTTGACTTCCCCCTGCAGCTCCATCCTTAAGCACATGGCTCTCCCTGACTCCCGGCCCTTGGGGGAGGTTGAAGGTTACTAGAAGGGAAATTGGCATAGCATCCGCTCCCATTCCTCCAGCCACAGAGTAGTCCATCAAAGTGTGGTAAGTAAAATAGTCTCTTAATAGACCACTTTCCCGCCCTAATGACAGAACTGCAATATGGCCTCCTGTTCCTGCTCAGACCTCCCGCTTGATTGACTTCCATGTCCGTGCTGTTGACTTAAGGGGCTGTTGACAAATAGATGTGCGGGATGCCTTTGTAAGGACATCAGAGGATTGGTTTTGTTGGGAGACTGAAGGTGATTCTTGTCTTGTTTCAGTTAATCATACCAGAGGTTAACCCTGAAGAACGCAACAATAGACTGCACTCATCTGCCTGTGCATTGAGTGGGTGACATTTGAATAGGGTCTGCTGAAGAGGCAGAAGTCAAGGTTTGATGTGATGTTAGATAGCCCTTATTATAGTGTAATAACACTATTATCAACAGTGATGTGTGTGTGTGAGAGAGATTGTTTGGGTTGGGGGTGGTGGTGAAGGGTAACAGTTTATGCCAAAGCAGAAGGTGCATAAAGCCTGGTTTAAGGTCAGGGTTAGGGTGTTTCAAATAGACCACGGGTTAAGATTAGTGTTGTGTACAACAAGGCATAATGTAGTGACCAGACATGCTAATAACTACACCTAGGTTAGAACTGGGGTTGTTAACACAGACAATAGGTTAGGGTTAGGGTTGTGTACAGAGACTTTTTTATATGGTAAAGGTTGTGTACACAGACAGTGGGTTAGGGTTAGGGGTAGGCTAGTGAACACAAACATTGGGTTAGGGGTAGGGTTGTGTTCTCAGACAGTGGGTTAGGGTTAGGGGTAGGCTAGTGAACACAAACATTGGGTTAGGGGTAGGGTTGTGTTCTCAGACAGTGGGTTAGGGGTAGGCTAGTGAACACAAACACTGGGTTAGGGGTAGGGTTGTGTACACAGACAGTGGGTTAGGGTTAGGGATGTGTACAGAGACTTTTTATATGGTAAAGGTTGTGTACACAGACAGTGGGTTTGGGTTGGGGGTAGGCTAGTGAACACAAACATTGGGTTAGGGGTAGGGTTGTGTTCTCAGACAGTGGGTTAGGGTTTGGGTTGTGTTCACAGATAGTGGGTTAGGGTTAGGGGTAGGCTAGTGAACACAAACATTGGGTTAGGGGTAGGGTTGTGTTCTCAGACAGTGGGTTAGGGTTAGGGGTAGGCTAGTGAACACAAACATTGGGTTAGGGGTAGGGTTGTGTTCTCAGACAGTAGGTTAGGGTTAGGGTTGTACTCAGACAGTTGGTTATGGTTAGGGTTGTGTAGTTAGAGTACATAGGTTATTTACATATATATGCATATAAGGCACATATGATCAGTAAAGTGTGAGACTGGCCTAACTCATTTGCTACCTCTGTCCACCTACTCCATAATCATCTCTGCTGAGTGTCATTCCTGCCTCTCACTGGTTGACTCCTGTCACCAACTCCCCCTGCATGGACTGCAACCATTTTCACAGGAAGCCCATGCCAGGACAAATTCTCCTTCCTAGACGCCCATGCCAGGACCAACTCTTCTTTCTAGAGGCCCTTCCTGGACACCCATGCCAGGACCAACTCTTCTTCCAGGGGACCCAAGACTGACCCCTCCTCACAATGGCACTGTTCAAATGGACAAATATGATTGATCTCACTTCTTGACTTCAACTTGACTTATGTATGACTGCTACTACTCTGCTACTTTTACATTTACATTTACATTTATGCAATTAGCAGATGCTTTTATCCAAAGCAACTTGCAAAAGAGCATAACATTCAAACTACAACACAATGAAAGAAACTAACAAAGAGTGCATATTGCTAACATTAAAACTGAACTTTTGACAACCACCTATGGCTTATGGTCGTGTTCTGTTTTTGCAAGTGGAAAAATCCCCCCTTATGCAGACCAGAACGGCTCAGCGGTAAATGGAGGTCAATAAGGAAACACAAAACAGTGCAGATGCTTGCTTTATGCAGACCAGCACCAGTCTACTTTCCTTCACAGAGTGAGTGACCCTGCTCATTATTCAGTGATCTTTGTGTACATCTTTTTTTTTAGTCTGTCAATATATGGGAATAAATGTGTGTGTTTTTGAGAGTTAAGCTCATTGTATGTTAATTCAACAACCAACTCAATGAGCTTGCAGGTGTTTTCCAATGTGACAAAATGGCAGAGTGGCGTCATTCATGAGGCTTTGCTACAAGGTCACAGAAGAGAAATGAAACAATATGAACGTCATTTACTAATCAGGCCTGGAGTCCTGGTTGGATACTTCAAACGGCAGGAGTGTTTCCCCCGATGTAGGACACACACAAGCCCTGCGAAACAGACAGAGTGGCAGAGAGCCACCAGTGAATACCCCTGACCACCACAAATAATTAACCATTTTTTTTATATCCAATGTAAATGTTACGGTTTGTACCC
>JAIFZK010000014.1:2962500-2975000 GCA_027481765.1 Tenualosa thibaudeaui
AATATAGTAGTGGTTATAATAGTATTAGCATTAGTGTGTGTGTGTGTGATGCTGGTCAGTCACTCTCTGACTGTTTGTGATAGGGTGTGTAACCATGAAGAACAGTGTGTGTTTGTATGGTTGGGGCCGCTTGTGACAGGGGTGTGTAACCATGAGGAAACTGTCAGAAACTGTAATGGACTCCTCACTTGTCGGGCTCTGTCATCAGAGCAGACGTGAAAGTCAAACCTTGTCACACACACACACACTCACACACACTCACTGGTGTCATGGACGTTGAGCATGTAGACATGTCTCCTGTGTCACCACTCTGCTACTAGTTGACTGTGGAAGGCAAAATACACCCTGAGCCATCGCATTAATCCGTAATGGAGATAAATTAGCCAATGATATCTCAGAATTTCGCAAATGAACGCTAGAAAAATAGCTACAGCCGTGGCATTCAGAGGAACGGATCAGCAATCGAAGCCGAGCCTGAATTGAGCAAATGGCCTTTTGTTGTCATTAGAATTTCCTCTGTGTGCCGCTGATGGGAAATGGCCCTGTGCCGCATGCTCAGAGGAGACTATGGATTATTCAATATGCGTCCAGATTGATCATTTTAGTTTTACAACAAAGCCTGATGCTTATGAATATGATCATAGATTTTCTTTAGCGTCAGCCCACCCGCCACATGTATTCAAATCTGACAATGGCAGATAATGCAGATTTGAAACACAACACCTTGCAGATTGATTTTTTTTCTTTACATTTTTTTTTTACAAATAGATTTTTTTAACCCTTGCTTTAAAAAAAATGAATTCAAATAGGATTCAAACTAAGCAACGATTCTCTAATTATATCACTTTTACAAAATTAAGAGATTGTAGTCAATTAAACACAACTTTTTTAAGTACAACAGTAGATGTGTATTTGTCTTCATTGTGAGAGGAAAGTGCACTTCACTGCATCTTGACTCAGTCAAGCTATGCATTCTATAGACGTAAAACCTTTTGTGCTTTTCCTCCTCTCTCTGGTTGTATGTGTAAGAGAGACAGAATAAGAGAGAGAGAGAGAGAGACAGAAGAGAGAGAGACAGAATAAGAGAGAGAGAGAGAGAGAGAGACAGAAGAAGAGAGAGAGACAGAATAAGAGAGAGAGAGAGAGAGAGAATAAGAGAGAGAGAGACTGGTAGAGAAACTGATAGAGAAAAAAGAACATAAACCCATATATCTGCTCCCTGTTTGTCAGTATAAGTCTGATTTAAACCCTTGTGTGTGTGTGTGTGTGTGTATATATATATGTGTGTGTGTGTGTGTGTGTGTGTGTGTGTGTGTTTTTGTATGCTAGCCAATGCACATTTTTATCCCTCCCCAGAATACGTTGTGTGTGTCCATGTGAGTGTGTGTGTGTGTGTGTGTGTGTGCGTGTGTGAGTGAGTGTGTGTCGTCTTTCGTTCACCCAGAGGTGCAGCGTGTAAATAAGCATGTTTGTGCCTCCGCAGGCAGGTGCATGTGTGTATCCGTCACTTGCTCCTTTGGGTCATCTCCACACAGATACACACACACACACACACACACACACACACCGTGTAGCCTGCAGCCGTCATTTACTGACTTCTGTTTGGAGTGTGTTTGGGATGTGAAACATAGTGTGTGTCCATCACAGGAGGAGCTGCAAAGACAAAACTGTAGCCAGGAGTCTGATGTGTGCAGATGACTGTGGCAAACATATATCTCTCTTCCTACACACACACACACACACACACACACACACACACACACACACAACACACACACACACACACTCTCCCCAACAAAAAAAACGTACACACACAAACATGTAATGCATGCACATACACACACACACACACGCACTGCTATACATTCAGCCTAGCTAATGCCCCCCTCAGAGCCTCTGAATGAATGGTGGTGGATGTGTTAATTGTACTGCTACCTGTCTTTACACTGAGCCCAGTGAGAATTGTGAGAATGTCAACCAGCAGGACACACTCTCTACCAGTCAGAGTGTGTGTTGGTACACTTACTCCATTCTTCTGTTCAGGTTTCCTTCTCAACCCCCCTCACCACAACCCCCACCCCCACCCTCTCTCTCTCACACACACACACACTCTCTCACACACACGCACACACACACACACACACACACACACACACTGTGTGTTGGTAGAGACAAGAAACCACATAGAGTAGGAGTAGGCATGGGCTCTGTGCACGGCAGACCTAAAGACCTGAGGGCCTTTGCAATTCTAATGAGGCTAATAGCTATGAGCTAACTACGAAATGAACCCTAAACTGGCAAGGAACATAGAGAGCTTATTAGTTAGGTTTACTCTGGATAGTAAGCTAGTATAACTACACTTTATAACTAATACTTTTGCCCAATATCAATCTATCCTACCGTACTTCACAAAAATAGCCTTCTGGGACTTTACGTCTGCTGTGCGCAGAGCCCATTTGGGTCTATATGATCATGTCTGATTTGACCTCTCTGAGGAGATAATCACACAGGACATAACCAGGGGTCTGTTTCACAAAACCATTGTTGCTAACTAAATTAATTTCTAACTAAATGAGTTAGCAGGTCTGTTGGTTGGAAGGCCATTGCATTTTGCCAACTAACTAAGCTAAACTAAACTAAATGTCACACAAATACACACAGACACAGACACACACAACTTTGTCAGTTGCAATTTCATTGCATATTGTCAAAGTTGCTAACTATGTCTGTCCAGCCAAATACTACCAATTTTTTGGCCTGGTTGATATTTAGTATCAAACTGCAAAAATCTTGATTTAGTCAGCTTTATGACAGGAAATGGTGATAATGCTGAAATGCATTGGTGTAAATGTGGTCAAAACTAATCAGATTTCTCCATCGTGAGTTCACTCAGTGCTGCTCTCATCAGATCCCATTAGCATGGAGGTGGCTGGCATTGCTATCCTGTCCACACACACACACACACACACACACACACACACACACACAGACCCACAAACACACACACACACACACACACATTGCTCCTGTAACCTCTGTCCTCAATATCACCCAATATCTGCTAAATGCATAAAAACCATTCACAGCTCGTAATGTGGAGACATGAAGATTACCAGCCCTGTAGATACACACATTAACCTCTGTTCTGTCCACACACACACACACACACACACACACACACACACACACACACTGAGTGCTTTTTAATGAAGGAGATGTAGGCTGGATTACATGGACACCTCTGGATCATGTCAAAAAGTGATCTGCCAGTGCTTCTGCCTGTCAGTCTGCTGGCTGTCATGCTGGGACACGCTTAAGCCAGGTCTGGTTAATTGACACACGTAAACAGCTGTGGGCCCGTAAGAAGATTAATCCATTTGCAACTGTATTTAAAAAAGACCATCTAATGATCGCTCACTTCTGCCCTCGTCACAGAGAGGTTGGCTTTGATGTGTGTATGTGTGTGTTGACCACAGCAGATTTCTTTCCCAGTCATGCTATTTGAAAGGAATTAGTTTTCACTGAGCTGACCTGCTGCTGGAGTCTACAAAATATACTAGCACTGTTCAGAAATTGACAGATAAACACCCGTTCAAGTCCAGTTCTTTGGCATTCACTCTAAAAGGGCGATGGTAGCGTAGTGGTTAAGGAACCTGGCTAGCGTGCAAATAGCAAATAGCCTGAAAAGTTGTGGGTTTGAATCCCAGCTGCCATCGCTGTGCCCTTGAGCAAGGTACTTAACCCTAAGTTGCTCTAGGGGAGACTGGCCCTGAACAGTTGATAGCTGACAAAATGTAAGTCGCTTTGGATAAAAGCGTCTGTATTTGTCTTCATTGTGAGAGGAAAGTGCACTTTACAGCATCTTGACTCAGTCAAGCTATGCATTCTATAGACGTAAAACCTTTTGTGCTTTTCCTCCTCTCACTGGTTGTATGTGTAAGAGAGACAGAATAAGAGAGAGAGAGAGAGAGAGAGACAGAAGAAGAGAGAGAGAGAGAGAGAGAGAGACAGAAGAAGAGAGAGAGAGAGAGAGAGACTGGTAGAGAAAAAAGAACATAAACCCATATATCTGCTTCCTGTTTGTCAGTATAAGTCTGATTTAAACCCTTGTGTGTGTGTGTGTGTGTGTGTGTGTGTGTGTGTGTGTGTGTGTGTGTGTGTATGTGCATGTGTGTGTATGTGTGTGTTTTTGCTAAATGCATAAATGTAAATGTACATGTAAATGTCTGAGCTGCATGAGACATGGTGCTGCCAGTGGGTAGTGGAGACTGGCTAAGTAATAATGGAGTTGGAGAAACATAATGAACCTTAATGAGCGCCAGCTTACATGAGGGGATGGAGAGACTTGATGTGGACTGAAGAGACATGTGGGATCAGGTTGAGTTTCTGTTTGTAATCATCTCTGTTTTATAATGACTTCATATTCATATTCAGTCTCTCTCTCTCTCTCTCTCTCTCTCTCTCTCTCTTCCACTCAGACACATAGGAAAAAGTGAGACAAACAGACACAAACACACAGGGACAGAAACCTTAGATAGATAGATAGATAGATAGATAGATACTTGGGGTGTCATGGTTCAGTTCAGTTTATATCACGCTTTAAGGGTCACAGTATTCAGTTCTTATTGTTATTTTTTCTTTTAATCTTTAACACTCCAGAAATATAGTTTAATTATCCACAATTTAGGATACGGTATTGAAAAAGTTACTTAATTATAGTTAGTATAGTGAGAGCTACGTGAACTGTGTCAGATAATTCCTTGACAATTTCTTCTTGTGTCTCGTCATACAGTTTTGGAATTGCAGTGGTGCCAAAGTGTTAGCAGGAGGGAATATTACTCTGTGGCTCGAGTACTTTCATGAGCTGACAAAATCCTTCACCCTCAATCGCGCTGTACAGCTACAGATCTTTTGCTATAAACATCCCCAGTGCTTTAGTTATGGCTATTGCCCTGTCTGACTTATCAATGAGAGGCTGCTTAAATGCTGTGGAAAGTATAAATTGTTTCCTAACAGGCTCTCTCCTCCTTATGCTGTCTACCGACACACTAGGGTGATGTCTTCTTAGAATAACTGACATATTAGAAGTGTTTCCATTAGCATTTTGAATGTGTGTCGCACAGTACTTGCATATAGTCACAGTTCTATAGATTGTTTTATATCCGCTGTCATCAGAGGTAACAGGAAATCCAAAATGTTCCCACACACCAGACTTACACAACGCTGGTGCATCCTCAGCCTTCCTTTACTCTCCCACTTGCCATTTCTACATGTGACGTGACCTGCAGCACTCACACTTTTTCTTTCGCACGAAAGGGAAACATGATGTCTGAGTTCAGATACGAGCACGAGGCTACATTGCACATGCCGTGAATCGTTGAACCGTGTGACGCACACAAGCTCTGAACGGTGGCGAAAGGACATGCACATTTCAAATATACAGAGAAAGAAATCAATTGTGTGCCATTAAGGTAAAGTTAAGTTGTAGAGTGTGAAAGGAGAGGTGTGGAAATGTGCATTAGGATGCTATAGTATCCACAGAGTAAGAGAGATTCAGCACAAATATACTGAGAGAGTCAACGCAAATACACTGAAATACACTGAGAGAGTCAGTGCAAATACACTGAGAGAGTCAATACAAATACACTGAAATACACTGAGAGAGTCAACACAAATACACTGAGAATCAGTGCAAATTCACTGAAATACACTGAGAGTCAACACAAATACACTGAGAGAGTCAGCACAAATATACTGAGAGAGTCAACGCAAATACACTGAAATACACTGAGAGAGTCAGTGCAAATACACTGAGAGAGTCAACACAAATACACTGAGAGAGTCAATGCAAATACACTGAGAGAGTCAACACAAATACACTGAGAGAGTCAGCACAAATACACTGAGAGTCAGTGCAAATTCACTGAAATACACTGAGAGAGTCAATGCAAATACACTGAGAGAGTCAATGCAAATACACTGATAGAGTCAATTCAAATACACTGTCAGTGCAGCGAGAGAGGAGGGTAGGAAAGAGAGAGAGAGAGACAGAAAGAGAGACACAGAGAGGGAGAGAAAGAAAGAGAGAGAGATACAGAGAGAGAAAGAAAGAGAGAGAGGGAGACTGTTGAAATGGATTAGTGCTGCATTATCCTTCTTGGCTGTGCTTAAAAATTCATCAGGTTGTGTGAGTGGCTTTGCTGGGTGCAGAGCCTAATAGCACTGAGACCCATTATACCTGTGTTGTTTGGTCCCCCAGTCTGTGAGCAGGAGACACACTCCCATTAATGAAAAATATGCATCTCATGTGTTTGGGCTAAAAGATTGGATACTATGTGTTTAATTAAAAAGAACAGATGTCTTTAAGCCAGAATATTAAGAAACAGAGTCTTAATTCCGGGGATTTGCAATATAAATGTTTTAGAAAAATGTAATTAAAGTAAGTGCAGAGTTTCAATATATAACTGGAACACACATATGATCACCACCCAGTACACAAGTTTCATATTTCACATCAGTGTGGAACAAAAGCTTTGGCAGTACAATATCTGACAGACAGACAGATTGATTGATAGATCCCTACATACACCCAAACAGTACACACAGTACATACATACATACATACATACATACACAGAAGGATAAATAGCTAATAGCCTATAGAATGTTTAGCCAATATATATGTTTAGGCTATAACATGTGAATGCCCTGTATAGTAGAAAGTATTAGCATCTTTAATTATTTTTATGGTCCTAATGAGATTGTCTGAGAAATTGAACAAGTCCGACTTGCTTCATATAATTATGGTAGAGACAGAGCATCACTTAAGACAGAGCTGCTTGCAGTACAATTAGAGGCATCAATTTACTTACTGAGCTTCCCTCTTCCCTCCCTCTCTCCACACACACACACGCACGGGCACGCACACACACACAAACACACACTCTGCTCTTTCTTGCTTGGGTTTGGCTTGTGGTTTGAAGTGAGTCATCTTCACCTCCTGCACTTAAGACTCGGACGTAAATTTGAGAGCCGCTCTTTTGATTAAGCTGTGGTCTCTCCCTGAGTTTCGCACATATTTACACTGATGGCCTTTACTTAGAGGAGGCTTTTAAAGGATGGAGTCTCTCCCCTCCTCTCCTCTCCTCTCCTCTCCCCGCTCACTGCTCTGCTCTGCTCCATCTTTAATGTCATAAACACTCTGATTGTTTTCATCGCGGTTAAGAGTCCATCTCGGCCGCCAGGGGAGAGCCACCCGTCTCTGTGGGAATGAGGCAGCGGTCAGGCCGCACTGGGCTCTAGCAGGCCTTTCACGTTGTCAAATATTCATGAGTGGCTTTGCTACATTAATATCTTAGATGGCTTACAAGAACACTTAAATAATATCAACACTCCTTAGTACACACACACACAGACTCTTTAGTGTGCGCACACACACATGCGCGCACACGCATGAACAATCACTGTCTGCTCTCTCGGTCTCATTCTCTCTCATTTAAGTAATGCACTTGGCTGTTCTAGAGATGGTCAGGGGATTAACCATTGGGCCTGCACAGTTAAGTCCTAGAATGGGGCAATAATTATTAAAGATGCTCTCAGCCAAGGGGGTCTAATCTCATGTGTTTATAATCCAGAGCAAGACTAAGAGGTGGGTTTGGACACACATGCACACACACAAACAACAACAACAACAACAACACTCAATGCTCTAATGGGTGCAACACTTCTTCTATCATAACACACACACACACACACATACATACACACACACACATGCATACGTTCTTCTGTTTTATGTTTGTGCTTTGATAGATGAGTGAGAGAATGTGAGTGAGAGTATCTTCTTATCTGTGAGTTTGTGTGAGAGTGATGGAGTGTGTGTGTGTGAGTGTGAGGGAGAGTGAGAGTGTGTGTGTGTTGGGGCGGTGGGGTGAAGGAGAGTGAGTGTGTGGATGTGAGGGAGAGTGTGTTTCTGTGTGAAAATGTGAAGGAGAGTGAGTGTGTGTGTGTGTGTGTGTGAGTGAGTGTGAGGGTGAGTGAGAGAGAGAGAGTGTGTGTGTGTGTGTATGAATTTGTATGAGAGAGTGTGTGCGAGTGTGTGAGGGAGAATGTGTGTGTGTGTGTGTGTGTGTGTATGAGAGAGAGAGAGTAGGAGTGTGTGTAAAGGTATCTTCCAGACCCTGCTGTGTGTGAGTGTGAGTGTGTGTGTAAAGGTGTCTTCCAGGTCCTGTTATCTGTGAGAGTGAGTGAGAGAGATAGTGAGATTGTGAGTGAGAGAGATAGTGAGATTGTGAGTGAGAGTGTTTGTGAATGTGAGAGTGTATAAGGGTATCATCCAGGCCCAGCTATCTGTGGGTGAGTGTGAGTGTGAGAGAGAGTGTGTGAGTGTGAGTGTGTGTCAGGGTATCCAAGCAGTGCTGTCTGTGGGTGTGATTGAGTGAGTGTGTGTGAGAGTAGGAGTGTGCGTAAGTGTATATTCCAGGACTTGCTGTGTGTGTGTGTGTGTGTGTGTGTGTGTGTGTGTGTTTAAAGCTTCCTAATCCCTCACACAGTGCTTTGTGGGCTCCGTGTGAGATGGTACTTGTGGGTGTCAATCAGTGAGAGAAAGTGACAAGCCCCCGACTTATCTTGCTGAGGGCTGTGAGAAGGAGAAGTTTGAGTGTGTGTGTGTGTGTGTGTGTGTAAGGGGCGGGGGTGCTCTGTAGGGTCAATCACAGTTTAGTTGGATTAAGCAGCGTCTTAGAGCTCTCTAAAGCTGTCCGGCTGGAAACCTGGTTGCTCCTAATCAACAGTCCCAGTGCAGCCAAGGGGCCAACAGGGAGCGGAAGACTGAGTGGATGAATGAATGGATGAATGAATGAATCAATGAATGAATGAATCAATGAATGGGTTTCCTGTAATCCCGTCTCCTCCACAGTAGGATTTGAATGCTCGTTCCCAGTCAGACTCATCAGACCAATTGAATCTGAGAGAGAAACAGACGCTCCAACTGGGGTGTGCAGGAAAAGAGGGTTGGAGTCCAGTGATGACAAAGACGATGATGATGATGATGATGATTATCATGATGATGATTATTATTAAAATTATTATGTCATTATGTGCATTTTGTGTTTTTGTTCATATTTGTCATTTTGTATTGTGTATTATTAAAATGTTGACTGATGTCCTCATATTAGGAATACAGTCAGAATTTTACCCTTTAGTGCCCCTTTCAGCTCTGCTAACTATGCCCTTCTCTGCCCTTGGGAAGCTCTCTAAAAACAGTGGAAAATAAGAAGGTAGTGGTGGGAGACCTTTAGAGCCTGCTGTGTTGCCTCCTAGTCAATGACCGTTCCCATTCAGCTTTGATTAAAACCAGTTGCTATTAGCCTACACCAAGAGCCTAACTGAAACGCTCTGTTAACTGAGCATTAAGGCAGTTTTAGAACACTTTTTTGAACACATTTTTTTGATATGTAATGCCCTCATATCTGACAAAGTCCTACTATTTACAGTGGAAGTTAATTAACAATGTTTTTAAGAGTAGGATTCTGGTAACCTGTCGATCCACTATGCTCTGAAAGCCCGACTCGCTCGGGCGGGCAAGAGGACAGTTCTGTCAGACAAGCCAGTGTTTGGGAACGGAGTTTTGGAGGGTTGGCTGGTGTGGTGTGAGTGTGTGTGCATGTGTGTTTCTTGGGGGTTGGATGTGGGGAAATGATTATGTGTGTGTGCATGTGTGGATGTCGTTGTGTGTGTGTGTGTGTATGTGAGGGGGGTGGTTAGTGAACTCCAAGCCAGCCAGGCAATGCTGTTCATTACCATGCTGGACCTCACGCATGCATGGGACCACGGCTGGCCTCAGCCTGCCACTGCTTTCCTTCCATAAGACAAATTTGGTGGGGTGTGTTTGTTGGGGCAGTGCGTCCGGCGCTGCGTCGTGCCGGGGAAGTCGGATGGAAAAGAATGATAGAGCGCGAGCGGCGAGGTTCATCAAAGTCACGCCGCAGACCGCTGCTCATTTGTCAGCTGCTGAAGGGGAGCATACCTGCAGTCCACCTGTGAGGCGTATTGGACAAATTGAACGACAACATGTCTCTTTCATATTTCACAGCCCAGCGCTTCTGCATGAGGGAGGGGGAGGGGAAGAGCCATGGAGGGATGCGTGTCTGTGTGTGTGTGTGTGTGAGTGTGTGTGTGTGAGAGAGAGAGAGAGAGAGAGAAAGAGGTGAATGTGTTAGAGAGACAGAGGTGTGTGTGTGTGTGTGTGAGGGGGGAGAGGGGTTGGAGGGTCGTTGCTCAAGGGGAAAGATGGCCGTTGCATTTAAAGCCATTATACATTTACAATGTTTAGCCTTGAGCACCGTGGCTCTCCGGCCCCCACACCTCACACCTCTCCAGCCAAAGCTGCTCCCATTTTGACGCTCGGCTCCAGACACAGGCGCAAACCCCCATAAATATTACATGCAGTTCACAAGTGTTAACTCGCTCTCACAGAAACTTGTCAACAAAAGTTTGTCTCTCCCATGGTGTGACGAACACAAAAACAAACACACACAAACAAACACAGCTCCAGGGAGCCGGCCTAATGTGTGTGTCTGTGTGTGCGTGCCGCTCCAACACTGAATGTTTTGGTCATCCAAAAGATGTTTTTCTGAGCTACGTTTCAGAAATTCAGGGGACACAAGATTATATCACAGTTACACACAATCAGACTACACTACAAGATTATTTCCTGGTGGAGGATCTGATCTGAACCTTTGGACTTAATGGGCTTTAACTGGATGTCAAATGCTAAATAAAGTACTCCATCATTTATTTTCTGCTTCTCTGCGTCTGTCATTTTTTTGCAGATATCACCTGAACTTTTTTGTCTACACACTGATCCACACCTTCTGGAGTATATTGTTGTGTTTGCGTGTTACATGTGTTAAATTAGCAAAGTGTTTTGCCAAGTAGTTTTTTTCCCCCAGAATGAGCATGTCATGCATAAAAACTTTAGAATAGAATTAGAGGCCAAAGACTTCCTCATGTAGATAGAAGTGTCATTTCTAGACGTAGTTGCACCATGTTTGGCACGTCATCTCCAACATTTCTCCTCAGATGAAGGTTTGTCCCTAAATGAGCATCGGTCTTTGCTGGCGTGGAGGAAAATGGACAACAAAAGACAAAGAAGAAAGTAACAATGGCTGACATCAGTCCATCAATCACAGCACTCTTGTATTTAACCTGTCAGGTCAAACAAGATTCAATATCCTTGAAAGAAAGACCACTGTCAAGCACTCTCACTGTGTGTGTGTGTGTGTGTGTGTGTGTGTGTGTGTGTGTGTGTGTGTGTGTGTGTGTGTGAGGAGGATGAGTCTTGATCTCCTGAAGGTAGGCCTGGCCATCAGGAGCAGGCGAGCAAGCAGTTATGATTCCTGATGATGTCAGAGAAGTTGTGATTGTGTCTCCTGGACCCCTCAGGCCAGATGGCCAGATGTCGCCAGACAAGAACACACACACAGATGACCATGAGGACTTACTCTCTCTCTCTGTCTCTCACACACACACACACACACACACACACACACACATACAAACACACAAACGCATTACTTGCTAGCTACATCCTCCACACCAGCTCGGTTGATATGCTTGGAGAGTCAGGGAAATCAGTTACCCCCCAAAACACACACACACACACGCACGCACACACACACACACACACACACACAGCCTCTCTTACCCACCTACCTCACCCACCCCCGCCAGTTTGTCTTTCAAAACCCACACAGCCCCCTGGTGAGGCGAGACTGCTTCAGTTCAGATGTGCTCTACACTGGGAAACACATTCATCCATCAGCCTCCATCACTCCAGCAAAGGGAAAGCAGAGCATGGCCATCTCCACCCTCCAGACAGACGAGGGCAACATTACTGAGTGCTCTCACTTTATAACCAGGAAAAACTGTAGTTGTACACGCCAAGGATTATTATCTCGTATCATGCTTTTCAATCTCTGCAAAGACATTAGCATTCTTTCATTAGACATTTATTCATAGAAATGTATTTTACAAATCATAGATCTCTAATTTGTTTTGGCACAGCCTGCACAAGGCAATGCATTCATACCGGAACACACACAATGCAATGCTAATTTGAGCAACATAACACTAGCAATCACAAGTACGATTCGATCAGAGCACAGAAGTTTTCTTTACACTGATTCATTTGATGTGACAGCCTTTCAATGAAACATCTAAAAATCATAGTCACTGAGCTCTCATTTGAAGTAACTAATTTTTCTCTTGTTGTAAATGAAACATTCAAATATCTCATTTTTGATTCATCACACCATCCAAGATGGCAACAAATTAGCAAATACTGGTGTGTTCCCCCCTAACGTCTGCAGTATGACAGTCGTGTGCAATGCATCCTACGGGGACAATCTAGTACAGAGCATAGAGTTATTATTTGATTTATTTTGATATTTTCCCATGTTTTAAGACACATATATTTCCCCTGTTAGATGTAGCATATG
>JAIFZK010000014.1:2980000-2982500 GCA_027481765.1 Tenualosa thibaudeaui
AAGTGTGCTTGCTTCAGCCGCATCCAGGTACAGTGTTGTGCCACCATTCTTTTTAAAATCAGAGCGATGGTAAGCAAAAATAACCCTGTGGAATATCTGAAGATTAAATACATCTCTTCATCCAGACAATCATCGTCTCTGCTGGCAGTGAACAAGCCCCAGCCCCAGCTCCAGCCCCAGTCGCTCACCCTTGGCCTGTCCGCTCAGCTGGTCAAGGGCATTCAGCTTCCCTGAGCTTTGAGCTCCATCAGGATTCCTCTAAATGATTGTTTAAATACATCTGATGATTGAATGGCACCCAATCAATGGAGTAGCACCTGCTACGGCTAGGCTAAGGCCTCTTAAGCAAGATTGGATTTGGTGGGTTTGTGAATGAGATAGGGTCAGTGGTTTGGTGAGAGAGAGAGGGGAAAGGTTTAAATCAGAGGGATGAAAAGAGAGAGAGAGAAGACACTGCTTCTGAGTGAGCAGAAGGAAAGGGGACAGATGTATCAGAAGAGAAAGAGAGAGATAGAGAGAAAGAAAGAAAGAAAGAAAGAAAGAAAGAATATGTAATGGAGAGGGATGGAAAGGGAAAAAGAATGAATTCAACATAGATAGATAGAGACTGATAGAGAGAGAGAGATGGAGAAGGAGAGAGATGGGCAGAAAGAGAGGCCGAAAGGGAGCAGGAAGAGTCCTCAGGAGGATGTCTGGCCTGTAGCCAGTTTCACACTGTGAAAATAATTTATCTAGATTATTAAATTTCTTGCCTAAGCGTTTGTCTGTGTGTGTGTTTGTGTGTGTGTGTGTGTGTGTGAGAGAGAGAGAGAGGGAGAGGGAGAGAGAGAGAGTAAGTGTTGCCCGTGGAATAAGACACACCTGGGCGGCCCATGCCAAAGCATGCCGGTCCGTCCAGCATGCCATCCTCTGAAAGACAGCATTATACTCTCTGATATTACCTCATTAGCCAGGCTTTGGGAGGTTTTGGGAGGTTCAGGTTATATGTTTAGGTGTTGATTTAGGATGTTGGTTGAGGTGTAGGTTTAGGGAGTCGGTCTAGGTGTAGTTCTAGGGTGTAGGTTTAGTGTGTAAGTTTAGGCAGTCGGTCTAAGTGTAGGTTTAGGGTGTATGTCTAGGTGTAGGTTTAGGGTGTAGGTCTAAGGGTCTAGGGTCTAGGGTGTAGGTTTACGGTGTATGTCTAGAGAGTAGGTGTACGGTGTAGTTTTAGGGGTTTAGGTTTAGGGAGTAGGTTTAGGGTGTATGTCTAGGGGTCTTTGTGCGTAAGAACACATCCAAAGGTCCTATTGAAATGGCTCGTATATGTCCTACAGAAAAAGGTCTATATAAATTAAAGTTGACTGTTTATCCAAAGACCACAGACTCCCAAGGCTCAGGAATCAAAGCGGGGTTGCTCAGTTGTCACTCAAGCAACATAACCACTGCTCCACCACGCCCAACATATACATACTGTAAGGCAACACATATATAATTACAGCTGATCTCCCTATGTGTGCGGTGGAACTGTGAATAGTGAAAGGTTGAGGAAACCCTCTACACAGGTAAGCTGAGGACTTTGATGAGAGTGGATGTGTTTCCTGATTTATATTTGGGTTTGGTTTTGAATTATCTTCATGTGGGACAGAGTCCAGGCCTTTCAGAACCGATTTGTATTCTTCTGATGCTGTTCTTAGGATCAACCCTGAGTCCAGAAGGCTGATCTTCTGATGTTGTTTGTGTGGCTCATCGAGCCCAGCTGACCATGCCTGTTTCCTGGCAGCGAGACGAACATCGGCGGCGGAAATGAGCGGTGAGGATTAAACCTTACTTAGGCCCAATTATGCACTAAATCGTCTGGCTCCTAAATGAGATTAGACTGTACAGTACGCCTCTCTCCCACTCCCACTGGGTTTCATTAGCTTTGATTACTGCAAATTATTTACTCACAGACACGCACGCTTGCTTATTGCACTCCCTGGCTCACCGGCACACACACACACACACACTCACACGCTTGCTTATTGCGCTCCCCACCCGACTCCCTGGCCCGCAGTGTGTCCTCAGCCAACAGCTAAGATGCTCAGGCTCTCTCTCTGTCTCACACACACACACATACACACACCACACACACACCACACACACTGTCCGTTTCACGAGTCTCTTAAGACAATGGGGTAATCAAACATCACCCCCCACACAAACACACACACACATATGTGCACATGCCTGTACACACACACACAAGCACACATGAATGCTCCTAAGCAGACACACAAGCAGTAGGCTATAGTATCACACACAAATACAAACACAGATTATGATCTCATAAATATGCACTTCCTTCACATGCACATATATGTACTGCCCTCACACACACACACACACACACACACACACACAGAGGGAGAGAGAGAGAGAGACATATGAGCTTTATAATTCTAGGAGTTAGCATTCATTCCTCTTCTTCCAGAAAGTTCTCTCCCCTGCACCAGGCTCCTGTCGGCCTGTCCTGTTGGCCTGA
>JAIFZK010000014.1:2987500-3037500 GCA_027481765.1 Tenualosa thibaudeaui
TGCATAGCTAATACTGGTTTGGTAATGGCTTATTAATGAAAGCCTAGTGCAAAGTGTCTGGAATCCCTCAGTTGGCGAATGTTTCCTTCCTCATGGGCAGATACTCTCTGGGAACTTTAAAAATAAATACTGGGCATCCCTCTGTTTGCTGATTGGCCAGTCAAAAACATGTCAGAGGAAACCTAAGCTAATGGAGAGATTCCTGACTGTGTAGCATAATGTAAATGTAATGTAATACTGAGCGGAAGCGCTAGGCAGCGCTAGCCTGACTACCTCATTAGAGCCCCGGAAAAAAAGCTCAATTTTTCTAACCAGTATGATGTTCCAGGAGCCTGATAATCCATCCTATAACATAAATGTATAGTTAGGGGATAGGGCAAGGCTGATAAACTGAGTTCAGTCCTAGGGCATGAATCAGCGGTTGTCTTTCAAACTGGATAGTGCTACGACCAATCAGAGCAACATTGGCAAAACAGCAAATAGCCAACCTCCAAATGCTTTTTTGTGCTCAGCTTTTAATGACAAGCCAAAGTCTAACTCATCCAGTTGATGCCAAAGTGTATTCAAAGGACGCTGTTGACAAGCCCGCCCAAAGAATCTCTACAAAGACAAAGTGTTGTGATTGATCTTACCAAGGCTTCGTAAAACCTTATGGAGTGTGGCCAGACGTACCAACTGAGCGAAACTATTTGCTATCGCTAGGGTGCATCTAGATTTCTAGGCTAATGTCCCAGATGATAATGTGTTGATTACCAAAGTAGTTGTTGATTAAAGGTGAACTTCAGCATATTTCAACCTAAATGTTAGTGGGCTTCAGCTCTACAAAACATATCAATATGGACATATTTGGGCATACTTTTATTTTAACAGTATAGAATTTGCGTGTTTTGTAGTTCTCACAATATTAGTGGGTTAGCTCATGCGTGAAGCCCACTAACAACAACATTAGGCTAAAATGTGTCAGAGCGTCCCTTTAATTTATTAATTGACAACTAATTGATTGATTTTTGCAGCCCTACACTTCGATGTATTACTTCATTTTCAGTGAAATTGTGTTATATTCATATCTAGCTTGTGGTTTTCTGAAAAGCTTGTTGGGGATAAACACTACTGATTGTACTTTTACTTTAGAGAAGACTGTTTAAAAAGGGCTCACAAAATACCAGGCTAAGCCACAACTTGCAAACTCCATCAATCACTTAACACTAGAGCAACTAAAGCAAAGATTAGAGTTAAAAACAGGTCCCAGTGTAAGAATGCATGCGATTGGGGGAGCTGGAGAGAGCTGAGATGTGTGCTTGAGTGTGTGTGTGTGTGTGTGTGTGTGTGTGTGTGTGTGTGTAAGGTCCATGACCTCACGTCAACCCATTTTTCGTTTTCTTGTTCTCGCCACTGCGTGAGTGAAAGCAAAGCCATCAACAGTTTTTTCACCCATTTTGCGTGATTACAACTTCTGGGCCAATCACAGGCTTTGAAAGCAGATTACTGTGGCAACATCTGGAATAGAATGTCACTAATGTGGTGCATATGTTTTTTTTTTCACTTTCAATGTGTAAACATGTTTTTTCTCCACACTCGCAGTTTTAAAGAGAAACTATGAGCACTTGCTTTAGCTCTTCATTTTTCCACTGTGGTAAGAATGCTTTAATCCCCATGTCTAAATCACATAGAACAACCTCTAAATGACAGTAATCATTATAACATTAAAACATTTAGAGCACTCTAGAAGAAAAATACATATGTCGATTCAATTTTACTGTCAAGCTCTTAAAATAAGTACTTTCTCTGTAAGCATGCAAGCCCAGCTTACCAAGAAACTGACCAGTCAAGTGAAAAAAAAAATATAAAAACATATTTACATTCTCTGGTGTCTTCATTTAATTGACAAATTGGAGAAACGTAATGGAATGGCTCTTTTTTATATCAGTCTTTAGTTGCCATAATACTCCCTCCCGTGTCCAGGGACGTTTAAATGAAGTAAAAAAATACCATATTGCTCCCAGATTTGTATGTCCATGAGAATTATCCCTAACACAGTGTTTCACACAATTTTTTTTTTTTTATTATTATTTTTATATTATTAAGTCCTCTGGAGGGTAACTTTCTTGGAGGGTTTTTCTGTCTTTCCAACATGTGGTCAGGCTGTTACCTCTAACCACAAACTTCTTTTTGCTTCATGAAGCTGGGATGGGATGAATGGGATGAAGCTGACCACAGTGTCAATACACAGCTGCCTCCCTCGCTGTGTTCTCGACAGGCCAAAAAAATCAGTATCCTCCACATGGTTGTCTCCATGACTGCTAACACGCTGCCCCAACAAAACAGGCATACAGCAAGTAAACAGGTTTCATTTAGCATGTTTGCACCACACTTCCCTTCCTTCCTCATCCTCATGTAAACACATTGATAAACAAGAGGGCAATTTAAGATAGATTACTGAATGGGATGGGTATTACTGAAGTGCTGATGGTTTTGTCTAATGCCTTCACTTTCCGTATGTGTGTTTTGTTTTTTGTTTTGTGGTAAGCCACAGACTCTTCCCTGCCTGTTACTGAGAGTGGATCAAATTGCATCAACCCACTTAATATCCTCACTTGCTGTGACAAAACGTACTCTCTCACCTAATCACACCAGAGATGGATGTTTGTGTTTGTAGGAGCATCAGAGAACAGCAACCAACACGACACTGCCGGCCGGACATCTTTGATATTGTCAATCACGGCTCTAATCCTCTGGCCACTCTGATATGAGTATTTCATTATTGTTCCACACACGGGGAGGCCCATTGGTTGACAGGGTCTTTTCGGATTATATTAGAGAACAATGGATATTAACCCCAACTGTGATACGTATGAGAGAGTTACTCACATTGTGCTTTTGTCATGACTATTGTGAGCTCTCTCACACACACACACACACATACACAGACAGACAGACACACACACACACACACACACACACGCATACACACACTTTAAACATATTTACAGAAGATTACTTTAATGCAGTTGTCTCCGCTGTTGTTGAACAGACAAGACAGCTAATGACTATAGTTATTTAAAAAAACATAAACAGCTTTCTATGTGCAATTACTTGAAAATAATTACTTCTACTTATCATTTGTTTACTTATTCGCTTGTTTTTTGCCTGGGAGGTTTTAACTCGATTTTCCATCCATTTCTATGTAATGTATGCGTGCCATAAAAGATTGGCATTAAACAAGCATAGTTTTGAATGGGCCCCTCTTATTTCTTTTGGCCACATTATTCATTCATATGACTGAATTCTTTCATTTACCTCTACAATAATGCCTCTCTGTGGTTGAGTAAACAGAACAACAAAGCACTCATTAGTCCAATTATTTATTTATCAACACATTGAAGAAGTGATTCGATTTATTTTCATAAACCCAAAGCAGTACTGTGAGATCTGTAGTTTAAAATCACCATTTTCACTAAACTGTATTACATTGATGGTATATATATATATATATATATATATATATGGGATATATATATATATATATATATATATATATATATATATATATATATATAAAAGCGAAAATATAAAAAAACATTTAGCCTAAACACCAAAACAAAACAAGTCTGCCCTTTTTTTCATTTGATGAATTAAAAGAAACATTACATTTCTCCATCAGTGTCAACAACAGGGAGATCAAAAGCAGATAATAGCTCGACGGCTGTCATTAGTGATCTCTCTGCATGGGCGTATCAATCTGATGCTGCAAAACATATTGATGTCATCATATGAACCTGAGTTCCTGCTCTGCTCTGCTCTCTCGGGGGGGGGGGTGATAATCTCTTCAAAACATCATGCTTTCCCCCATGAGCCATTTGGAGTCCCCCCCCCCACACTCCTCTTCTCTCTCTCTCTTTTGAACAATGAGCCCAGCAACTGTAAACAATTTAATCTGTGCTGGCCATATTTCCTGCTATATGTTTCACTGGATTACAGCGTAGATCCGGGGGATTAGACAATTAATACTTGTTTGGAAGGGCAGATAGTAGGGACTATGACACTGACTCCAGCCATCCTACTGTAGTGTGAAGCCAACGCAGACATAAGCATTTGGCCCAGCTTCGAGCCGGAGCCCCTTGCAGAGCCCTACAGTCAGACACAACCTAATCCATCACAAAATGTTTGTGCAGGAATGCTGGGAGAAGATTCAAAGGTGAGTCACATGGGTGCTACTGATGTGTGCAATATAGTGGCATATAATGGGCTCCCTGGGAAGACTATCACCATAACAGAACAAAATGCTTTTTATTATCAATTATTCCTTTATTTTTGTAAAATTGTTTAAAGATAATTTCTAATTTCGAAATCAGAACCAAAACAGAACAAAAACAAAAAGCAGAAAAAATGGCTCTTCAAAAGTTTCAATTCCATTTTCATGTGTAATCACACACAGGACTGAAAGTCCTCACATCCCATCCACAGCAGAGAAGGAGGAATCAGAGACTCCAGGTCTTTCTCTTTGGTCTTAACACAAGGGCAGCTCTGTGTGTTCACTTAGTGTGTAACCCCCCCAGAGCATCAACCCCACTGTCTCCTCTGAAGACACTCTTCCCCTGACCCTTAGAGCTACTCTCCAGCACCCCCCACCCAACACACACACACACAGTCACGCACACACACACTCATGCACACACACACACACACACACATACACACTCGTGCGCACACACATACACATGCACGCACACACACACACTCACGCACACACACACATACACACTTACGCACACACACATACACACTCACGCACACACACACACACTCACGCACACACTCACATACACATTCATACACACACACACACTCACGCACACACACACACACATGCACGCACACACACACACACGCACACACACACACCAGACAGCTTTTCCTCCTCACCAGCATTGGTGATTAAGCGGGAGATTAAAGCTGCTCATGAATAATGAAGCACCGGTGTTTTTCCTGTATTTCCTGCCCTGCTCACTCTAATAGCCACATTAAATGCTGTTTACAAGTCAGGGGTGGTGATGGGAGTCTGTTACACAGAGCACTTAAAGATCCACAGAGAGAGAGGAGAGAGACAGAGAGAGAGTGAGAGAGAAAGAGAGATGGAAGGAGAGAGATGGAATGAGAAAGACAGAGAGAGATGGAGGGACAGAGAGAGAGAGAAAGAGAGGTGGATTGAGATACTGAAAAGAAGGAAAAAGAGGCAGAGGGAGAGGGAGAGGGAGGGAGACAGATGGATGGAGAAGAAGAGAAATGGAAGGACTGTGTGAGAGAGATGCCCTCATCAGAAGGAAGGGCCGGGACTATAATCAATGGTCGTCTCTAAAGAGGGCCTGGCCTCTCTGACTCTCTGCCGTGTTGAGAGAGACGCCTGATGATGTAAAGGGGAAGAAGGCAACACAAACACACCAAACGGCTCGCTGGCTCTGCGCCTGCATGGTAAAAGTAAGAGTTAGGCAGGCTTGCTTAACTTTGATTCGTCTGGCACATCTGGCAGATGATGGGGCCGTGGCGTTTCTCCTTGGGTGGGTGATGGACACTCAGACTCTAATGTGTTGTCTGTCCATTTAGGCTAGGATGGACACAGGGCTTACTGAGTCCCCATCTGTGCATAGGACCTCACTGAATTGCTTCGAAAATAAAATTTTACATCAGTGATGCAGCCACTTTCCTGAAAGAACTTGTCTGGCCTGCAAAGAGTATGTTGATAGACAAACTACCTGATCTTATACGACATTCCTCATAGCATATGATAACCCCCCGCCACACACACACACACACCCTTATGACGAACTTTAAATAAATATGCAATGCACTGATGCTGTTGTCTGTCGTGTGCCTATTATGAATCTTGAGAAGCTCAGTTTTAGCTCCCCTCTGTAAAACTTAGCGTATCATTTCAAATGTGAGAGCATTTCTTCATTTTGATTAAAACAAACAAACAAAAAAAACAGTATAGGCTTAAATGTTTTCTGCATGTCTCCAAGCGACAAAGGCCAATAAATTCCTGAAGCGTAATGAAGTAACGGGGAAATTTAGGGAGAAGAGGATCCGACCAAACAAATTTTGTCCAAAACTACATTGCACAAAAAATACAATACGAAACATTACATACGGAGGAAGTTGTTCTATTCACATCGATATCAAATGCATAATATGTCAATATGAATGTCGTAATGGACAAGACCGAATCTGAGGTCAAGTTTTAACAACCAATTCGGACAACACAATAAATGAAGTTACGGCTGCTTGATTAATGCATCAAAACTGTAGAGCAGCCGCAAAAGTTTAAGGGAAATGTCATAGGCTGCATTGCATTCGCAGAAATCCCGCCCGCAGCGGGCGACCGCCCGATTTGTTGTTGAGACTGTGTGTTAAAGCAGAGAAGTGATGGTATTGGCTGAAAAGGAATATTTTCACCCTTTACCGTAGCCTCGGCAGATGAAGAGAACTGTAGCCTAGTTGAATGTGGATTCCACTTCTCCAGCCAGCTTTTCTTCGTAGTTGTCGAGCGTTACTACAGAAAGGGAAGCTGCACCCTCCGTGTGACTTCCTCGGGTCTACGGCTAGAGCTGGCACCTGCACGCGTGGTTGGATACTTCAAATCCGTTCCGTGCGACGAACTAATTTTCAATCAGGATTCCAGTGCACCACACTGTCACTGCCTGTACGAAAACACCAGGTGAATCGCCGGATCCTACCAGACATTTGTAAACACGTGTCACCAAAGTGTAAGGTAAGACTTTAAATAGAGCATGTACCGTTTGACTTTCATTGTGAGACGTAGGCTAATCAATGGTTTTAATCGGGTCACATGCAGGTGATGAGAGAAGAGCCACTGCACGCATACCGTATTTGCTAGAGCACATGACTGGCTGTAGAATATTTCTTTCACTTGTTTTTTCTTTACATTGACTGTCAGCGCATTTGACTTTTTCCTGATGGGCTCCAATATTTATCTCTATATTAATTCTACAACATCTGTAGCAGTTATTCAAAGCATGAGACACTGATAAAAAATAGAGATATATTGCGGTACATTATATGGAATGGTGATAAGTTTTACCGCATCCATATACGAGCCTGTCATACATTCACCTCCATTTCCGCTAAACTCTACAAATGGATTGCAAAAATTAATTGGGTGTCATTTTTTGTTTGAATAAAAGTGATATTCTTCCTCAGTTTATCGATTACTGCTAAAGTCCCCTGTCACTCTACTTTAAAGTTATGCTGCGAAAAGGCAGTGCTTATTTTAGTACTGTACGTTCAAACTTGTTGGACAAAATAAATGAACTATCAGAGCTATTCACTTTCAGCCTATTTTAAGCATTTAATTTGCCTTGAGTGGCCTGCAGACTGGCTTTTTAGCTAAATAGCAATTAATTGCAGCACTTAGACTAATTATGGAAATTTGGTGTAGCTAAAGCTGCATTGAAAATGAAGTGGGCCGTTAATTATGGCATGGGAAGGAAAAAAAAATGAAAGTATGCCTTGCCGTTCTCACCATCCTTCATGGACATCAACCTGCGTTTCCCAACAGCAAAACGCTGCAAAGCAGTTCATCCAAATGAGTATAAGCTGTCATGTTGAGTTATTAACAAGGAGACAACACAGTGAAGTTACAGTCATGTTTGTCTGTTTGTGTTTGAACACTCACTTCCCAGGTGAATTAGACACAGGTCATCAACGTCTCCAGAACTACAGCGGGTCCAACTCTCCTGCGTAGTGAGATAAGGTACTGTGAGTGTTTACACACACACACACACACACACACACACACACACACACACACACCTGTTTGGATAACCAGAAGTGTGCCTGCCCTACTTATAAGAACAAAACTTTCCCATACTGTTTTGCAATTGATGAGGGCACATTATACATTGACAACATTTTTGTGTGTGTAAAAAGAAATGCTGTACTCATCATCTGAAGAGGTATAGCTGGTGTTGGATTTCTTTGTTTATTCTTCTGATACCACAGCATCTGATAGGGAAGAGGCGAGCTTGGGCCATTCCTTAGTGATGTTTCAGAAAGATGATAGTGTCTGCTCCTCATCTGATCTTTGATCTCTGATTTGGATCGATTTAGTGTTTTTTTCATATGGGACAGGAATTGCAGTCTTATGACTGTGGCTTGATAAGCATTTGAGTATAATGATTATTTATTTAATGATTTTATGACAAGGTCACTGTAAAACTGTCTATATTTTCTCCATGGTTGCCATGAGAAAAACGACCAATCAAACAGAAAATAATGCACTCAGATTACTAATTTGACCAGTTCAGTATGCTGCAGATGATCCTGAACCAAATAAATAAAAAACTTTAACTTCACTTCAAAGTCAGAATTCCTTATTTATTTTAGAACAGACAGAATTTGCATGAAGTGCATTAAGATGCATTAAATGTTCAACATGTAATATTTGCAGTCTAGTATGAATGGCCTCAGACTGGTTGCAAGGTGCTAAACTCCACAGCCTTGGACAGAATCCCCGGACCTAATGTATGAAGGCCGCTAGCGTATGGGACCATGACGTCAGACGCAAGTCTGTTCTAATGTGTGTTAAGGTATTACAGTCGCATCCCAGATATTGTCAGTAGGCAAGATATAACAATCAAGAATATTGGAAAATGTTAATGGTAAAGTGTCCTTGTCCATGAATACTTTTCATAATGAAAGACTGGCGAGAGAGGGTCTTGTTAAATAATATGGAATAGTAAGTCTTTACCGAGAAGGGCGCATTAAGTCTTGTCATTTTGCGAAAGACATACAGCATTAACTAAGGATTACAATTTAGGACACTGTTCCGGATATGTGTTCCTAGGAGAGAATAGACTATATATTAATGGGGGCATATTTATTTGGTGCCATATGGAGCTACTGTAGTAAATGCAACTATATTTTAAAACATAACCTAATATTTCCTTTGCCGTCACTTAAAATGAAACAGATCTAAAAATAGCCCATCAGCGCACAAGTTGGTCGCTGTGTGCATTAATGATGTTCACTGGGGCTATTTTCTGATTTGTTAGCTGATTAGGTGTGAAATGACAATGTGCTTGCTCTTTTGATAACTGTTAATTTCTATTTCTTTCCCGTCTATTGACCCCAGAGGTCGCATAAGCAATTGTTTTGAAGCGCATGATTAATTTCACAGTGGGGTTACCGCATACCTACATGACGTGCCATGCATTACGGAAATGTGAAATTTATTGCTTCTGAATTGTAAAGTAGTCCGCCTGCCGAATATTTTAATAATACGTGCACAACCTTAGTGTGTGTGTTCAAGAACTAGTTCATATGTCATACATAATATAGACTTGCAGTTTCACATGTTTTGAGATAAGTATACATTTGTGTTTTTAAGATAAAAAATATGCCTGTGTATAATTTGACATAATACACAAAAGTGTGTGCGCTTGGGTGCCGTCCGCGGTCTCCGTGTCTTCATGGCTGCAAAGCGCGGTGGAAGCCTAGACAAAAGCCGAGTGGCTGACACCTAAATTGAGTTTACAGAGAAGCAGATGGGACTCGCTCGTCAGCGCTGTCAGCGTGACTAGTCCTCACACAAAATAACCACTCTTTTGAATTCCTGTATTAATCACAGAAGAGTACATACCAATAATTAAGACACATTTATTATCACAACCAATATACTGATTCAAATATCATAAGAAATTTATGGAGGACAGTCAAATTATAATGACAAATCTTAATCCTAAAATATAATCCTGTAGGCTATTGTGTTGTCTTATTCAAAGACCAAAAACAATTATTTTAATTGTTCATAGTAGGTTGAAAACAAATTATTTACAGGGTAGCCTATTTTCAGGGCTATAAATTCTACATTTGATATAGGGTGAGCAAAGTTCAAACCTCTGGAATATTTTAAATTCCACGGGAACTTGTGACGTTTTGAAACCTTTCCGTTCTTTTGTTTTATTTGCGAAAATGTCAATCACTTAAGCTATGGAGTCGATTTCTGTTGAGAAACGGCGGATGTTAAAAGTAGGCCTACAGAAAAATAATAACTGGATGACATTTAATGCTGCTTTTCAACCCCGAAGCTCACGGCATACATTCATTGTAACTAAACGATAAAACATTGTTCAGTTAAAGAAGTGATATATAGCCCATGATCTCGCTTAAGGAGTATCGTTTTATTGGCCCTTCATTTTTGACATATTATAAATTCATGTTATATTTACACGTTAATAAGTACCTTAGGCCAAGAAGCTTGAGAATAAATGTGGCCATTTATCATTTTGGGCGATTTTTATACGTTGCAGAATATAAACACATAAGGTTTGTCTTTAAAACGGGTTTACTTCTTCAAAATGTTTGCATATAGTCTTAGGTGTTTTATTAGAGCGTAAAACTGCAAAGTCCAAGTGTATTTCCATTAAGCTGCATGCGCAGTAGAATTAGTTTACTTTTACTTTACAAAAGTGAAGTGTCGCGCATTAATAGGCGTACATGCTATCTGCTTGTTTCATTTTGTAAAAAATATATACATGCTGCAGTTTCAACGCTGCTGTACAGGCTGACGTGCTCTTTTATTTTATCCGTCAGTAGAGTCCCAGGTTTATTAATGCTTTAGCCGCATATGGTGCATGTCGGCTGGGGTGTTTTTCTCATTCAGATGGGATGTATACAGCCTCGGATCTTGCCTGGGGCCAACCTCGTGCTTTAGCCTCTCTTTAGCGCGCTGAGTGGCAGTTAGTGAAACGTCATTGGCTCCTCGCGCTAAGCCTTTTCAGTCATCAAACCAGCAGAGGGGCAGAGTCACGCCAATCAACTCCCGTTCAGTTCGCCGGTGAGCCGGTACAAGCCGTTAAAGGGAATAAGTCCGCGCCAGACGCACAGTTATTCACTTCTCGCCAGCGGTTAACTTACGCGGAGCGCGTCACGGACAGCACTAACTACAGACTTTTACTAATTTAGAGTTTAGGAGCATTCGCCGCGACTGTCTGCGTTTAGATGCGGGTGCGTCACTTTGCTTCAGCTTGATATCGGATATGTTATTCATTTTATAACACTTGGAGTTGCCCCCAGCCAAACCGAGGTAAGCTGTAGAAGATGTGCTCAGCAGCACAGTTGCCTATTTTTGTTGCCTTATTGTGAAACAAATAATACAAATAATACGTAAAAAATATAAATGAAATCTATTGTGTACAACGAATACTAATAATAACAATACCAACAATAATAACAACAATACTAATACTAATCGCATGTATTATTATTATTATTATTATTATTATTATTATCGTTATTATTATTATTATTGTAAGATAAGAGTATCCTGAGCCTATAGGCTGTATTGGTTCAGAAACTATAGCATCCTGAGACTTTGACAGTTGATGAATGAGCTACGCCAGGACAGTTGATGAGGCAGACAGTATAGCTATTTTACGCCAAATCACCACCATCTTTGGGGGTTAATAATCGCAATATTCTTGCCAATACTGCATGCTCTCTTTCAGTAAATTTTCCCCTAAAGTGTGCGGATGTGTGTGTGTGTGTGTGTGTGTGTATGTGTGTATGAGAGAGAGAGAGAGAGGGAGAGAGAGACAAAAAAAGAAGTGTGCAGCATTTAAACGTAAACCGATATCGTGCTTCAGCCGCGTCGCATCATTTCCATAGTTTTTGAGTGTATACATTTAATATGAATTTATTAATGAGTTCATATAGGATGTTGACCCTGATGGACCGATTACAGAATCGTTGATGAAAAAGGATGTTGATTAATTTCCTCGTACCAAAATTTAATATTTAGTTTCACCGATTTAAAATACAAGTCATTTGGTTGCAACTGCCAATTTCCGAATTAAATACATTCGTTTGTTCATGTAACTCACGGGTGATTTGAAGTGTTTATATATATTTTTTTGTAGGCTAATATTAGGCAAACAAAACTGAATGATAAAAGCTCATAATGTGCAAAACAGAATCAGTACTCAGGGAAATATATTAGTACTGTATTGTTTATAATGTTTGTGTTATGCATGTGTGTATGTATTTATTTATTGACAAGACATTTAATATAAAACAACAGTTAAATATGCAAAAAAAACCTTTGTGTTTGACATTATGAATAAATCTTTTTGTTATTTTAGAGGAATATGTCTAAAAAAAATAAAAGTAGGCCTAATATAAAAATTGCATGGTAAAAAGTGTTTGTTTGGAAAATGTTTTATGTTTTACAACTTATTTTTTTTATTAATTCTAACAGTATGTATGTATATTTATATGTATTTTAAGCACGACCAACCATCTCTATTGGAGGCCCCCAGAGGATGGACAAACCCCTTCTGCCGGGATCCGACGACATTGTGATGGCCACTCCTCCCAGTTCATTCACCCAGGAGCCTCTAAGCCCCCCCAGACCCACCCACTCCCCCCTCAAGCCGAATCAAGTGGGCCAGGTTATCCTGTATGGGGTGCCTATCGTCTCCCTGGTCATTGACAACCAGGAGCGCCTGTGCCTGGCACAGATCTCCAACACGCTACTTAAGAACTACAGCTACAACGAGATCCACAACCGACGCGTGGCCCTGGGCATTACCTGTGTGCAGTGCACACCTGTGCAACTGGAGATCCTGCGTCGGGCAGGCGCCATGCCAATCTCCTCGCGCCGCTGTGGCATGATCACCAAGCGCGAAGCCGAGCGGCTCTGCAAGTCCTTCTTGGGCGAGAATTCGCCACCCAAGCTGCCCGACAACTTTGCGTTTGACGTGACGCATGAGTGTGCGTGGGGTTGCCGCGGGAGCTTCATTCCAGCGCGCTACAACAGCTCCCGAGCGAAGTGCATTAAGTGCTCCTACTGCAACATGTACTTCTCCCCCAACAAGTTCATCTTCCACTCCCACCGCACGCCCGACGCCAAGTACACACAGCCCGATGCTGCCAACTTCAACTCGTGGCGTCGGCACCTGCGGCTGACGGACAAGACCCCGGCGGATGAGATGGTGTTCGCCTGGGAGGACGTCAAGGCCATGTTCAACGGCGGCAGCCGCAAGCGAGCTCTGCCCTCCGGCCATTGTCCTCCAATGGCCTCGGTCAAGTCTGTGGGCTCGGTGCTGCCCCATATGATATCGCCAGAGCTGGGGCCGAAGCGTGGGCGCTTTGAAGAGGAAGAGGATCTGGACGCCAGCAGTCTGTCTCCCCACAAGAGCACTCGCAGCTACCCAGTCATCCCCGTGCCCAGCAAGGGATTTGGCATGCTGCAGAAGTTCCCCCCCACTTCGCTCTTCCCCAATCCGTACCCCTTCCCCGCTTTCGGCCTCTGCCAGCAGAAGAAGGATGAGGGCCAGGCCGCCAGCGGTCAGAAGAGCACCGGTCTCTCCGGCCTGCTCTGGCCCACCCGCAAGGACTTCTATCCCCCCTTCTGCATGTTTTGGCCCCCCAGGGCCGCTGGGGGCATCCCTGTGCCCACGTACCTCCAGCCGCAGCACAATGCTCTCACCTCCCTTACCGACAGCTCATCGCTCCGGCAGGCCTTCCTGGACCTCTCCGAGCAGGGTGAGGCAGCAGCTGGCGGGATGGCTGCCGCCGCAGCGCCACGGTCGGGGCTGTTTGACAGTGACTGTCCGACGGTGGGCGCGACCCCTGACCCTCTCCGGCCGGCGTCCGAGGGATGGCTCAAGCTTCTGGATGCTGCACCGTCTCTGCAGGCCCGCAAGGCCAGCTACCACTCCGCATTCCGGCCAGTTGTCAAGGACACGGAGAGCATAGCAAAACTCCATGGTAACCTGGAGGACTTTGGTGTGGGTGCCGTGGGCTCGTCCGAACGACCCCACCTGTCTCCTGGCACGAGCTGTAGCTACCAGAGTGGAGAGAGTGGCGAGAGCGACGAGGAACAGGAAGTGGACGTGGAGACCAAACAGGACGAGGAGCAGGAGGACTTCAGCCTCCGGACGCAATCCCAACATCCTCAGCAACAGCAGCAACAGCTCTCACAACAGCCCTTGCACTTGCGAGGCCTCTCAGACAGCACGGGCGAGAGGCGGAAAGAGCCGGAACACTTCCCTGTCGCCGTTACCCCCGACAACGCCAACGACAAGCCCAGCCTGCCGGCTGTCAGCCCGCCTGCCACGCTCAAGGTCCCCAGTCCCATTCACACTGCACTGGAGGACATGCCATACAAAAATGTAAATATTCCCTCAGGGCACTACTACTAATTATTATTTAAATGTGGCAGTGAACTGGGGGCTAATCTATATGCATAACAAGATTGATAGCTGCAGCTCCCTGCAGAAATGAAATATTCACAGTGCTTTGATTCCTCCTAATAAGCCCCGACCTGCTTTGTTTAATAGCGACATTATGTTTCCTCTGCTTCTGTCACTTTTGCCTGTTAGCCCTTTTAATCTTTAACCTGTTGACACTGCATTAACCAGGGGGGCTGGAGTAGCTCTCAGCCATTACAAGAAAGGGGGGAGAGATAGAGAGAGAGAGAGAGAGAGACAGAGAGAGAGAGGCAATTTAGCATCCTTGTAACATGCTAGGTTGAACACACACAAAGTTACTGTCTGCTAACGCTACTGAATTGCACTATTTTGTGATGGCATTCAAAAAGCCATTTAAGCAACAATAACCGGGTGAGGGGTTTGTGTGTCAGTGCTGGACACTGCCGCTGTGATTCCCAAGGACAATCGATTTAACTGCCCTGGTCAGCTCACAGACAATTTTCACAGGCAGTATCCCCCACCCCCCCCAGTCGACATGAATCAAGTCTAAGCAGCACGTCTACTGTGCTTTATATTCTCAGGTCCTCAAGAGCCGGGAGGATGGACTGCCTGCTTACGCAACCAAAGAAAGCACAAACCATTCAGGTGAAGCACATTACCCTAAAGTGATTTTTTTAGGACACTGTTTGCCCACATATTGTTTTCTCTAGACACTTGAGAGTGAATCTCCTCTCTAAGCTAAAAAAATGGCATTTTATGGTTATGTAATGACACCATGCTGGTGAAATGAAGTATATCACACATCATATTGCAGTTTATTCATTTCCATAAGCAGGGCTACAAAGGAGAAATGGGGATTGGCAAAGTCTGTTGTTTGTCTTTCCTATTTTGATTTTCAGCCCTCTGCATGATAAGCTGGTTTAATGGCCCTTCAATATCCTTAATACTCCTCTTTTCTCTTCCAGACGAAAACAAAGAACAGAGCAATTTCTTTGGGTCTGAGACAGAGTCCTCTGGACAAGAATACTGGCGAGAGGCTCCAGGTATGGAGGGGTGTGACGAGTGTCTGAAAATCCTTCTTAACCAGTAATGTGTTTGAGAAAGTGTTGCATTTACAGCGTGGAGAGAAATTGTTTTGCTAACAGGCAGCACTCAAGGATTAATAGAGGTACATACATGAAATAAAAAATATTCGTCAGATGTGCAGGCAAACGCTGCCTCTCTCCACAATGTCATTGGGAAATGGACTCTGTAGGGAACCATTACAGTTCAGGAGCAATCAGCTCACACACAGCGAAGGTGACAATCACCATTTGAACAATATCAAATGGATATAATTGCCTTTTTGTTGGCAAAATCTTCCATTACAAAGATCATAGCTTATTGCCTTTTATCTGTCAGGGAGACATTAAAAGTGTTTTATGACATCTATGGCAACATTTATATTATCTAGCCGATAATGATCTGCTCACATAATGTATAATATATTTGAAAAAATTACATGAAACAAATTAAATGAGACCACCTTTGCCTGATTGCGGAATGCCTCCCAGGGCAGTCGGGGACGTGATTAGAAGTTCTGATTCCAAAGAGTCTAAGGCACTGTCTTAAGGAGAGTTCCGTTTCTTGGGAGAAAAATAATCTAATTTTCCATTTATGTAATGCAAACTGCCTTGGCTTTGACTATTCACGGTTAATTGACTGTCAAACGAGGTTGTTATCCTCAGGCAGTGTCTGCAAATTTGCTTGTCAAATGAGACAGAGAGAGGAGGAGAGCAGGAACAGGCCGTACTTCCAAATGAGGGAAGCGTTGTGAGGCTTAGGAAGGCAAGGAGTGAAATGAGCTGGGGGGAGGGAATGGAATGGGGGGGGGGGGGCAGATTATATACCCAAATGTGCTGGACCGCTTCATTTAAGGCATTCGATTTGCCGAGCGGCGCACAGAAATCAGAGACAGAGATGCGTACCATCAAAAGAAAAGCACTAAGGTTTTTTTTTTTTTTTTTGTAATGAGAACTCCTGGGGAAGGCAGACACAGAGACCATCTACTGTCTCTGATTTCCAAGCAGCCAAGGATAAAGCAGTAACATGAGTTTTGGTCAGCCAAGGAAACATATTGGAATGACTTTATTTGTTAGAAAAGGCAATTTATGTGTGCTATATAAATTCTTTGTTTTTCTAAAGCTAATAGCAAATGGCAGAATACACAAAGATTTTCCTTTTTTTTCTACTGTTTTTATTTTTCATATCCTATGTACATTATTCATGTACTTCTCGAGAATTTGGGAGTTAATCAAATTTTAAGTGACAATCTCATACTATTGCGATTATTTTGCTATTCCGAAAGCAATGTTTGCAATGTTTAACAAGTGAGGATAATATCTGTTCATTGTAAATAGCTATTGAATTTAGTTTATTATGTGAAAGGCCATTGGCTTTTACTGTAGTATTCAAGGATGCAGTTAGCCTGACCCCTGTTGGCCAGTTTCTGAAATGCAGATGATTCTTCATTTAGTAGTAATAATCACAAAGCTGTGTTATTAGTAGTTAGACACTCACCAGTTATTAGTGAAGACATTGTATCACCTATGACTAATGTTTTCCTTCCAATTTGTTATTTGTTTGTGATTGCAGGAGAACAAAATCAAGATTCACATTCCCCGGTCTCACTGAAAAAAGATGTAGAGAACATGGAAAAAGGTAAACATCCTTTGCACAACTGTTACCATCAGCTGCACTGCATTTGATGGACAGCCTTAGATTTATTTTGCTGTTGACTTATATGGTTGCAGGGGCCATGTGCCTACCATAGTCCACTGGGGGGAAGTGTGATTATGTTGTGTGGTGCATCACTCTGAAGTGTGTTTTGTTTGTACCCCAGAGGAGCTTCAGAAGGTTCTCCTGGAGCAGATTGATTTGCGTAGAAGACTGGAGCAAGAATTCCATGCCCTGAAAGGCAGCTCCCCATTCCCCGTTTTCCGTGAGTCCCCCTTCTCAACTCTGCTGAACATAATTCCAACCAATCAACGATTTACATTCAGTACTTCACTTAGAGTATTTACTAAGATGTTTATCCAATCAAGTTTAACATAGAACCTATTTTATATAAAAAAGACACAAACATCGAGCTTAGGCTACATTAAGGTGTCATCATTTCAGTGCTTGCCATCATAATATGTATTTTTATTGTAGATATTGTACACTGTATTCTAATGTGTATTTCTATTCTTAATTAAATGTTTTTTTTTTATTTTTTTAAAAAGCTTAACTTTTTAGCCAATTCATTGTTAATGTATTATTTGTTTTATACGTTGCATTGGATAGAAGCGTCTGCAAAGTACCAGTAAACATAAACATAATGTGTAGACTAGCTTGGGGGTATACTACAAAGCAAGGTTACTGGCTAAGCCGGATGACTTCAGGTGTTACTGCTGATCTCCAAACAACATGTCACTTCAGAGACACATATCACTCCCAAAGTTACTCCGGTTAACTAGTAACCTTACTTTGTAGCATAGGCCCCTGATAATTGTGCTTTGTGGCATAACAACATTGGTTATGTTGTGTGTGTGGCTAAGTGTTGTTGTTCTTCCTCGTCTTCAGATAATTTCCAAGACCAGATGAAGAGGGAGCTGGCGTACCGGGAGGAGATGGTGCACCAGCTACAGATGGTACGCACGCTCTGCTCTGTCTCAGCAGTGTCCACAAACAAAACAAAAACAGCAGTCTCACGCACTAGAGACAGCTTAGGGCTAAGCTTCTGTGTTAGCATTAACACAGACACAGCACAAACTTCTATTTACAAGGAATGTGGAGCATTTTACTATAGGGAGACCCCCCCCTATCCCCCCAAAAAAACATTAACTTAATGCGCTTGGAAACATGTTGATCAGCTCAATACTGGAGAGTGTTTTTTTTGTAATGAAGTCTTAGGATATGTATTGTCATGCACTTAGTAAAGCATGGATAGTGAGATTGTAATTAGCACTGTGGCATAGCTTGTATATCTAGCTCATGCAGGCAGACTTGTGCCTGAGGTGGTGTCTCTCGTAATCCTTTGTGTTTGTAAAACACTGCATCACATTTCCAAATATCAATCACTTTTGCATCTGCACAGAGACAGTTTAGCACCAAACTGTCAGACTGAGCTTGTTTACAGTGTCGTTTCAACACCATTAGTCACGTCTGGAAAGAAAATTACATTTGTGTGAATGCCCTGAATGACAGATGGGAGTTGCAAATCAGCAGATGTGGCAGAGTTTTAACTTCAGTGTTGTAGATTCATGAGAATCAAAAAAGATGTTAACCGATCCGTGACAGAGTTTTGATTTCACATTTTAGTGGTAGACCATCAGTTCTATACTCATAAAATAAATATCACTTGAAATGACAAAGACATTATGATCATTATTGTCATAATTAGAAATGGCTATAAAACTAGCATATGAAGGTAAATTGTAATGCTCATCTAGCTATAAAGTACTTGTAGGTTTTATTGTTTCTGTTTTATTGCATGACTAAACTCTAATGTTTTTATCTTGCTGATTTCCTGACAGATCCCCTATGCAAACATACTCAGAAAAGAAAAAGTTGGAACACACCTCAGCAAGAGTTAAATGGTAAGTGTCACACACGTTACATGTAATTTTTATAATGTACAGTGAGTTCTCTCAGTTCACTTTGGGTAATTTCAAATGGATGGCCTAGTTAAAGCAGAGCCTACTGTATGTTTGGAGTACAATTAAGGATAACAACAAGGAGAACAATTTTCCTTTTTCACCTTGTCTTGTTATTCTTTTCAGGTTCTTGGAAGATCCCGCGTAACACTGAACAACCCATTCTCTGAACATTCCTCTCAAGCTGGGAATGACAAAAAGCCTGTGGCTATTTCCCAGCAGAAGTGACCTCATCACCCTCTTCCCTGTGACAGTCTTGGAGTAGTTGAAGAGGGACAAGAGAAGTCAGCTGCTCTATGGAAAAGCTAAATCTCCATCAAGCAAAGCTTATGTGTGTGTGTGTGTGTGTGTGTGTATGTATGAATGATAGAAAGGGAGAGAGAGAAAAATGAACTGTGTATATTAGTCCTAAAAAAATAATAAAATCAAAGAGGCACTGTTAAATTAAGACATGGACAATGGAACTCATCGCTGGCTTTCTGACTAAAAGCCTAACTGATACGGTTTTTATTTCCCCCTGACAAAGGCCCTGTATAATTCAGCACATATTTGTTGTATGATCTGAAAATGTTGACAGAGCAGTAGAGCTGACATACTCATTCAGCACAGTGAACAGGGGGCTGTAGGACTTGACAGATGCATATAGCATCACTCTCATCGCCGTGAACATAGAAGCAAGCATCTTTTTTCATTTTGCTTATTTCAGTTGATGACATAAAGTAAATATTAATTAAGAATGTTATTATGAGCTGTTAATGCAGATGTATTTAAATATGTTCTTGTAGTTTCTCTACTATTTATGTGGATAATTAAAGTCTATACAATATTGAAAGTGCAGTTTGTGTTGTCATTTACACACTACACACCTCGCCCAAGGTATCTCATAATTATGAAACAAAGATCTTCAATTTGTTAATCTTGTTTCATGAAATTGTTTTTACAAATGATAAAGAAGTTCAACCTCATCTGAATAGCCCGTTTTTTGGCGAAAGGCACACGGAGACTCCCGGGATTGGACAGGGAGTGTGTGACGTAGGACAGTCTAAATCTCTAGTTGCTTCCTTATCAAATTACATCACCACGTCAGAAAAAAGAGTGCCAGCATGGCGTTCACCCTGTACGCCCTGATACAAACGGCTATATTATGCACCAATGCAATAGCTGTTTTGCACGAAGAACGCTTTTTGAGTAAAAGTAAGTATTTTCCATATTTTTCACTTTCTAAGAGATGCTTTCATTTAAATGGCACGAATCACCTACCGGGTGAACTGAAGATGTTCCATCGCAAGCTAAGTTAGCTATCCTGACTATGTTAGCGATAGACAACAACACTGCCAGAAATAATGCAAAGCTGCGACGCCAATACTTACAGAAGACTTTAACCTTTAGATATTACAGTATACCTTCTAATGTTAAATATTGGCAGGTGTCAGAGCATACAACTGTATGAATGACATTAGCTAAAAACGTAAGCTAACATTAGCATTATAGTGCAACGTTATGTCCACACCTCCAAAGGATGTTCATGAATGGGAACATTATTAGCTTTCAAAAGCACGTAGGCCGTAGCACGTAGACGTAACGTGATATCAAACTTGTGCTGGTTATTTTGTGAATAACCGACAGTTGGTTGGGGTGCGGATCAAGGCATCGGTGGATTTGGTGATGAACCGGGGATTAAAGCACAGCTCCTGAATCTTATTCGCTCCGTGAGGACAGTGATGAGAGGTAACGCCCATTTACCAGATTATGCTACTAATGATAATTACTATTATTGATGTTTTATCTGACAATGCATTTTGTATCTTGCAACTCTTTCTTTTCAATTGCAGTGCCGTTGATAATAGTGAACTCGGTGTGCATTGTATTACTTCTGTTGTTTGGATGAGTTGCTGTCCCGGGAGAATCAGACAAAACGGAAGAACACGGACAATATCTTGTTAACATGGTCGTCACGGTTATCGCCACTCTGTCACCTGGGATTTTCTGAAACGCCTTCACTCAAGTCTTATTTTGCACCACATTTTTGCATCACAACGGCATTGAATGATGAATTTTCTTTAAAAAAAAAAAAATATATATATATATGACACAGCATGCCTGTGTCTGTTGGTATTGACACCCGTACAGTTCTGCAGACTGGCTTTCTCTGAGATACAAGAGGACTGAAAGACTGTATCTGTCAGTGACAGAGTAATGGAAAAAAACAAACATATTTTTGTATCCTGGGACATTGCCTTGAACACAGTTCCTCTGGTTTAAAATAAAGTATTTCATTTGTTCTTAGACATGTACTTCAGCAGCCCACCACACAGATTTCCATGTGGATTTTGTTTTTCTGCTGAGCTTTACAACTTCTGTCACCCTGTGTTAAAGTGATACAGCCCTGAAGAAACATGGGGAGTTTATCAGCTAGGAGTAGTGAGATTTTGCTGTAACTGCAGTCTGTAGTACTCCTCCATCTGTTATCAATCTTGCTGTTTGGTCCAGAGAGACTCTTTGTTGTAACCTAAAGCCATGCATTAAAGGCATACCAGGCAAGCCTGTGTTTTTTTGTTTATGTAACCTCCGGAGCTCCCCCTACAGAAGCAGATTATATATATATATATATATATATATATATATATTTGTTTTGTTTGCAGACCAAAGAATAGGAACCAGTGCTAATTGTGTTATGTTACAGACAAGGTAACATACGTGATTCCAGTTTCATTCAGTTCCGGTTTTGTTGGCTTGCTGTCTATGCAGATCAAGTGTAATTACCGCAGAATATATAAGTACAGCTGGCCTAGAGAGCCTTCTTTCACCCCGTAATGAGCCATTTAACCGTTGAAGTGACTACAGAGTTTACAACCTAAAATGTTGCCTGATTTGCCTTTAAAACATAAACTGCAGGAGTGCAATTCAGATTGTGTGCTGTGGTATTTGGGGACAGTAATGCCACTTCATCTCCAGTGCTGTCGGTAATCGGTTGGTCTCATAACCTCTGTGCAGGTGTGCAGTCAGATGTTAGATGTGCCCCAGTACTTTTTTAACGTGAAATTATAATGTCTCTCATTCTGATCTAAATGTTTTAATAAATACAGTAGAACTGGCTTGTTTTGGTAATGGCAAGAGTGTTCATATGGTACTATTTATGATACTTTTTAGCAAAAATAATGGGATATGCTGCCACTATTTTTCAAAGAGGTTAGGCCTATTTCTTTGTGTTGTTTAAATAATCATTTGGACACTTTGGACAAGGCCTCTGCTGAACAGGCTTACAACAAACATCTGAATAATTGATGATGGGCCTTCATGCCTATTTTACTGACAGAAAAAAATGTTTTAATGGAGTAGGCAAGCCAAGATAAGGAGTAAATGGCATGTTTTAAGGACTTGGAAATGAAAAACTCCTCTTGTTCCATCTTGGCATATTTCTGACCATGGTGAGGATGGAAGTCACTGGCACGCAACTGTATATTACAGAAGGTTTTTTAGCCCATCCACTGTTCATTACAACCATATGGAGGACATTACTACTGTTCAACTTTGCCTTTAAGCTTAGGATACATTTTTATTAACAGAAGCTTAAGCCTGACTATATGAGAGCCAGATATGATGAATTATGAAGATAGGTTTATCAGTGAGATTGAAGTTAAAAGCTGGATTAGTCTATCGTAATCGCTGCTCAATATTGTATGCCAGCCTTCAGCTGTTAGGATCCAAGAGGTCAAGCTTAAGTTTTAGTATGTAAGTCTAGGTGCAGCGACCAGAACTTTTATAATGGCCAACTACTTTAAAAATATATATATTTTAGATCTTGAATCAACTAACAAAAGTAAACCAATCTCTGAAAAAACTGATAAGCCTAGCAAACATGCTGAAAAGAAAAATTGCAAAATGGGAGTAGCATATCAGGAAAGCGTGAAAGAGGCTTTTAGCTCTCATTGTAAAGCTTTTTGAAAGTTTAAATCGATTAATGCATGAAAATACCCTCAAATGCAAAACATCTGCTAGTTATTAGTGGAACACTTTTTTTTTTTTATTAAATGATCGGTTAATCTGTTTATGTATAACCCTCTTACATGATTATATCTGAATTTGAAGCTGGTATTGTCTGTGTGTGTGTGTGTGTGTGTGTGTGTGTGACAAAAAAAAAAAAAAAAAACTGCAAAACTGCTGCAAAGAATAAACATTCAAGAGGGCCTGCAGATCATCCACTCAACACAGTGGTAATAGCCACAGGGGCAAGGTGAGCAAACAGATTCAAACTGAAAGCTGTTAAGTTTACAGAACTTACGTGCCTTGGTATACATTGTATACCATGGTTTATAATACTACATTATGTCAGTCACTTGCTACAGCCCACTTAAAATAAATAAAATAAGATCAAATCAGGCATCTCTATAGACAACCCTTGATCAGTTCATGAATGGATAAAGGACCCTGGCGTCAGCTGTCAACGGCTGTGTGAACCTGCAGTCATCTCAACTGATGTGTTGGCTCTTCGCGGTATCTATCTTGAAATTCACTCGATTTTCGGTAACATAACTTTGGGTCTACAAGTGACAACCATATGCAGTTGTATTTTGGCACCGGGTATTTTGTGAGCAGTTTTTGTTACTTTTACGGCGACATACAAATTAGCAAGCTAGCTATGGAAGCTTTTTCATTACGTTTGCTCCTCACTGTTATCCTAAACCTTAACTGCAGAAAAGACCAAGCCAGATTATTCTTTTTGTCGAATTATTTATTCTGTCCCTGATTTACTTACATGTCCTCAAATGATGTCGAGTGCAGCATTAGCGTTAACGTTAGCCAATGTATCTGCCTGTCAATGCACAGCTTCTGAATCTGCTTAAGTTCTCAGTTATTTGGCTTCACTTTTTAAATAAAATTGTTCATATTTGAGTGGATGCGAGTCATTAAACGGAGCCAAGTCTTATGTTTTGGCATAGATGTATTGCTGGTCATAGTGTGTGGGCTAATCCACGTTCGCTCGCATTGAATAAGAGCATTAATTGTGCTTAAGAAGTCTGATTTGAAAGAGGAGGAAAATCCCAAAACGTCTAAATAACAGAGGATCACCAATGCAGTGCCATTAACTGGCCTACAAAATTGTTTGTATTTCCAATAATCCTCACTCTTCTGATCCAGTGATCAAACCAGAATAAAGAATGTCTGCATTTTCTACATTTCAATCTAGGTCGCAGATGTGATTAAATGTTTTGTTTTAACTAAATAAAGAACTGTTTTACAGTAAGTTTTCTATCCAGAAATGCTTGTGTTCTGCAGTGGTGTCTGTTTTAAATGTGATGTGCTTTGATTGACAGTGGCAGCTATGGCAACCCACCGGGCACTAAAGGCTGTCCTCATTGACCTGAGTGGCACACTCCACATAGAGGATGCTGCTGTTCCAGGAGCCCAGGAGGCGTTAGCAAGGTCAGACACACACACTCTTTGCACACTTTGGTGGGGTCAGTCACACACACAGACAAAAATGCACACACACACAAACAAATACCCTTTGCATGCTTTGGTAGGGTTAGTCTCTCACACACAGTTTTTCCTTTTTTTATATTGTATGGTCAAACACACACACACACACACACACACACACAGTAACCAGGTCAGTCACACACACTTTATACTAGCTCACATTCTTTTTCTGTCTGCAGTTATACATACAAAGCCCAAACTTATACTTCAGTTTCTCAAGATGCCATTGCTGTAGCCTGTGTGGTCTCTGCAGCTTCTACAGATAAAGTATAACCTTGCCATTGTTCTTAAGAAGGTCATATGAAAACGCATATTCATCCCAAAGAAGAAAGCTTTGGTGAATGTTTGAGAAAAATGCATTTAAGAATGCATTTAACAATACATTTCTTTAAGTATGGTTGGTGATTGAAGTTCCTAAACCTTACCTGAAGTATGAAACACACGTAAGCGATTGTAAAACCATGTAGCATGTGAAAGCAGTTATCATCTCATAATCATTCATTTTAGACAGTATACATAATAATAATATACATATTAGTAATAATTATCAGTATTCAGTGGTTACATATTTGATGTTCATCAGGTTGAGAAGCGCTCCAGTTGCTGTGAAATTTGTCACCAACACAACCAAAGAATGTAAGCGGAACTTGCTGGAAAGACTCCGCAAGCTGAACTTCGACATCCAGGAGCAGGAGATTTTCACCTCTCTAACAGCTGCCCGCAGCCTGCTGGAGCAGAGGAAAGTGCGCCCCCTGCTGCTCGTAGAGGACAGTGCACTGGAGGATTTCTCAGGTTGGCCAGTTGGGAACAGGGATGTGTTTTTGTACGGATTCAAAATTTCAATATGATAGGAAGTAGTTGTGTACAACCTCTCTGAGGCCTTTTTGCCAAATCGGTGAGATGTAACACTTTAAAGGTTTGAGAGAGTGATAGAAGATTTTTATATCTTCTTCTTTACCTAAAGGTATAGAGACATCAGAGCCCAATGCAGTGGTGATTGGACTGGCTCCTGAACACTTTAACTATCAGATGCTCAACAAGGCCTTTCGGTAAGCTCTTTTCTTTCTCCCTACGATTGGTTGATTTTGCCTTTGCATTCAAGTGCTATATAACAGATATTTGTAAATCTTATCTGTAAACAATGGACACCAAGTCAGTTAGCCAAGGTTTAGTAGCCACAGTTTTATCAACATATCTGTGGATACCTTAGTTGCAGAGTTTCTCTAGTGTCCAGCTCTATTGGACATGACAATTTCTCCTCCTAACAATCAGTCTCTCTCTCCAACCGGTTTGACACAGAAATTTGTACTTCAAACCTACTTCACAAATGCCATGGCTTTCACCAATGTTTTCTCTTTTCCGGATTTGTGAATCTGCTCACGAAATGTTGTTGGACCTTGTGAAGAAGAAATTTAAGAAAATTCTTTTGAGGTTAATGGTGAATGAAGCTCATTCCTCTCTATTTCCCTCTCAAGTTTGATCCTGGATGGGGCGCCACTCATCGCCATCCACAAAGCACGCTATTACAAGCGCAAGGACGGGCTGGCTCTGGGTCCGGGGCCCTTTGTGACGGGGCTGGAGTACGCCACAGACACCCAGGCCACTGTGGTTGGCAAGCCAGAAAACACCTTCTTCCTGGAGGCCTTGAGAGACCTAGGTTGCTCCCCGGAGGAGGCCATCATGATCGGAGACGTGAGTGCCGGCTAAAAGGGCTCCGCTTGTATTGTGGAGACCAAGTGTTATGAACCTGTGTGCTTCTATGTTTTACAGTTAGACTCTAGTGCTCGCTTATCTTATCCCTGATCGCTTATACACTGGTGTGTGTTTTGTCCATCTCGTTGTTTTGTTAAACTTCAGTGCCCCATCTTATACATATAGTGGTTAGTCTGTCTGTGCGATTGTTAAACTCCAGTACACTAATGTAGAAGTGTATAGTGGTCTGTCTGTGGTATTGTTAACCTCCAGTAGACTACTGTAGAAGTGTATAGTGGTCTGTCTGTGGTATTGTTAAACTCCAGTAGACTACTGCAGGAGTGTATAGTGGATTGTCGTTGTGCTACACCCATAGGATGCACGAGACGATGTTGGAGGTGCTCAGAGTGCCGGCATGCAGGGAATACTAGTCCAGACTGGTGAGCACTGAATACTTACTAACTCACTCAAATACAAACACAGAACCACAGTAATGAAGGATCTCAGTCATACAAGAAAAACTAGTGCAAATTTGAGATTTTTTTCGCTCTAGTTAATCTAGTCTAACTTGTGGTGGTTAACAAGTGGTCTTGAACTACGTACCTTCTGATCTCATAGTGAATGTGTAGTAGAAGTAGTAATTGTCTGTTATTCAATTCATAAATGTTTTTGTTTACTCATATTCAGCATTCTCTTGATCTCATTATTGAAGACAGTGGTGAATGACTTAGCTGAGAAGTAAACAGTGGCGTAATTCACTTGCAGGCAAATACAGAGCAGGAGATGAGGGGAAAATCAACCCCCCACCATATTTGACATGTCCAAGTTTCCCGGAGGCCGTAGACCACATCCTTCAAACGCTCCTTAAGTCTGCCTGAAGCCTGTTCTCAGGGGGTAAATCAGCTAGGTGTGTGAAGTTGGCACCCCATATGTTGAAGATCTGTGTAAAATCATTTGTGTTGTGCACCTCATGCAGGTAAACCAGCACGGTAAACCCATAAGCTCCTACAGAGGCTTGGCCTTGGTTTGTGTATGTAAGACTGTACATATTAAAGATAACGTTCCTGTATACTTAGACATTTTACACGGGCGCGTGGCAAGCAGGAAGAGGTTTGTTTCATACATTAGCATAACAATGAAATCACAGACGCAATAAGTTACTAGTCCTGTGTCCATGGAAACATGGGAATTGTAGTCTGCAGCTGTCTTCCCTTCACAAAACTCACACCACAGATGTCCTGCTGTAATGTTGGATTTAATGTGTTTAAAAATGTATCCTTCTAGTATGTTGCATTCTGATAACACTGACAAACATGAATATATATTAAAATATTTTTATTTACTTGGATGCATCATTTTTCATCATTGCTTGTGAAGAGTAAATGACAGTGACTTTGCCAAACAGAAATGTGATAAATGTGTGAAGAGTGAAGATCTGTGCCATTGCTTGGGCCATCTCTCTCTCTCCCTCTCTATCTCTGTCTCCCTCTCTCTCACACAGACTCGTACTCCCTCTCTCTCTCACACAGACTCGTACTCCCTCTCTCTATCTCTCTCTTTCTCTCTCTCACACAGACTCGTACTCCCTCTCTCTCTCACACAGACTCGTACTCCCTCTCTCTCTCACACAGACTCGTACTCCCTCTCTCTCTCACACAGACTCGTACTCCCTCTCTCTCTCACACAGACTCGTACTCCCTCTCTATCTCTCTCTTTCTCTCTCTCACACAGACTCGTACTCCCTCTCTCTCTCACACAGACTCGTACTCCCTCTCTCTCTCACACAGACTCGTACTCCCTCTCTATCTCTCTCTTTCTCTCTCTCACACAGACTCGTACTCCCTCTCTCTCTCACACAGACTCGTACTCCCTCTCTCTCTCACACAGACTCGTACTCCCTCTCCCAGGCTGCATATTTCTCTGTCAGGTTTCTGGCTGAAGGTTTGGTGTGAGTGATCACTTCCAGGAAATCTGTCGTTGTCACGGTCTCCAGCTGGATGAGTGGCATTTTGGAATTACCTGTGCACAGGTGTGGGGGTGGGAATTGATTGATTTTATCAGCATTGATGCCTTTGTTGATGTTCTGATGATCTTTATTATAACACTCTGTTCAAGGCCAAAGAGAAGGTAGTCTACACAGGTTTTCAGTATCAACACATAGGCCTATAATTTAGCCTATACTGAATTAAGCCTATACTACAATGGTCATAACGCCTTATTAGAATGAAGTAAACTATGTAGAACTCTGTTGTACGTTGTATTTAACTCTGCTTTTAAAAAAGACCTATTGACCTTGGTTTGAAAAACATGCCAGCGTTGATAAGAGGGACTGCTGATAGAGGCAGACTGAATTAAAGCATTCGATTCCTGGTTCTATCGATTCCCAATTTTCAATTCCGACCTCTAGGTGTGTGAGCTGTGCTTAAAGCACCTGATTCTCAGTTCTACTGGTTCCCGATTCTAGGCTCTCGTTTCTCACCCCCAGGTGTGTGGTTGTTCTGTTTGTGCAGAGCTGTGCTGCTAATGACACTAATAATTCCCAGTGTGTGGACCCATGATGGAATCAGAACATACTGCCTGTCTCACCTTCTCTGTGGTTCTCCAGGGCATCAAAGATTTTCCGGACAGGCCTCATGGCAGCTTCCTTGCACACGAGCCTGATGTCTGAGCCAGAGTACCCCTCTGTCTCCTAGAGGGCCCAGGGAGAGGGAGGGAGAGAGAGAGAGAGAATTGGCATTCTGTCATGTGGCCATTGTTCATCTGTGGCTTTGAATAGAAGTACCTGGTACTATCAGTCAACTGTAAACTTCTGATTTCAATTCCTATCAGCCAGTAATGCATCTATAATGCCTGAGGTGTGGTAAAAATAAGGCTGAGAAATGATGTGGAGCGTTAAGAACGGACCTGAGCCAGGCTGTCATAGTGGAGGTCAGTGCGCAGGTCCACCCCTCCTGTGTTGCTGAGGGGCGGCAGCCAGTTCTTGATCATGGCCTGCCGGGCCGGAGCGGATGGGAGACCGACCAGGATCCTCTTCTCCAGACGGCGGAGCATAGCGTGGTCCAGCTCCCTAACCAGCAGAGACATGAGACACGACTTGATGTCTACAAAACATCAGTCTGACCAAGTGCACTCCTGACAGAAGTGGGAGCTGTGTGTGTGTGTGTGTGAAACATAAATATGGCCATGAGTATGGCTATAGCTTTGCACACAGAAGGCTCTCAAAACTGTATGCTTATGTTACAGATAAATGATAATTTACAGTTTTTTTCAATTGATAAACTTCTGTCCAACCTGTAGTCTCATTACCAAAACTCTAAATACAATCAGCACACCATCGGTCTGTTGTAGCCATACAGTTTTCATACTATATGCAGTCATCTAATGCATTTATGCAATGATTACATTTTCTTTACATACAGGATCACTCCAACACCAAAATTATGTATCTCTGATGTCTTATTTGCAAATGCTTACCCACAGCATGCCAGAAATGGAACTCTAATGTCCAAAACCTTAAATACACTACAAAACCCTTAGTTCAGCCATAACAGCAGCACAATGGTTGTACTGATAATAATGAACAGACAATTAAAAAAAAAATAGACAAACCATCTCTAATTTCAATTGAAATTGGAGAAGGTGTTAGGTGTTGACAACAGACTGATGGTTTGTTGTACTTGGGGTGATTACAGACTGGACAAAAGCATCTTAGCAGCTAGAAAGAACTGCAGGCATGTGCATCTGCAACAATTTGCAAGCATAAAATGACTGGACACATCACTATAAACACTCACACATATAATTGGTAAAGTAAATGGAAAGTTTACAAGTAAACTGTAAAGTAAATGGAAACAGGGTTTTGAAGTCAATGTAGTAATGTAGTTTCAGAAAAGCCATGACTTTTTGAAAGTTAGCATACTCTATTACATGTTCACTGTGTAAAGAAAACACATGTTAGTGTTTGGTAGAATTATTTGATTTTGAGGCAGATTGTGTTTTGGTGGTGTGTAGAGAAAAGTTTTTAGCATTGTAGACATAGTGTTTTGTTAACAAAAATGAATCAAAAATGTGCTTTTGATAAGAAAACTAACTGTTTGGCTAAGTGTGTGATGTAGGTATAGCTGTGTTGAGTTTAGAAAAAGGATTGTAAGTATAGGTTAATGCCTGTTAGCGATAGAAATAAAAAATTGTAAAGTACTTCTTCCTATATTAATTTACACTGTCATAATCTTACAACATACAAACGTGTGCTTCCTTTATGTATACACCCTCATACCTGCTGTCCATGTGGACCCTCCACCTCCTTATCCAAAGCCCATTCTCTATCGAGACATTATCCAAAGCCCCGTGAAGAGGGTTAGGTTGGTTAGTTCGCTCACCAGGGCAGGTTGGAGGCAGCCAGCACAAACACCAGATCATCAGAGCGCGCCAGACCGTCCATCTGGACCAGCAGCTCCGTCTTCATCCGCCGACTCCCCTCGTGCTCTGCCCTGGGGGCCGAGCACAACACCACACCTCAGAGCAGCGGTGAAGGAGGCACCGTTGGACTGATTACTGTCCAACTGTTTTTATATTAGCATCTCAGTTATTATTCCTGCACTGGTATCCTCCTATGGATCACCAAATAGTGTCATGATAGCACATATCTGCAATGCCTTAGATGACAGACAAGTCTCTCTCCTAGTCTTATCACTGTCGGCTTGTTCAAGGCCAATCATGGTAAAATAATTATTGTTGTTTTTTTCTTTCCCTGTGCTGTATCAGTGATGTTTGTTTATATGTTTTGCTCACCCTTGTCCTACTCCTCTCTGGCTCATCACTGACTCCAGCTCATCCAGGAAGATAGTGGAAGGAGCATGGAACCGGGCCAACTCAAACAGAACCTGGGAGGTACCAACACATAAAAGCACATTTAAAAAACAGTTTGATGGTACACAGTCATATAACCATTCAGAACATTTGCTCATAATTAACCGCACTCCTGTGAAACACAAAGGTAGTAGCCCCTGTTCTCTTTAATAGGCACTAAGAGTAGCCCTCATCTTGTTTATGTAACAGACACAGTCCTGTAGTAGCCTGTTCTGCTAAACAGACAGGTAGTAGCCCCTGTTCTGCCGTGAGCCACTGACCCGCACAAGTTTCTCTGAGTCTCCACGCCACTTGCTGATGATGCTGGAGGCGGAGATGTTGAAGAAGGTGGTGTTGCACTCAGTGGCTACTGCTTTGGCCAGCATGGTCTTTCCCGTGCCTGGAACACCAATGGGAGGACGGCATGGAGGGAGAGGTGACAGTTATGTGGATACAATTCACTCACAGTATCAAAACATGTTCTGAAGTTAATAATTAATCCTTAATAGCACAAAGGGCCCACATTTCAGTAATTAGCTAAGTGCTCAATAATTAGCTAATGTATCAGCAAACCTCTCATTGACTATATGCGGGAGCATTGAATGGACACATGAATGTCTACAGTGGTATAAAAGATACTGAATTTGGTCCAGTTAAACTTTGCATTTTAGCCATCATTTAAATTAGAGAAAATAATCTGTCTATGCATGTATAGTGTAATCTGTAGGTACTGTATAGTGTGACAACACTATGGTCCTGGATGGTAAGTATTTAATGTGTTATGTCTACACTGTGTGCTTTGGTAGTATAAGAGAAATTGATGCATTGTGCACAAATGTCTAAAGGCCTCACAATAAATGTTACAATATCAGACAGGGAGCATAAAACAGTGTTGATGGAGGTATTCTGCTGGCTAAAACACAGGCCAGGGCTGTGTGTGTGTGTGTGTGTGTTGGTGAAAGAGAGAGAGAGAGTGAGTAAATGAGTGTGAGTGTTGAAAGAGTGTTTGTACAAGATAACATCTTTTTTTGTCAGATACAGTGCAAAGATATCATTTGTGAAGTGTCAAATCCTAACTAGGTTGTAAAGAAAAGCAGGACAGAGAGAGAAAGTGAGAGATGGAAGTGAGACCCACACTGTTGTAATATATATACTGTACAGGATGCTGACCTGGGGGTCCATATAACAGAAGGCCTTTCCATGGGGAGAGGATGCCTGTGAACAACTGGGGATACTAAGGAGAAACAAAAAGCATCACATGTAATGTGGGAGTTTGGATGAAATGGTTTGCAAAGTAACAATAAACATAACGTGGTAGAAGTTTTAATAATATGCATAATATGGTATTAAAATACAATATGCAATGTTTTTTTAAATGTGGTATATTTGCACTTCAGGTGGTTGAAGAATGAGACATAACAGGGCCCATTACAGAGAATAGATCATTATTATTTTCTGATCAATTATCCCCATCAGTAATTGCGAAACTGAAGGCTACACAAAAAGAAACCTTCTATAGATTCCTTCTATAGATCTGTAAGGCATTCCTAACAAAAGAAAATAAAGATGATCTGTCATTTTATGCAAACAGTATTAACGTTGGCCCAAGTGCTTCTGAAGAATCCTGCCTCTGTCTGAGAGAGAGCACAAGGAAACAGAAGGGGCCCAAAGAGCTGTTTCTGGCACCATCAGTTATGGGGGACTTTTTATGAAGGTTTGCAGAAACGCACAGAGAGGAATCTGTTCCATTTATGCGCTTGACCTACGGCCAAGACAGACCGCCTCCTCTGCACATCCCTTTGCCAGGCAGCGGAGACAAATAATGTTCAGATTTTCCCCGTGTGTGGATCTGGGACACGTCTCGCCTCCCATCCAGCACCAGCCTGCGAACTATGGGGGTGGCTGGGGGCCAGAAGGGGGGTTTGATAGGCCTCATATTGGGTGGTATTCAAGTATGGATTTCATGTCAGGGGAAGAAATAACTGAGGCCCCGTTTCCCGCAGCCTTTTCCAGGAGATGTATTCTGAATCGAAGGCAGGCGTCAGTGTGAGAAATACCAGAGTGTTTAGCGGCCACGCACCTTAATAGGGTAGACGACAGCCTCTTTGACTAATCGCTTGGCCGCCTCTAGGCCAATGATGTCGTCCCAGCGCACATTGGGGTTGTGTAAATAGATATCCTTTAGGGAGAGAGACAGCACAGCAGTGGGGCTTACACCTTCATTAATACACATTCTCCTCCCTTGCTTGGCCTCTCGCCCCTCTTTCCACACTACTCACTCAATCTCTCACTCTCACACACACAATCTCTCTCTCTCTCTCTCTCTCTCTCACACACACACACACAATCTTTCAATTTCTTTCTCTCACTCATACACACAATCTCTCACTCTCTCTCTCACACACACACACAGTCTGTACAATAAACCTATGATCCTATAAATATTAATAAATAAATAAAACTTAAAAATATGAATTAATACATATAACCTATACATATTTTTGCAGTCGATTCAATGTGTGCCGTTGTAGGTAAAACCTGTAACTGACAAACACATTGTATTGTATTGCATTCTGTTGTGTTGTACTGTATTGTATTGTGTGGTTGTGTTGTGTATTGTATTGTATACTGTATTGTGTTGTGTTGTATTGTATTGTATTGTGTTGTGTTGTGTTGTGTTGTGTTGTTGTGGTCTGAGTTTCCTACCCTGCTGATCACTGCAGCCAGTTCTTGCATTTCTGCAGTCATCCCACTGAGACCAATAGGCTTCAGCAGCCGTTCCTGTGGAAAGACACACAGATGTGTGACTGAGTGAAGGATGCTAAGAGCTAAAAGCTCTGGGGTGTGTTTCCCAAAACCACCAACTTAGTTGGCAGATACACAGAGAGATGGATTGCTAGACAGATGCCTTATTTATCCAGAAGGAAATTAAGGTAGTCAATTTAAGTAGTCAATGGGCAATTACATTTCAACCAACAAAGTTGCTAACTTAGTTGGCAACTGGTTTTGGGGTATGAACCCCTGGACAAAAATGGTGTAACTTACTTGGGGGTCCGGGCAGGGACACGAGCTGGTGGCTGTGATGTCATTTGTAGCCCCCTTGATGGTGTCCTGGATTAGCGCCCGGTAGTCTATGATTTGGCCCTGTGGGGAGACAACCAGCACATATGCCCTGTCTGCATTTGTTTTTCAAACGAAAACAATAACTAGAATAACATATACCACTGGTTCTCATTGCCTAAGGGTCTGAAAAGGTTTGCTACAAAATAACATACAGCATCTAACAGAACAAATGGATATAATCATGTTGCGATTAGGGGTGGAAGGGTGGAAGGTGGGGTCCTTGGAAAAGTCTGCTTCATGAGAACCCCTGACATATACGACAACGAGGTATGCTCTAGGTGAATAGATAATTGGTGGATTGAGAAGTATGTTCATAACTAGAATGAGGTTACAGTCTATGGCTCCTAAAACTGCATATTCTATACATAAATGGGTCATCTAGAGAGAGTCAGATTTCTATATCCTTGTTCCTTTTTTATCCATCTCTTACCCTCTTCATCTGAGTCCCCTCGCCTGCTCCGTTCCTGACGACAGACGACACATTGAGGCCGAACTCGGATGTTTCTGAAGCTGAGGAATGGCCGTTTTCCTTTAACAGGGACAAGGGAGGCCAGCTGAACCACACTGACAATACAACACTGACACCCCAAAGACAGGAGCACAATAGTGTGCTGGCAGCTCTGCGGCGGCCACAGTAAATTACTAGGGGAAGAAATGACAGGTCTGGTCTTGGGAGAGGTAGCGTGTGAGTGCTGGTGTACATTACTGACTTTACTTGCGTCCTTGACTGCCATCTTCGACTCAGTCTTTTTAAGTCCTTTAGCTGAGGGGCAGTGCGTAGAGATTCTGGGAAGAGGCTGGGGTCCGACACATGGGGTCCTTCAGTGCACACACACACACACACACACACACACACACACACACACACACACACACAATACTACATGTAAAACTACCACACATTACACTTATATTACCCTATAACATTCACAGCCTAAAGTAAAAAAAATAAAAAATATATAAAGATATACCTGTTCCTCACCTTTTTTTGCCACAGCTTCTTGCCATTCTCTCACTTTTTTCTCCTGAGTGTCACAGAGGACAGGATCATGTAAAAGTAATATATGATATAACTATTCTTGAAGTGAAAAAAAAGGTATAAATTGTTCTTGTTTTTCATGTCAATATTACCTTGTTCTGGCACTTTCTTTGTTAGCTTTGGATACTTCAGGAATTTAACAAAATAATAACTTTCATATTCCATGAGAACTGTATCCAAATCGACATTGTCACAGACTTCAAAACGACGTAGTCCAAATCTGGTCTCTTTATCTAAGGAGTTGGCAGTATCTACATAGCTAAAAAGGAAGGAAAGATTAGGTTTGTATTGTGAATCATATTACTTTGTGTAAAAACGTGTACTTACCCCTCTTCAGTGAGATGATGGTATATCAACACAAGCAAATTTCTTCTCCTGGTTTCAATTCTCAATTCCTCCTAAATATGTAAAACGGACATATATAGAGTTGTCACCTTGCCGTAATTCCTGTAGATGGCACCAAAAACCCAATTTCGTCTATGAATTCTTGCCTTCATGTCAGCGTGTGACAGATTGCCTAGGCAACAGAGGACTCTAGCGTCCAGTACAACATTAAATGCTAAGCTAACAAATTGGTTAAAAGCGCTCCTATTGAATTTACAGTCTGAAAACACGTTATCTAGACGTGATCCCCATGCTCTTTTTTATCATCACCGACAAACTTTAAATTTTATTTATATTGAAGCGTGACCAACATATCGTTATATTCATTGCATGCTAATAAGTTGGCCAAAGCATGTTGGCTAATATCAAAACAGCTCTATGCTTTTATTACTAGACCTATGGGTTGATTGAGTAAACGATTTACCGCTTCCCTTGCTTGATTTGCCGTTTTTATTGCTTGATAAGAAAGCTCCATTTTGTTTGCATAGGTTCAGTCCAAGTTCCAAACCTGCCAGTGGCAGAGATCTGTTACTAGCTAGTCGCTACTCAGATGTCAGGTCTCGTGTGAACTGCGCCCAGAATCCCTTTCGTTTGAGAAGGGGTTCCTTTCATTGTTCCAGAGACTTCTTCACAAGTAGGCTGCTAGAACAACTGTAGATTTATTAAACATGACAGACACATGTGTAGTTGTGTTGTAGTTTATTTCAGCATTTTGTCAAAGGAAACTGTTCTACAAGTGCCACAAAACAACCTTTAATTTCTTTGTCTCCCAATAACTTTATCACTTCCCTGTGTATGTAAATTAGCATGAATGAGCAAATGCAATACTACTAAAAGAGAGAAATGCATGCATGTCCTCATATGTACAATATGTACAATAATACACGGACATACAGCATTCTCCCATTCACAACAGTTAGAGAACAACTGCGTCCCCATCCACTGCTTGTTAAAAGATATTCCACTATGGAGACGGTAGTGCATTTCCATTTATTAGACACATCGCTTCAGACATCATCAACCAGGTGGAACATGCAGGACTGAATTCATGGTTAAATTCAGGTTTACAGTACAACTCTGAGGTTCATATAGACAAGTGTGGACAATTACACTATCAAACCTGAAATTAACATTGATTCTGACAGACTCACAACTCTGGACAGGCAGTGAGTGTTATAGGGCAGTGCATCTGTGAATGAAAATGAATTAAATTCACAGTTGTTTCTGGACTAGTATGTGATCTTTGGATGAGAACTAGGCTTTAGTGTAACAAAGTTCAAAATGGAGGGGATGGTCTTACACCCACTGAAATCATAACAAAATCCAACACAAATACGCTGTTATATGCACACTGTACTGTAGGTCCATACCAGTTCCCTCAGGGGTGCATGCACATGCCAGTTTGTCATGACAATGCGCTAGTATATCTAAACACTTGGTGAGAAAATTAAATGTAGAAAAAAATATATAGAAAATAACCAGTAGCTGCATTTGTAGACTGGTACTGAATTGCAGATGTGTTGATTCATTAGTATTAAGGTATTTCATTTGCATCACAGCCTGGCTGGCTGACCTTTGAAGGCTTAGGACATCTTTTACCAGTCATCAAAAGTGCTTCACAGTTAGCTTCGCCCATGTAGGATTGATAAGATTCAACACAGACAACAGAGAGAGAAAGAGAGAGAGAGAAAGAAAGAAAGAAAGAGAGAAAGAGAGAGAGAAACAAACAAAGAGAGAGAGGAAGAGAGAAAATCAGTTAAGATCTATTTGGTCAGAAGACTCCAGCCTCTGTAAGGTAGGTGTTTGCTTCTAGCAGCATGCCCTTCACATACACTCTGACGGTGTAGAAGAGTGTCAGGAAGTCCTGTGTGCTAAAGACAGTGTCAGCCAGGGCAAAGCCCAGCGTGGAGGGGATGAAGCCGCGGCCGTACTCCACCATCCACGTCCCTGCATTCCACTGCACCGACGTCGCCTCGCCCACCGCATGCACAATCGTATCACCTGGAAACACAATGACAACAGGAGACTGAAGGGAAATGTAGGTGCTGAATGAAAACAGGGTGCACTGCTAGATGACAACAGGTTCAAATTGTTATTAGAAGGATGCAAGGAAATTTTATTGTCACTTGCACATGGTTACTGAGTGTAAAAATGCAGTGAAATTGTGTCTGTTTCTCAGTCTATTTGTGCATAAAAGATGTGGAAAATAATACCAATTGGTTGTATTGTTAACTAGACCGCTTAAGTGTTTGTAACGACATTGTGCTACTGCTAATCCAAACCACTAACACTGAAAAAATATACAGGGTTGTAATTCTGTGTAGCATAATTAAGTGTTTTTGCACAGTTTTGGTACAAATGCTGAAAATGTCTAGTTAACATATCCAATACACCATTGATTAATCACCAAAATATCCTTTTAAAACACAACACACACACACGGTAGAGAACTGTGAGGCAGATAAGGGGGGGCCTGGGCCCTCAAGCGAGAAGCGCATCCACACCCACACAGATATATCTTTTACAACTGACAAACACCATATCACAAACTGATTACAATCTCTTAGTGGTCTTTATCACTTGATTCCTTGCATCTGCCTGCAATTATGTTCATATCACTGAAAGGGACAATCTGACTCACCAGGATAATACATTTCACTTTTCGTGGTCCCTTCCTTCCACTGCCTAAATGTCCCAGAGATGATAGTGTCTGATATTTCTGCCCAGTAACGGCCTAAACGTAGACAAACAGATAGGGAGACACAATAAGGATAAGAAGTGGCATTAGACAAAATCCTGAAACTTTTACACATTACAAATTTCTGAGTACAGGTATATTTCTCATATTACTCATAATATTTTAAGTATTTTAAAGTAAGTTATAATTGAGCAAAGTTCATTGACATGTGTATCCTGTTTACATGGTAAATGTTGAGAAATACAATTATTGTATTGAGCCTGCTATACAGTACATCTAATCAAAGCTAATGACCACTGCAAGGAATTGGTACAAAAACATCAAACAGGGTAACATATTCCAACACAAAGCAACTGATGTGAAACAGCCATTACTAAAAAACACCACAGCACATGATAAATAATCTAAAAAAAAATCTGGCACTTACCAGAGTGTCCACCTGTATCCACTGCTGTTCCAAAGAGAAGGACGTACTCAGTGAGAGATGCGTGGAGAAGACACATGGAACCCATCCAGCCCCCAGCGTTTACAAACACCCATTGGAGGTCCTCGTCGTCCAGGATGTGACCTGGGTATCGCTTGCGAAGCTCCACCACCACTTTGGCAAACGCCTGCTCATGATCCTGACCTGAGGTCGTACATAAACACGTGCAAACTGCATAACCATTTTTTTCAGAAACATTTAAGTTTGCAACGCATTTCCAAGAGAGCCAGTATCTCAGTCTGTAACGTTAGCGTTCTCCAGAGAGGACAACACATAGATCACCAAGGTGCGTTGCGTTGACCGACTACCAGGACACGTGTAATGTACTCCACTAAAGTTACAGAGCGATGGTGAATGAGAATTTGGGATCATAATCAACTTCTGAAATAGCTGACAGGAAGATCTAATGAGCACAGCAAAACATAAAAAGTCGACACATTCACAATTATGAGTGGATACAGGCAATGTGTGGGTGCATTTGATTTCAGTGTGTAATTTTACTTAACTTACCTGCATACTGTTTAGCCAAGTTAGCTATATCTTCCTTGGTGAACACATACTGTTTGTTTACCATCCAATATCGCAAGTACTGTACAACCAAAAATAATACTCCACTTGCCACAATAAGTTTTAAAATTTTGTTAGTCAAAGACATTGTTAAAACACTGCACCACCTGGCTCTGTTACAGATTGAACCGCGTTTCACTTAGATCCCCATGGTTTGCTAATACTGTTGCTAATTTCGACTAGCATGATTTGATGTAAAAGTTCGAGCCCATTTTGACCAATAGAAAATGGGCAAATCTCGTCGTTAAACCAATGAAAATCTTAGATATAGATGAAGACTTCGTGTGCGTCATGAATGGTATAAAAAGGACAAATACGTAATGTCATGTAAGTTACAAATGTTCAGTGTCAGATAACATTATTCGATCTATAAAATTTCGGTGCAAAGTTTGAGCCAAATTTAGACACATTTGAAGCACTAACGGGGCGAAACAAAAAACATATTCTTATTCCGCTGAACCATTTACCTGCGTCTTCTTAACGCAGTCTTGCTAAGTAGAAGTTGTTGCCAGTCTTTCTACGGTGGCCGCACCACGCCAGTACAGTCATGACCAATGCCTTGGCTGAACTAGTTCAGAACTACACCCCCAAATAGATAAAGCAGGAAGAATTGTAGCCCTAACTTAAACTTTACCCCGTGTTAAGACATACTGGGTGTCGTCTTGACTTTACGGTGCAATGGATAATGACAACAAACCTGCGTTTGATCCCAAAGGTAGCGCTGTTAGTGCTGTCTGTGCATGCCATGTCTGCAAATTACCGCTATTATGATAATTATTATATACCGCTATAATCAATGAAGTTAAGCATTTTTGGCAGTGGTACCGTTACCGAAAGTTCCTGTGGTCAAATTGAAAGAGTTTATGTAATCTGCTCACAGATGTATTATATTTTTAACCCGATTTACACTACATTTGCCCTATAAATACTCCAAATATTCAATTGTTGCATTATCCAGCTGCCTACCGCACATCCGTGAGGTTGAGCTCGTGACAGTTTATGTCAGGCGCATGCTCAGAAAGTGAAGCGTTGAAAGGCACTATGTTTGACAACATAGACAGTAAAAGAGGTACAACATAAGCTACAGCATTTTATTAAAGGGGGGAATTCACAGCGTATAATTAATAGCATAATTTACTTAAGGCGACCAATCGACAGTTCAAATACTGTCATTATGCTGATGATTCATTTTCATTTTAGTGCAGTGAAGTAAAATTCAAGGTAGTAGACTAGTAGGCCTAATCAAACTCCCGGATTAAGGAAATTGGTGCAAGTGGTCAGAGGGATTAGCCTATACAACGCACTGACTAAACTACAGACTATTGTTGCCTGGCTGGGGTGAAATGGATTTAGTGACTCTGTCCAGCACTGAGATTGTACAGATAGGCTGCCACCATGGAGCCCTCTAAAAGTGTGCCTGGGTTCTTCAACAGAGCACCAGCACCTGCGCTACAACCCCCTGCGCGGCTCCTGGGTCCTGGTGTCCGCCCACCGAATGAAGCGGCCGTGGCAGGGACAGGTGGAGAGACCTCCGGAAGAGAACGTGCCACGCCACGACACCAGCAACCCTCTCTGTCCAGGGAGCACCAGAGCGAATGGAGAGGTGAGGGTGCAGAGAAGAGCTCCAGTCTCGCCACACTTCTGCTGTACACCTTCAGGGAGTTTTGCTTTGCTTGCTGCAAGTTGTAGAGAGTGCTGTTGTGATATTAACATAGCTGTGTGGGCAGATTTGTGCAAGTACAATATATATCCTTCAAGGGTTTTTATCCTGAAACATGCATTTGCATTCAACAACACAACAATACCCTAAAAGTTGCAGATCAGCATATCTCTCCATATTTTGTGCTTATTCTTCTCTGAAACATTCCTTTTGTTATTTATTTATGTGCTTTAGAATGATATATCTTTTTTGTCCTGGGAAAACATCATAAGAAGTTGACCGTGGCTTATGACTTGCATTTATGCAAACTCAGTAGGTCACTGAAAGCACATTCATAATCCACAGGCTGTGAGTTAGTCTGTGTGTGAGTGTTTGTTTGCTTGTGTGTGTGTTTGTTTGCTTGCGTGTGTGTGTTTCTTAGCTTGTGTGTGTGTGTCGGCTTTATATCTGTAAAGGTGAGCATGTGCCTGCTTCACAAACTGATGTGTGGGCAGTCCATGCAGAATTCCCACTAGCAAACATCATATCTCTCTCTCTCTGTGATGGATGCTTTCATCATCACTGCTTTACAGACACGTGTGTGTGTACGTGTGTTTGAGTGTGAGTTAGAGTGTGATGGATGCTTTCATTACTACTCATCACTGTTTTACAGACACACGTGTGTATGTGTGTGTGTTTAAGTATGTGAGTGAGTTTGAGTGTGGGGGTGATGGATGCTTCTATTACTACTCATCATCACTGTTTTACAAACAGTTTTAAGTCTGATATGATGCACCCTTTATGTTTACCTTATCTCTCCTGTGTGACTCACTCATTAGAAAGAGAGGGCACACACACACACAGAGACATACACAGAGGGCTAGTTTAAAGTGCTGCTGTTTGTCGTAGCCATGCAGGATGCTCTGCTGCAGTGTATGTGTGATGATTGAGACGGGACGATCATCCTAACAGCCTTTCCCATTTGGACTGCTCCGACTGAAACCCTGGTACAATATCTGTAGTCTAAGCAGATTTTAATATATCGATTTAGCTTGTAAAATAGCCCCTGAGTGTCTCATAACCCGCATTGCTTTATGTGTCTGGTCTGGCAGTCTGGCCATTATGAATGATTGAAGCTGGCGGTCAGCAATATAAGCCTGTGTTAAACTGTAGATGTGGGACGTATTTCGCTGTCCTTTGACATTAATGTGTCTTCTATTGCAGGTGAATCCTGATTATGACAGCACCTTTTTGTTTGAAAATGACTTTCCTGCACTTCAGCCAGATGCCCCAGATCCTGGTAAGCTCTTAGGCACTCTTTCTTCTCTTAAAAAAGAGTATTTCTCCAGGCCATTTTACCAGTGCTGTGGAAAAGAGGGTTGTGTGGTAGAAAAGAGTAACTGTAAGCACATCATTCCCTCCTCTCTGAGGTCAGGTGCAGGACAAGGATGCCCAAAAGATGAACAGAACAATGTGTCTACACGCTGGTGTAGCCCCCAATAGCTTATTTGACTATAAAAACGGTAGCGTTTCGACCCTGTCAGGCTCTTCTTCAGGTTAATGCGGTCTGTGGTGCCTCAGCTCTTAAGGCTCCAAGCCACCACCAGCCACAGTGCTGTAGGCTGGAGTCCGCATGGAGTATGCATGATTTCATAGACAACACAGTTCTACACATTGTACTTCATTCTAATAAGACATCGTGATTACTGTAGTAAAATAAGCTTATTACATTGATAAAATCCTATCAGTTCCCACTCCTACTACTGTACCCTCAACCCACAGATTACACCCCATCTGACACTAATGTCTGATATGCACTGCCATACCAGCAAGCAATGCATATGTCCTTTTTTGAATTGTAAATTCAGATTCATTGGTCCTCATTTACGAAATTATCGTATGACAGAAAACTGTGCGCACGTTCATTCCCACGCAAAACTTGGTATTACCAATCTGAATGTGAGCGTGAACTAGAATGAGCAGTATTTACGCACAAATCCACATCAAGTCAGGACATGGTGTATGCACGATTTCAAGTTAGTGGATCGCAGCACAGCACGGCATTCCTGTCAGAGAATTGTGAAGATATGAGTTACATTCATGAAATATAGCCTATCCCGAATGAAACTACTCCTGCACATGCACTGCCTTTCCTAGCCTGCTAGAATTGATAGTCTTTTATGCTGCCAGGAATGTGGGAAAGATCATATCGATAAATCATTTCTTTTTTAAAAGTGCAACATTCTGTGCATGAGTTGTCTATTTCCTCCAGGCACAAATCGGTGTTGTGTGATTTTGTAGTGAAATCGTTTTGCACTGTAGTGCTAGGTAAGTTCTGTCTAAGTTTCATATTGCCCACTTTTGTGTTTTCTTTTGATGCTGCCTGTCAAAACTAATTGGCTCAGCTGGAGTTGCATGTCGGGGGCTACCTCTGGGTTAGAAAACAGTCTGATCTGGGTGTATTATGCACTCTTTTGCTGCGTATCCTAGAGGTGGGCCTCTAAATTGAGAATATTCTTGGGCATGACAGTTAAATTACGCTCATTTCAGCCTCTGCATTTATCAGCACCGTTTTTTTCTTACACTGATATTCGAGCAATACAAATAGCTTCATGAAACACGTGAGCTGCATCATAAGATGATTCTTGTGCTCAAACTTGCGTGTGTGTTTGTGTGTGTGTGTTTGTGTGTGTGCACATATCCCCTACAGACTAATTACACACACATTTTTTTCTTACACTGATATTCGAGCAATACAAATAGCTTCATGAAACACGTGAGCTGTGTCGTAAGATGATTCTTGTGCTCAAACTCGCGTGTGCGCGCGCATGTGTGTGTGTGTGTGTGTGCACATATCCCCTACAGACTGATTACACACACGTTTTGCTTTTTCCTAGGTTCTGACCACCATCCTCTATTTCAGACCAAAGCTGCCAGGGGTATCTGGTAAGATGCACCTTTATATAACTGCCTCTCAGCTCTTCCTTAGCCTATTCTGATACAATACCAAGGTATGATAGAGAGATAGATAGTTAGATAGATGAATTAATACAAACACATACATACATATTTTGTGAATAGTATATTATATGCACACAGTACAATGCATACATACTTTACTAATCCTGGAGGACATTTAGATAAACAGCGACTTACAAGAAACATGCAAAACTCTGCAAAATGGTTCTATATTACTGAAATGATTGAGATGGCAGTCCATCCTCCAGTCACAGTGGTCACTCACCAGTGCTTATACTCATTCTGTTCTCAATCCATGGTGCAGTTTCACAATCGAGCTCAAGATGGGCTCCACACTCTGTCCATGTTACTAGCCTGAACCTGGGGTCACATGTTGGAGATCTGCTGCTGACAGCTATGGCTGACCTGAAGCAACAGGGCTATGGATTGATTCATGCCAGATTTCTCCTTTAATGCTCAAGTGTTTCTAAAAGTAGAAGCCATAGATACATGTGACGGAAAGACATCGCCTCTATTGCTGTATTTCACCAGGCTTAGCCTAAGCTGTAGTGTAGGCATCTGTCAGACCATATTTATTTCAAATAAATGATTTGTAGTGGGTTATTGTTAGGGGCAGGTTGGTGTCACTGCCTGTACTAGAAGAGTATAACTCTGGTGCACTTATGTAATGTGATTTTTCAGGGTCACAGACACAGATCCTGGACAGATTGAAGTCTTCATAGTTTTCCTGTTTTATTGCTTTTGTACACTTAGCAGGGGAGCTGGCTCCAAGCTCTCTCATGCTGGGCCCCGCTTACAGGTTTGTGTGATAAATCTCCAGCTAAATGGAATCGAATGTCTCTCTCCTCAGCACTTCTGCTGGTAAACACTAGGGGGTACTATTGCTCCACCTCCATTGTTGCATTAATTTTGGACTGGATGCAAAGTGAATTGTTCTGCACGCAAAACGTTCATTTTAAAAGTTGACACACGTCTTCAAAAAATAACAGAACCATCACTGAGCGTTGGCAATATGAACAAGGAGAGAAAAGCTTTTACATTTATATTTATTGTTTCATAAAATAGTTCAATCTCCTACTTTTATGCGATTCCACTTTGACCTCTCCCTGAGAAGCTGTCAGGGCGAGACGGTGGAATTAAAAGCGCCTTCCTTTGAGGAGTGACACCTAATTTATGGGTCTGTGAGACGACTGCGGATGAGCATGAAGGCATGTTAAACATCACTAGACAGGGGAGCGGGAGCTTTTAAGGGGTTTTCACATGGCGCAAGTATACCTGCCTAAAATCTTAATTTAGTGCAGAGGGACTGCCTGGACAGCATCTGGAATTTTCAAGCAGGAATGGGATATCTGTGTGTCGCTGAGGTCATTCTCTCTCCGTCTCTCTCTCTCAATCTCTCTCTCACACACACACACGCTTTGTATAAAAGAGACTAATTTAAGAAGGGCCTGACAAAGAAGGCTAAGAAGGCATTTACATGATGGCACATCCATGACTTACAAAACCCTTAATACCCTGTAGAATTTAGACAGGGGAATTGGGTTAGAATTTTTTGTCACTAGATGTCATTTAGTCTGTGGACTGAGTGAGTGGGAGCTAGGGGAAAACCGATGAAAGACTTATTTGTGTGTGCGTGTGTGTGTGTGTGTATTTGTCTGAAAGGCTTATTTCTTTGGCTCCATATGAATATAGGAGTATAGGGAATATATTTGATGAACTGATAAACAGTAAAAAACCCCAGCCTCACACATACACACAGACACACAGACACTCACACACTCACAACCACACAAGCACACATGTGTGCACACACACACACACACACACACACACACACAGACACAAACACAAACACACACGCTTACTTTCCCATCAGCCTCTGCTGTGAGATGCTCTCTGCTCTGATGCTCTGATGCCCTGATGCAATGTACCTGTCTGCTTAGGTGCTCAGTCATCCAGCAAGGCCCTGCTGCCTGCTGGATCCCCGTGTATTTAACCCCCACACACACACACACAGATATATACTCACAACCACATACCCACATACCGAAACACTCACACAAATACATGTTCACAACCACACACACGCACACACACACACAGGCAGCCCAGGCCTGAGCACAAATAAGGCATGAAATCAGGGCGTGTAGCGCTATCAAAGCAGAGCCTGTCTCTGCCACTCCTCAAGGGCTCATCCAGGAACAAAACACAGCCGTGGAGGAACATGAGGGGATCATGCATCTATGGATGACTTCTGTCTGGTCTCTCTCTCTCTCTCTCTCTCTCTCTATATATATATATATATATCTCACCTTCTTGCTCTGTTTCTCTGTTCCTCTCTCTCTGCCTTTCTCTCTCTGTCAGTCTCTCTCCTGCTCTACCTCCATCTTCTCTCTGTGGTTCCATCACTGTCTCTTTTGTTCTCCCCCCCCCCCTCTCTCTCTCAGTCTCTTTGTCTCTTGTCTCTCTTTTTCTGTCTCTCCCTCCCTCTTTCGCTCTCTTTTTCTCTCCTTCCTGCCCAGTGGAGTGGTGAAGGCTGCTGTGTGTAGTCAGTCAGGCAGCCGGGCAGTCAGGCTGTGATGTTAAAAACATGAGGATGTTGCAAGCCTGATCCAGGATAAGCCCTAGGCAGAGAGGAATCTTCCCCAGCTGTCTGGGGTGGTGCTGCTGGTGGTGGTGGTGGTGGTGGTGGTGGTCGGGGGTGGTAGTGGTGGTGGTGGTCGGGGGTGGATTTCTGTTCTTGTTCTCCTCTCTCATTTTCTGGAGTCTGCATGAAGGTTGCTGAGGCTCCACAACGATGTGGGAAAGCTTTCTCTTGGGAAAGCGATTTGGCGAAGGCATTATTCGTCTTCACGTGAATGCTTCAGTGCTCTCTTTCTCTCTCTCTCTGTCTGTCTGTCTGTCTCTCTCTCTTTCTCGCTTTCTCTTGGTTTCTCTTAGCCATCTACATACTCAAGCTTCAGCTCTCGTTCTCTCTTGCTTTCGCTCTGTCTTTTCTCTACCGTTTCTCTCTTTCTCTCTCCGTCCTCTCCAGTCCTCCTCCTTTCTCCTCGGTGTCAGAGCTAGTTGTGTAATAGACGTGTTAGCTGCAGACGGGTCTCACTATTTCAGAGCTAGTTGTGTAATAGACGTGTTAGCTGCAGACGGGTCTCACTATTTCGAAGAACGTGCTGTTGGATAGAGGACTCTCTTTTTGGGCTGGAAAGTCATGTGTCAGCAAGGCCAGGCTAGTTATTTGTTCATTAAAGCAGGGCTTCTCAAACTTTATTGGACTGGGCACCCCTCATGGAGCAAAAAAAATTCCAAGGACCCCTCATAATTGCAACCATACATTTGACCACACAGGACCATACAGGCGTACATCCATTAGTTCAGTTACATGTTAGATACTAATTTGTTGCAATGTTTTTCACAAACCCCGTGGCAATGCACTGTAGATCTCTGGTGGTCCCCGGACCCCAGTTTGAGAACCAATGAATTAAAGGGGTTTGATAGTTGATATAGTCAACACTAATCTCAGTGGTCTCTCCTTGGGCACTGTGGCAGACGTGTATCATGCAAATTATATTTTAAACTTGTGTGTGAGTGTGCGTGTGTGTGAGTGTGTCTGTGAAAGAGAGTGTGTGGTCCTGCGTGATGTCAGACTTCTATACCTTTGTTACCTTACCTGCCCAGGGAATGTGGATGTAAATGAACTAGTTATTAAATCTGGTATGAAGCATCTTGTCTCTATGTAATGAAAGCTTTTTGTCCATAGACCCTGTAAGAAGGAAGGTAAAGTCAAATGAAGTAAAGTGAGGCGTTTATACCTGTGTGCCCTCTGATTGGTCTACAGTAAGGTCATGTGCTTCCACCCATGGTCTGACATCACACTTCCTCTGATGCAGCCGGATGAAATCCGCAAGGTGGTGGACAAGTGGGCGGAGCTCATTGAGGACCTTGGCCCCTCCTATCCATGGGTGCAGGTACGCACACCTGACACCTGACCCGCAGGGTGTTTCTCCTAACTCTGCACCTTCACACCTGACCCACCTGATCAGCCTAATCATTTTTCATCGGACCTACCAAATTTTATAACTTTTATATCTAACTTATCAAATCACATTCATACCTCACCTATCAAAATCATATTTATACCTAATCTACCAACTCCTGACCTAACAAATAACTATTGTACCTGACCCACCCCATCCCATTTAACCACCATCCTGCCTGTCCTACAGACCTTCCACACCAGATGTCTTCCATACATACCGACCAGATCCATTTCATATCGGACCCACCGTACCCTATGATCCCAGTACAACACAGTTTAAAATCAGTGTACCGAAGTATAGCACAGTGCCCTAATGCCTACTGCCAACATGCTGTGTTTTTACTCACTGTCATTACTGGAGGGGGATTTCATGGACCCCTACAGTTAGCCCCCTCAAGAATCATCATGGAGAATTGAATTTCTCTTGCATGTTATGATACAGGCTTAGTCATTTCTGTTGTGTAAGAACAAATAATATACTCTGAATTTGGTTTAAATGACCTTGTGTAGACGTGTGTGGTTATGGTCAATTGATATTCAGTGGCACATTGAAATGATTGAAGATTATACACCATAGTATCACTGCTCAGCACAGGAACAAAGCACAGGTCCCCTGGAAGAGCCCCAAGTGAGTCTGTTTTGGCAGCTTCTCCGCATTGTGTAACTAACACATAGACACACACACTCTCTCTCTCTCTCTCACACACACACACACACTGTGTGGACAAGATGTGTGTGTGTGTGTGTGAAGGCGCGGAGCCACACCTGTGTGTGTGTGAGTGTGAGTGTGTGTGTGTGTGTGAAGTGAAGACAGGTGGCGTGTGTGTGTGTGTAAGTGTGTGTGGTGTGTGTGTGTGTGTGTGTGATAGTGTGGAAGTGATGCCAGTGTGTGTGTGTGTGTGTGTGTGTGTGTGGAGTGAGTGTGCAGAAGGTGATGTGATGTGATGTGTGTGTGTGGAAGGAAGAAGTGTGAGTGTGTGAAAATGAAGCGGTGTGTGTGTGAGTAGTAGGTGTGAGAAGTGGTGAAGTGTGAAGAAGAAGGTGTGTGTATTGAAGTGAAGGTGTTGTGTGTGGGTGTGACCAGTGGTGTGTGTGTGGTGTAGGTGTGTGTGTGGAAGTGGAGCGTCAGTGTGTGTGTGTGTGGAGTGTGTGTGTGTGTGGCAGAGTGTGTGTGTGGCCAGGCCTTAGTGTGGGTGAAATGGCCAGTAGTGTGTGTGTGTGTGTGTGTGGCGGTTTGCACAAGGTGTGTGTGTGGGGAACACACACTGTGTCCTCTCTCTCTCTCACTCTCTGGCACACATTGCACACACTCACACACAACAATTCTCTCTCTCTCTCTCTCTCCACTGTCTGCTCTTTTACACACACTCACACACACACACTCTCTCTCTCTCTCACACACTCTCTCTCACTCTCTCACTCTCTCACACGCACACAAACACTCACACTCTCTCTCTCTCTCACACACACACACACACACACTCACACACACACACACTCTCTCTCTCTCTCTCTCTCTCTCACTCTCTCACACGCACACAAACACTCACACACACACTCTCTCTCTCTCTCTCACACACACACACACACACACAAACACACACACACTCTCTCTCTCTCTCACACACACACACACTCACACACACATTCTCTCTCTCTCTCACTCTCTCACACGCACACACACACACTCACACACACACTCTCTCTCTCTCACTCTCTCACACGCACACACACACTCACACTCTCTCTCTCTCTCTCTCTCTCACACACACACACACACACACACACACTCACCCATGCATGTGAATCTCTTGACACAGTTGAAAGTGTCCCGCTGTGTGGCTACCACTGTTGTGTCATTCTGCTATGCTTTGCCTCATCAGTACTAACTGGATCATATGGGACCCTGGTCCTGATCCTGGCGGCCCCACCTGTGACTGGATCAGTGGGGTGTGGGGCCTCTCTGGTCCCCCTGTCTGTCCTTGGGAGCGTTGATTGGACTTTAAAGGGTAGAGAGGCACAGTGATGATCTACAGCTGTAGGTGGACTGTCATTGTGCTAACTGAAGAGAGAGAAAGGAAGAGAGAGAGAGTGAGTGAGTGAATGAATGAGTGAGTGTCAGTGTG
>JAIFZK010000014.1:3045000-3062500 GCA_027481765.1 Tenualosa thibaudeaui
GTCTGTTTTGGCTTTTCGAAATTTGTGCAAAGCTCTCAATTTGAAAGCAAAGCCCATCCCGGCATCCACAGTAGGGGAAGGCACACACACACACACACACACTCACACAAGTAGACGCTCAGACACACACACAAACAAACAACAAACTAGTAGTCAAACAAAAACACACACTTAAACACACAAACAGACCTGCTCACAGAGAATCTGTCAACACTTTTGTACTGCAGTGCTCTCAAATTAAAATTCAAACTTTGCGGAAAAAAAAGAAAACTGGCAGGCAGGCATGAAAACTTTGGCGAGTTGAAAAGCACTCACAAAGAAGTGGACTTGAAACAGAATTTTATGGGTGGCAGGGAGGCCCTGGAGCAGAAACACAGGGTGAGTGTGAATAGTGCCAGAGGAGGTACAAGAAGAATTCATGATCTCATGTAGTAGCTCCATGCTACTCACCCTGCCAACACACACATACACACACACATACATACACAGACACATACACACACACACTCGGATGCATATATGTGCACATACACACACACACACACACACACACACACACACACACACACACACACACACACACACACACACACACATACACATATATATGCACACACACATACACATACACATATGTATGCACACACACATACACACACACACGTATGCATATATGTGCACATACACACACAGACACATACACACACACACACATTTGTATGCACACACACACACACACACACACACACACACACACTCACATACACATATGTACGCATACACACACACACACATGCACACACACACACAGCCCCACGTTTCCCCGAGTGTCTCTTCCCGTGTGAAGGAAGCTTTGAAAGGTATGATTGATGTCTCACCCACCTTTAATCTGGTGAAATATATTCTCCTTTTAAAGCACAAGAATGAAAGCCTCAGAGTTTTGCTGATACAGGAGCTTCTTCCACCTCCTTCATATCTGCCTCAACATCGGCGCTGCGGTTGGTGGTGTGTGTGTGTGTGTGTTTGTGTGTGTGTGGGTGGTTGCGTGGGTTGCTCATCTGTGGATGTCTGTGGTGTAGATCTTAGCTCATAAATGCCATAAACTAGCGTGTACCCCCACCCTCCCCTCCCACCCACCCACACACACACCCACACACACACACACACACACACACACCCACACACACACACACACACTCATTTGTGAAGCAACTAAAGAAGTTCAGGTTTGTCTTTACATCCACATGGATGGACCATGTTACAGTTTTCCTAGAGCATCTTGACAGTCTTAGTTTAGTAACCTCGTGTTGCTATCTGTCATGTTGACGTAGCATTGACAGTGTGGCATGAGTGGAAGTGGCTTCCAGTTAAAGCTAATGAAAATGCCAGTCACACACACACACACACACACACACACACACACACACACAACCTAATGGAGATGTCATAGGCCAAGGCAGGTATGCAGTGCAAACTGACAGACAGGATCCATGGGGTCCCTTAGTGATGCATCACCACATCATCTCTGCTGATTTCCATCATCACTACGCTTGGAAGCAGGTGTGACAGTCACACATACACATACACACACACACACACACACACACGGGCACGTGCGCACACACACACACACACACACACACTCATGCACACTCATGCACAGATATACACACATACAAATGCACGCACCTATGTACACACACACACTTATTACACACGTGCACACACAAACACACCTACACACACACACACGCGCGTCAAACGCCACCAACTTCGCGCTAATGGCTAGTTCTAGTTCCCAGGCGTGCTGTGCACGAGCGTTAAATGTGTGAATGCGGATGTTAATGTCAGCGCTAACGGTATGTGCTGGCCCATTTTCATAATGTCAACCTAGCAGTGACGGCAGCAGCTGGTGCTGCTAGCATTGAGCAGCATGAGCAGTGGCAGTCATAGGCAGATGGATGGGCAGGCTGACTGACTGACTGACTGAGTGAGCGAGCGAGCGAGTGAGGTGTTTTGCGAATGGTGACAAATGATTGACAGCCTCTGGGTGCCCCTGCTCTGATAGCTTTTGCGAGATGGAAGTCTATCTGCAGTCTGCAGCAGTCTGAACTGCAGGGGGGGAAATAAATAGTCTATGTGTGCAGTAAGGGCTTGGGTGTGTGTGTGTGTGTGTGCGTGTGTGTGTGTGTTTGTGGGGTGGCAGGGGGTAGTAATGAGTTGGATAGAGAGAGAGAGAGAGAGCAGGGGAAAGAGGTAGAGAAAGAGAGACACGCAGAGAGGGAGAATGAAGGAAAGGAAGAAGAGAATAACAGAGAGAGAGGGAGAGGGAAAGGTGGGTTGAGTGAAGGCAGGTGGAGAAGAAGAACAAGAGGGAGGGAAAGTAAATAATAAATAGCTACTAAATACTAAATAAAGCATCAGCCCACGTCAAGACAGACGGGGCCAGGGGAGGGAGTGTTAGACAGAGAGACGCAGGGAGAAAGATTGTGAAGGAGGAATAAAAGCTAGAAACTGAAATGAAAACTGATCGGAGAAAGAGACAGAGAGAGAGAGAGAGATGGAGAGAAACACACACGCACACACGGTGAACCCCAGGACCCTCAAATGGCAGCATAGCTTCAGTCTCTGACCCCCCACAGTCTCTCGACCTCATGTCATGACTTGGTTTACTGCTTTTAGGTCCGATCTACCTCTGACATGCTCATAGATATGGAGTGAGTGAATGGGGTAGAGAGGCCTCTGTCCAAACACAGGCTTGGCGGCTGACGCCCCCTCTACCTGGCAGGCTGGCCTGCGGACGTGAGGGCCCGTGATGGCAGGGTCCGTGAGGGCAGGGTCCGTGAGGGCAGGGCCCGTGAGGGTCCGTGAGGGCCCACTGAGATGAGTTTGCCTCCGCTGCCCTCCCACAAGCCTTCTCCTCTCCTCTCTCTTTCTGGAGGTTCAAAGCAGGCTCTGGAAAAGACTAGCATGGAGGAAGAGAGGGGAAGAGAAGGGAGGGGAAGAGAAAGAGTGGAGACAAAAGGAAAGGAGGGAGAAATGGAGAGGGAGGAGAAAGAGGGGAGTGGAAAGGAAGGAGAGATGCAGTGAGGGAGGGAGGCGAGAGAAAGAATGTAAGAGAGAGGAGAAGAAACGAGGGAGGACAGGAGAAAGTAAAGGAAAGATGGTTGGGATGGAGAGAGGTGAAAGAAGGAGCAGAGGAGAATAGTAGAAAGGAGGGAGAGAGAGGGAGGATAGGAGAGAAGGAAGCAAAGGAGAGAGAGAGGCGAGAGAAGGAGGGGAGGAGCGGAGAGGAGAGAGGAGCACATCCCTGTCTGTGCCTTTCTTTCCAGTTTCTCTGCTGTATGCATGAAGCAGAGAGCACAGCACACAGAGGCACCACAAGCTGCTCTGCATGTCTGCATCTCTTCTCCTCCATACTGCTGCTTGCCTGCTCGAGATTAGCTTTAAAAATAGAGCTGGAGGTTGAGGGATGTATGTGTATCTGTGTGTGTGTGTGTGTGTGTGTGTGAAAGAGAGAGAGAGAGATTCAGGGCCATTCACACAGAGACTGAGGAGTCTGGTCCCTCAGTTCCATTTTTTAGATAATTAATTGATTGATTGAATTAATTAATTAATTGAATTAATTAATTAATTAATTGAATTAATTTTCTGTCCACAAAAGTGAGGTGTGTGGATTGGTCTATGTTGGTGTGTGTGTGTGTATGTGTGGGAGCTGTGGATGTGTGGAACTGAGGGTGTGTGTGTGTTTGGTAGTTGTGGATGTGTGTGACTGACTGTGTGTGTGTGTGTGTGTGTGTGTGTGTGTGTGTGTGTGTGTTGTGTACAGGTAGTACCCCTCTCTTCAGCGCGAGGAAGATGTCGTAAAAAAGCACTTATTGTGTCGCCGGGAAACAATTGTGGGATTGCGATGAATTTTCAGATGTCTGCTCTTGAATAGGCTGTCACCAAGGGAAGTCATCACTGAAGGTTATTTTTCCATATTAATTTATTTCTTTTCCTCTACCATGCAGGGTGTGTCTCAGGCATGCCTGCTTCCCAAGCTCCACTTAATTGCTGTGTTATTGGCGGGCACAGGTGCTGGAAACGGGCGGCTTTGAAAAGCTAGATTGGGGAGGAAGAGGAGGTGGAGGAGGAAGAGTGGGGAAAATCACTTCAAATGCACCTTTTGGACAACTCCAGCTGGGTTCCTCTGGTCTGTGGGTGATTCGTTGGTCTTGTGGGTGGGGTGGGGGAGCATGGCACATTACTGTGAGATTCAGGCATGTATAATTCATCTCCTTTGAATGTGGTCGTTAGGTGCACTCACGGCGAGCGGTGCGGTGTGGTAACGCTTCTGATATGTGTGAGCGGTGTAAGATGTGTAAGAACCATGAGTAATGGTGTGTTTCTTTTGGTAATCTGTCATTTCAGGCAAATCCGAGCGAGCTCAGACGTCTTGGCCCGCGGCCTGCAAAAGCAAAGCAACCAGGCACAAACAAAGCACGGCTGGAGCCCAGATGTTTGTTGGGGAATCATTGCTCAGGCACTGTAAACTTGGACCTTGATTTCTCAAGTGTTATTTAATTTTTATTGTGGTGTAAAAAAGAGGGAGAGGGAACAGCAAAGACAGAGGCAGGCGGACAGGCTGGCCAAGCTCCCCTTGAATGGAACGCTGGTGGCTTGATTGAGTTTGCTGTGTAAAACGATATTCCCTGCTGTCCTCCCCCCTGATGTTTTCGCCATCGTTGGCTCCTTTTCAGTTGGATTCCCTCCGATGACAGGATTTCCGTCTCGTCTTGCTCCGCGATTCACGATTACTCCCAGAAAAAAATAACACAAGCGCAACGTTTTTTCCCCCCGGCTTCACCATTTGGTTTCAGTCTGCGGTGAAGCTTTGAGATATTTAATATGGAAAACTAGCTGTGAGAGATTCATGTGATTTCTCAATTTGGAGTGATTCCTCCTTTTTTCCTCCTCAAAACCTCTAAATTACTGGAAAATTCTTTTAAGACAGATTGCCCTCAGAAACCAACCGCCAGGATTAACGGTGGGAAAAATGTGGATTCAGAAAAGAAGTGAAAAGGCCATGTCAGAAGATATGATATCTGCAAACTGATCCACTCTCACTTGGCTTATTGAATTCCCAATGCTGCACTTGTGCACAAGATAGTAACCCAGCTGTTGGGTCATTTCTAGACGGCCTCTCATTCTTTAGACCCCCAAAAATCCCCCAAGAAACACACACACACACACACACACACACACACACATATATATATGCAATGAGACACAGACACACAGACACACATGCACATGCACACGCACACACGTATGCATGCACACACACACATATGCAATGAGACACAGACACACATGTACACGCGCACGCACGCACGCACACACACACACACACACACTTTCACCCTCACCCCTGCATCCACCCAAGCTAACGATTCTGAGGACGTGCTGCGGGAGGCCTGTCTGCACTTCTAACATTTTGTTCCATTGTTTTTAGTACAACCCCGCACACCAGCACCCAACTCTGCTGCTGTTGCTGCCTGTTGATTAACATTCAAGTCTATTTTCTGTCGGAGATGTTCATTAAAATCCATCGGTGATTCCACAGGCTACTATGCTGTGTTCACTGCCAGCAGTGTACCGCCCGTGTGCAGAACCAAAAAAATTCTAATTCAGAAGTGCTTTGCAGTAATGTAGGAGCCAGTGTATGGAGGCCTTTACAGGCACGGCTGGAGACAGAGAGAGAGAGAGAGAAAGAAAGCATGTGATAGAAAGAGAGTGTGAGAGAGAGAGACAGAAAGAGAGAAAGAGAGAGAGAGAAAGAGCAAGAAAGCTTGTGATAGAAAGAGAGAGAAAGAAAGCATGTTATAGAAAGCAAGAGAGAGAGAGAGAGAGAGAGAGGGACAGAAAGTGACAGAGATGTTCTTGGCAGCTGTGACTTCCAGCTGATGGTCATGCGTAGAGCTAAACTCTCCCCGATTCGACATCTCTATTAATCTTCACGCTTCACAGCGTCCACCTGCCTGCTCCACCCCCTGCTGAGCAGCCTCAGCGTTAATATGCCTGTGCTAACCGCTAACCCTGGAGCCCACGAGAATAACTACACTCTTTCCTCAAGCTCATTGACTCTGATAAAACAGTCATTGTCTCCTAATTAACAGTGGAGGAGCTTTTCCCTGTCTGTCTCTTTGTCTCTTCCTGTCTCTCACCCTTTCTCTCTCTCTCTCTCTCTCTCTCTCTTTTTGTCTTTATCCCCTCCTTGTCATGTTGAAAAGCAGGTGGAGAGAGCACCACCACCATCTTCACCCCCACTAGCATCCCCCACCACCACCAGATTGCACGACCAAACTGGCACTCAGAAGTTGCTCTTGTGAGGATGGGGAATGTGTGTGTGTGTGTGTGTGTGTGTGTGTGTGTGTGTGTGTGTGTGCATGTGTGTGCATGTGTGTGTTGCTTTAGTTTAGTCGCTTGTGTTTACTGGGGGGGCTGCTCCCACACATCAAGCTCGCCCCGGTGCTGCCAGGGGACTGGGGGACAGCAATAAGTCAGGCCGGCTAAACGAAGGCTTTGGCCTCAAAGATGGATTTCCATTGGCTTAAACTGTCGCCATGACAAATGAGTGGGAGCTGCCTGCCTGGGATGCTGGATGAAGGGGGGGACCGTCAGCACATCATCTCTGCCGTGGAAGTTTCTAGACTCCCCTCTCAGCTCTCTGCTCTAGTCTGTAGCTGCAGTGAGCAGGCCAACTCCTCTCCTTCTCCTGCTCCTCTGTGTGACAGCACAGATGTGTCAAGGGTGAAAAACACTGATTTACACACGCGATGACCCGTGTTGCTCTTCTATTGACACGTGTTATTGAGATGCTCCAAGACGGCTTTGACAGCTTGCCGTTCCCTCTGCCACGCTTTCGGCTTTCACAACCTTTCTTGGCCGGCCAGACACAGGGAGAAGTTGGACGCACTACTGAGAGAGGGGAGAGACCCAAACATTCCTCCGCGGCAATCAACAGCTGCCTCCTTTTTTTTTTTTTTTTAAAAAAGAGTACAAACACTGCAACACACAGGACACTGACTATGTGGTTTTTGTTTTGTTGGATGCTACTTTGGCTGAGAGATTAGGGGCGGCAGGCTGACCGCAGACGTTTGGTAGGAGGCCATGGCGTTGATGTGTGGGGGCCTTTGAGCGCCAACGGGTGCCAGTCTCACGCCGTGTGCCTGGCTAGCTTGATTTGTGGAGGAGGAGTGTGTGTGTTCTGTCTGTGTGTGAGAGAGTGTGTGCCGTGTGTGAGTGAGTGTGTGTGTTTGTGTGTGGGTGGACTGGCCATAGGCTTGATTTGTGGAGGGAGGATTGTTTGTGTTCATATGTGTGAGTGTGTCTGTGTGTGTGAGAGACAGAGAGTGTGTGTTTTTCTTTTAGTGTGTGTGCGTGCGTGCGTGCGTGTGTGTGTGGGTGTTTGTGTGTGTGTGTGGACTGACCATAGACTTGATTTGTGAGGGAGGAGCAGATTGCATCTGTGCAGATAATAGCCTCCTGCCCTGGCTTGGCCAGGCCTTGTCTTCCTCTGAGACACACAGAGCCTCCTCTGGATCCCCCAGTGCCACTGTGCACCCGTTAACTCAGCTTCTGTCCCACTTGCTGAAATATGCTCCCATCCGTTTTCATCTGTCATCCGGATTCAGCCCGAGAGCCGTCCGGACCCAAGCATGCAGGGGAAGGGTTTGGTTGGAACCTTTTGTTCCTTCTTCCTCCCTTCCCAATGTTTGCTCTCTTTTTGTTCTAAGAGTCTAAGAGAGCTGCACGCACATCCATGAATCAGGTGCTGGGTCAGGTATGCTGGATTAGGTATACTGGGTCGGGTATGCTGGATCAGGTATAATGGATTAGATATGATGGATCAGGTATACTGGATTAGATATGCTGGATCAGGTATGCTGAAATAGGTGTGATGGATTAGGTATGCTAGATCAGGTATGCTGGATTAGCTATACATTGACAAGCAAGAGCAGGAGGCAAACAAGCAAGAGGATGGCAGCCGACTAATTATGCTCCTGTACAGTTTATTGTACTCAACGTTTCCAGAGAATTGGTCTTCGCCAGGTGTCTCTTTTGGTTCTGCCTTGGAACTTTTCATTCCCTGTTCCTCCCTCCTAATCTTTGGTTCTCTCTATGGAACCTTTCGTTCCCTGTTCCTCCCTCCAAATCTTTGGTTCTCTCTATGGAACCTTTTGTTCCCTGTTCCTCCCTCCTAACCTTTGGTTCTCTCTATGGAACCTTTTGTTCCGTGTTCCTCCCTCCTAATCTTTGGTTCTCTCTATGGAACCTTTAGTTCCGTGTTCCTCCCTCCTAAACTTTGCTCTCTTTTTATCCCCCTTCGTCTTCTGACTTTGGGATTTGAGATGCCTTCAGCTACAGACAGTCCAGCTCAGCTATCTGATCATGAATGTACACGCCGATCAGCTCTGGGGGAATGCTGGATATGGAAAGGGTGTGTGTGTGTGTGTGTTCTCCATGGCTCTCATCCTCAGATCCCCGTGAGCGTATCTTCCCTCTGCACCCCCACTGAGCCAACTTTGTTAACATATGTTGTCATTTTCCATTCAGTCCCAGATTGAAGGGATGTCAGGCGCTCGCTCGCTCGCTCGCTCGCTCGATTGGTGCCACTGGCTTCTTTCTCCCCGACCGCTCGACCGCCCGACCGCCCACTCCCGTCCATCTCTCATGCTTATCACCTTCCGTATGCTGTGTAAATATTGAGCCAGCACCCATGGTATTTCAGCGATAACACACACACACACACATTCACACGCACACACACGCACACACACTGCACAGACACATTGATGTCATTTGTATTGTTCCCATAGTTCACCTTTCAGAATGTACCGCAGAAATAAAGCAAAAACAAAAGCTATCTTTTATGTAGTTATATTTCTTTATTTATATTTTGATATGAATCATTTGTCTTCCCCGCTATCTCCATAACTGTACAGGAACACAGGTTTAAAACAAGCAGGCGCACATCACTGTCAGCCGAGACCACTCTCTGAGTCTTTCTGCTGCCCCGCTTCTATCTCTCACTGGAGAATTGCCTTGCTAGAGGGGGGGATGGAAGGAAAGAGTTGACAAGCCTAAATCCGCAAACTGAGGATGGATCAGTTTCTGTGGCGACCGCAACAGAGAGGAAAGAGATCCCTTCCTTTTTTTGGGTTTGTGTATTTTTAGACTTCCACTGAGCTCTGGCCAAACTTCCCCCCTCGTTTCTAGCCTTCCTTTTCTCTTTTCCCTCTCTTTCTGTTTTTCTCTTCTCCCTCTCTTTCATTCTTTTTCTTTTTTTCTCTCTTGTGCTTTGAGCTCATTGCTTTCTCTTCATCCTGGACTCAGGTGAAGGCGGGTTTGATGCTGGCCGCCAGCCTTTCTCCCTGCAGGGAGGAGAGGAGGCACCGATTTCTCCTCATCACAAAGCACACAGATCCAAAATCTTGCACACACACACACACACACACACACACACACACACATACATACACACCAACCCCCCCTGTACCCGTTCTCCTGCCTGCCCCCACGACTCCTGGATGCTGATCAAGATGTCGCCTCGCCAAGGATTCTCTGGCCAGCGGCCCTGCGCCACGGCACACAAACTCTTCGTCCTCCTCCTCCTCCTCCTGCTGCTGACGTTGTCTCTGCCTCTAGTAGCACCACAGAGCAAATCTGCCGCTGCCACGGCCACTTTACAGAGGCCAGAGAGGAAAAGTTGAGTTCCAGAAAGTAAAAGTTAGCAACAGACGTCCGCAGCACTTTACTTTTGAAAAGCCGTGGTGTGTGTGTGTGTGTGCGCGTTTTGTCCAGTGTCCTTGAATGCTGACATGTGCTTATTAAGTCAAATGATTAGGAGGAGGCGAGTGCTGAGGAGCCGGCTGGTGTCTGTTTCACATCTGCTCTGACATTTGCATTCGAAAACAGAGGGAGCGGTTGTGTGTGTGTGTGTGTGTGTGTGGGTGTGTGTGTGTGTGTGTGTGTATGTGGGGAGCATGGGGCTGGCGGGGCAGACACCACAGTTGGATCTGCTGTGGTGGTGTGTGTGCGGAGGGAGTTTGCGGCTGGCCGGGCGGGATGGGTGGTGTGTGTGTGTGAGCGGAGGCGATGGTGGAGGTGGCCAGAGTTATTTATAATGGCGGGGCTGGAAGGAGAGGAGAGGAGAGCGTGTCATTATTTGTGAGAGGAGACAGAGATGACGTCTCTCATCCACAGGGGATTACAGAAGAGACGGCCTGTTTTTCTCCTCATCTGCTCTTCTCTCCTCCCTCCTTCTGCTTTCTCTCTCTCTATGTTTATCTCTCTTTCTTCTCTCTATCACATCCTCTCCTCATGGGTTCATGGATGAAACTCCTAGGGCATGAAAGCAAATTGCTGATAAAATAAATATCTCCTCAGAATTTTCGCACTCCATGGGGCTACTGCATATTATAAAATGAACATTCTCTCTCTCTTACCCTCCCTCTCTCCCTTTTGGTCAGTTTTCATTGCCCAAACATGATCAAGATTGTCAAAGAACAAAACTGGTTATTAAACCAGACCCTCGTTCTATAATTTGTTTCCTACAGAGGATCTGGCCATTTAGTAATGAGAAGTGAATGCTTGCTGGAGGTGTTTAAGTTTAAAAACACTGGATCAACCCTTGACTGATAGCCTGTCTTGACTGAAAGCTTTCTAGCATTGCATTCATAATGCCTCCCTCTGTTCGCTGATTGGACAGGTAAAAATACCTCCTGAGACAACAAGCTCAATGGGCTCACGTCCAGACTAGCACTGTAGAGAGATGATAATCAAGCAGAGGTGCGTGGGAAGGCATGGCCAGGCTAACTGAAAAAATGTTATTTCGTAGTCAATAATATGCCATGTTTGCATTGTGTAAGAATAGGAGGTGCTGTTGACCCCCCCCCCCCTCATGCTAATTTTGAGTCCTGACTGAGACTTTCTGAATAACAAAGATGCCAACTTTCAGCCCTGACTTGTGAGAACCTTGTGAGGACCAAGGCAAACAATTACTTTCTTCACTCTATGGATAAACCTTTTGTCCCAACGATGGCTTATTTTTTTCTGTCAGGATTCTTTCATATGGAACTTTTTAGAATCTTTCATAAGTGGTTGGGATCGCCTGCAGCCAAAGACTACTTGTTGGAGAGCTGAGTTTGAGGAACTAAACTTTGTTTCAAACTCTGCAGGAAATGGGTTGTTTCTTGCCCAGTTGCTATGGTTACCCGGTTGCTATGCTAGCTGTAGGAAACTGTGAAATAACTTCAATTGGTTTAAATGGCATGAGTTCCATTTGCATGAAATTATCTAGCTGACATTACAGTTGTCTCAATTTATTTGTAAAATTACATTTGGAAAATACATAGCAGCTGATTCATCTCGGGGCCCAGAAATACATAAGTTTAAAAGTTTAAAATGTCTCCTTTTTGTCTCCTTTTGTTCATCTGCCTACTCTTTCTCTCTGTCATTTTCTCATCCTTGTCCCTCTCCTGTCTCTCTCCATCTCTCCATCTCTTCATCTCTTCTTTCCTCTTTTCCCCATCTTCCTGCCCAGGTGTGGGCCAGTAACTATCTGCCAAACGAGCCAGGATTGGCAGATGGCTGTCAAAGGGAGTTCCTGCAGAAGCATGGTGAGCCCATGCTGGTTCAGTACGCCCGCCAGGAGGCCCAGAGAAAGGTAAGAGGTCAAAAGTTCAAATGTCAAAGCTCGTAGGGCATGCTTGTTGGAATGCCAGTTGCCCTCTCTTATGGGCAGTCCCAGTCTCTAAATCACTGTATCAAACATGTAACAAGATGTGACAAGATGTCATGTGTTTCAAAGCTATTATCAGCCTATATACAGTCATAGGCCACACACACACACACACACACATGCCATAATGTGTTTCCATTAGCCTATATGCAGCGATAGGCCACACACACACACCTGTGAAGTTCACACACCATTGATTAAGGACTTCACACTTTTCCTGACTATCATTACCTGATTACCTGATTAACCTCTGGCCCAAGATGACCCGTTGCCCTCGGATTGGAAAAGCTGCCATTCATACCCTCCTTTCACTGCTCAGGACGCTGACGGCAAACATGTCTGTTAGCCTCGTTTGTCAGCCTTGTTCGCTCCTGACCTCCGCCACTTCCATCTGAGAGATAACCTGCTCTCGATACGCCTTCTTTCTCTCCCCCTCTCCCTCTCCCTCTCCCTTGATGCCATTCACTCAGTCACTCAGTCACTCACTCACTCACTCACTCACTCACTCACTCACTCACTCACTCACTCACTGAGCCCTGCTGTTAAATCTCTCTCCCCCTCTCTCTCTCCCTCTCCCTTGATGCCGTTCACTCACTCCCTCCCTCCCTCCCTCCTTCCCTGAGGCCTGTTATTAAATCTGTCCCTCTCCTTGTGGCATTGAGTGTGTTGACCCAGTGCCAGACTGCGCTCTTCTAATGCATGTGCTGGCTGTCATCGGCTGGGCAGATAAGGGCTTGTCCTTGTCCTGTTTGTCTCTCTCTCTCTCTGTCTGTCTGTCACTGCTGTGCTGGGCTGGGCAGCCGTGGATGATGTTTGCAGAGTGGACTCTCTCTCCTCAGCTCGGCCTGAATGGTTTGCTCTAGCACTTTATATTATGTCTCCTGGGGGAAGATGTGTGTGTTTTGATGTGTGTAGGTTGTGTGTCACATGGTGTGTGTGTGTGTTTCTGTTTCTGTGTGTATATGTGTGTTTACATTAATGTTTATGTAAGTAGGTGTATGTGTGTGTGGTTGATGCTTATGTGAGAGTTTTGTGTGTGCATAAATGTGAGTGTGCATTTGGATTTTTTTTGTGAGAGGTAGGCATGTGTTTGTGTGTGTTTGTGCGTGTGTGTGTGTGTTAGTAGGGGGCCTGCTTATCGCTGTCCTCCCACAGTGCAGTGTAGATGGGCTGTTTGTGGACGGAGTTGGTTCGCTGGCACGCGGTGCTCTCCGTCATGTGGACCACCACATCTCGACTCAGCGTGAGTGCAGATGATGAGCGGAGGCTGTCGAACAAACAGCGGAGTGAAACAGAGCAGAGGCGAGTCGAGTCTCATTGCTTCGCCACCTCTCTTGCTTTCCACCTCACACTCCATGGAGAAAGTGAGGCAACCGGAAAAGCCCTTGATTATCATAATGGGCAGCAATGACTTTAAACACTGTTAAATCACTTGGAAAAGAACCGGCAGAAAACTTTGTTCTTTGCTATGTAAAACAACAGCTTTGTCACATTAAGGAAAAAAAGGAAACAAAAAGAAATGGGGTGAGAAAGAAAAAAAAGAAAGAAAAGAAATGTTTTCCATGGCCTCTGTTTTGGGGCAAGCCAAAAGAATTGCTTTGTTAGACTTGAGTTAGGGATGAAATAGCCAAGTTCTTATATGCGAGTCAGAGGAGATTTTTGGTGAAGCTACCCGGGTATACAGGTGCCGTCCTCAGTGTGTATTTAAAGCAGACTGACAGCACGCAGATGAGCCGTACCTGAGGCCTGGGTTTGTTTTCCAGCATCACAATAGTCAAATCTATCCATTTTTTTTTTTTTTTTTTTTTTTTCAGCGGCAACGACAGTACAACACTTTACACACAAATCAGTGAGTGAGAGGATTTATTTACGTTTGCGGCTACATTTTCAGAGTTATTACCCCAAAGGAATGGGGAAATGGAATCAGATTAGGTGTTGTTGGCTGAGTCTCAGACGCAATCTGGTAGGCATTAGAGAGCCAGCTTTCCGGAGAGTGGTGGGCTGGGGAACAGACACGCTGGAAACATCAGACACGCAGTATAGGCAGCAACTTTTAATATGTCATGATGGTGTGTGTGTGTGTGTGTGTGTGTGTCTTTATACTTACCGTATACTGTTGGACACTATTAAACTAAATTTGGATTATGGTATGATTAATCCAATATATTTGTCAATCCAAATATAAAATTAGACTATGTGTGTGTGTGTGTGTGTGTGTGTGTGTGTGTGTGTGTGTGCTGGGGGGTTATGGTTCAGGAACTAAAACAAGTCAGGGCTTTGCAGAACCAGGCATTCTGTAAAGCTTGTCTTGTCGTTACATAGTTCATAACCACCATGATGTAGACTCTCACTTCATTACAGCAAGGCAGTATTGCAATATTACAGTATCATGAAAAAGTTTAATAAGTCAAAGCTGAGGAGGCTGGAAGCACTCCCAAAAGCAGAGAAAGAGAGGGAAGAGAGAGAGAGAGAGAGAGAGAGCTTCCAGAGGCTTAGTCCAGCTCTGCTGCTCTCGCCATCTGTAATAACCTCGTCTCCAAGTTTATTATTTTTTTTATTTTGTAAGGACATTGAGTCATTCCAATACACAACAGTAGCAGGCAGTATTGTTTACAGCCCCCCCTCCCTCCGGGGCCCATATTTGAGTTGACTTGTAGTACTGTAATTTAGTGAGTGATGGTGGTAAGCCACAGAGCAGTGTTAAATCCAAATGAAAAAATGAACTGAAGAACTGAGAATTAACTACTCACTTGTGAATTAATCAGTAAATTAATTAAATTAATCAGTTTTACTCATGACCAAATCAGATTGCGGTTTAATTTAATTTAAAAAAAGAATGAAGAAAAGAGAGGCTTTACCGTGTCAGGGGTTTACCTCACAGTTGAGGTGTAACCCTCGGGTGATACTGTATTTGACGTGTTCTTTTTTACACTGAGGTGTTTTTGTGTCAGTTCTATATTCCATCAGAGAATCCATGATTGGTAGTGATCAGGCCATGAGCGTAGCCCCCACCCCCTGCCTGGCTCCCCTGGGCGATGCAAGGGATTTTGGAGACGTCTGGAGGGCAGGACGAGCCCCAGGACGTGGCTAGCATATCCTACACTGACCTAAATATACTGCAGGCACCTCCTTCATATGCCGGGATGTGTCACCATTGCTGCAGCAGACTGGCAGGCAGGGATTTTCCCATAGCCTTTTCCAGCTTATTGATTGGTCATATTGTTTGCCATGCATCAGAGGCATTTGACATTAAATATATAGTGCTAAATACAACACGGTTATCCGAAGGAGGTAAAATTCAATCAGTATCGATTAAGTTCGGAGCGGACTTGGAAGTTGCATTTATGACCTCATTTTCCAGAACAATTGTGGATGTATTTGTGGGTGAGGAAAGAAAGGGAGAAGGATTAGAGATGAGAGTGTGAAAGAGTATGGAAGAGTGTGAGAAAGTGAGAGGATGAGAAAGAAGAGAGAGTATAGAGAGAGATGGAAGAAAGAGAGAGAAAGAGTGCATAGTTTAGACAGAAGAAAGAGAGACAGAGAGAGAGACGAGTGTGAGTGTGAGAGAGACACAGGAAGAAAGAGAGGTAGTGGCATGAGTCACGCCTCTGCTCTCCAGGGTTGTTTCCTGTCATTATATGAACGCATCAATCAAATCCCCTCCACCCCTCCCAGTGCTGATCCCAGGTCAGAGCTTTGAATTCTGCTGACCGCTCCTCACTTAAACGCATTCCTCCCCCATCCATATGCCAGCAAGACTGGATGCAACAGGACCGATCTCTACTGGGAATCCATCAAACTCTCCTCTTCTTTCAGGCAGATTGTGCATGTGTGTGTGTGTGTGTGTGTGTGAGACTAAGCGTTGGCTGATAGAGCCTAGTGGATGTGTGTCGGTCGCAATGGGTCAGAACAGTCACGTCACATTCCCTCCAAGTGGACCGTGTCCAGCTCTCGTCTCCCAGCCTTTGGCTTGCACACTGCACCCCCGCCCACCCCCTGCCCCACACCCCCGACTCCGAGGCCACGCCAGCATCTCTTTCACACCTCATCTTGGCCGCAGCGGTGAAGACAGGCCTCCGTTTGGCCGCAATCTGTCGCTGCCGTCTCGACTGTTGGCCGCAGGAGCACGTCACGCCTTTTCAGCCTCGGCCAGATCAGACTCACGCCAGTGGCCATCTGCAGCACCCGCCGACACCCCTCACCCCCTCAAAACCCAACCCCACAACCCCTTTCACCTCCCCGGCCCCCCTCAGCTCGGCGCCTTGGTTGGAACCTACAGTACAATCCGGTCTGATCCAGTCTGGTCTGGTCTGGTCTTCTCCGGCCCAAGCCCAGGTGCTGGTTAATGCGCTATACTCTTCCAGTCTCCGCTCCTCACTTTACCCAGAATGCCGATCTTCTGCCACATGCTGTGGAATCGTCTTGTAGCCCTGCAGCCATGTAGGGAATGCAGCTGGTGTACACTGTTTGATCACACCTCACACACACGTGAACACACACACACTTCATGCAAACAAGCCTCTACTCTCCCTCTGCCTGTCAATCGCTCTCTCACTCTTTCTCTCGCTCTATCTCATTCGCTTTGCTTATTATCTTTCTGTTTCTCTCAATTTCTGTTTGGTTATTTCTTGGCTTCCATCTCTCACTGTTTCTTTACCTCCATCTACCACTATTGCTTGTCTGTCTCTGTTTCTCTATGTCTTCTTTCTTTATTTTCCTTTCTTTCTTTCATTCTTTCTTTTCTTTCTTTCTTTCTTTCTTGTGTGTGTGTGTGTGTGTGTGTGTGTGTGTGTGTGTGTGTGTGTATGTATGAGTATGTGGGTGAGTATCCATGTGTGCATGTATCTATAAGCCGGTATAAGTCCAGGGTGGCACCCAGGTGGGGGCTTCAGTGACGTTAGCCCTCTGCAGGCTAACTGGGCCTCTCACTGGGCCTCTCACTGTGGGCGATGGGCAGTGGTCCGGACACAAGTGGCAGAAGTCTCTGAGGCGAGAGGGAGTAGGAGGAGTGGAGTGAGGGAGGAGGAGGAGAGGAGTGAGGGAGGAGGAGGAGGAACAGAGGGAGGAGAGGAGTAGACGAGAGGACGAAAGCCCAAATGCTTTTGACAGGACGTGGGGAGTGATGAGGGGCCAGAGACGAGGTTGTGCTGGGGGCCTGCTGTGACCCTTTATGTCCCGCTCACCCTGGGAACTCCGCTGATCTGCCAGGACCACGGAGAGAGTGGGGGACTGGAACTCACGACTCAGACACACACACACTCACATGCACATACGCATACACACTTATACAGACACACATGCACATACCGACACACACACACAGTTCATGACAGCCCTTTACACACTCATGCTCACACTTCAAACTATGCTCATACACACGTACAAATATATACACACACACACACACACACACACACTGTTCACGCATGCACGCACACTCTCACGACACAACCACACAGACATCATGCACACATACTCCTACATGTGGTCATATACAATACATAAAAAAATGTATATACCCATACTGTAAGTCACACACACACACACACACACACACACACACACACACACACACACACACACACACACACACACATTCTTTCATACACCTTCCCTAAATAGGCTTTTTCTTTCTTTTCTTATCTCTCTCTCTCTCTCTCTCTCTCTTCCTGTCTCCCTCTGCCTCTGTGTCTCCCTCTAACTGTCTATCCA
>JAIFZK010000014.1:3067500-3080000 GCA_027481765.1 Tenualosa thibaudeaui
TGGTGTTGAAGCAAAATATCTTGCAATGCACGCAGTCTTGTTAGGGAGTTCTTTGTGTTGTTGTGTTTCTGTGGACACATTCTCTGTCTCGGCACCAAAGCTGGCGAGGAAGGTCACTCAGAAGTTACCTAGTGTGTGCGTGTGTGTGTGTGTGTGTGTGTCTATGTGTTTGTGTGTGTGTGTGCTTTTTAACCTTTTTGTCATTTGTAGCAGATCTAGTTGGAAGAGAAGATAAAATCTCAAAGCAGCTCACTTAGTCACACACACACACACACACACACACACACAGCATTTCCTGGTTCACCATCTGTTTCGATGAAGGAGAAAAGTGTGTGCGGGAGAGAGACTAAAGAATGCCGACTGCTGCTGGGACTGTGGTTTATTTTTGTTGGGCTTTAATCAGCCAGCCCCGTGTGCTCATTAGAGAGATGTATGGGCTGTGCTTACAAAAAATGATTTTCTTCCCATTTCCTCTTTTTTGTTGTTTTTGTTTTTGAAGCAAAATGCAACATCAACACCAAGATGGCTTGCATGTGCAAACTGAAGAGCCAGCACTTTCTCGATCAGTGCACGCACTCACAGAGGTGCTGGAAATGTTCCATTCATGATGTCCAGGTGTTCCTTCCTTTCAAATGCAAATGAAGACCGCAGAAGAGCGGCTGGCCGATACAGAGACGCGTATCAAGTGTCCAACTCTCTAGGCGTTCACACCTCGGGAAACAGCACTGTCAGCAGACAACTTATTATGGAATGTGTAAACCACAAGACCAACTTCAGGGTCACTCGCACTTACTGAAAGGTCAAAGGTTGATGATACCAACGCCCACATGAATGCCTTCTTACATGTCAATGCCCTCTTCGCTTTCTGCTCAAACTGTTGAGGTATAGTCTTACAAACCATAGAGAGCATTTCAAATCCTCTGCCCCCCCCCAACACACACACACACACACACACATTCTGTTAGACGATAACAAGTGATAGTTCCCACAGCTGAACTTACCATTAGAAAGCTGATTAAAAACGACTTGGCAGATTTTGTGTTGTTGGTGCTAATTAGTATTGCAGATGATTGCTGTGGCTGCTGTGGGGTTTTTTTGCATTGTTTTTTTTTTTCCTCGGGAGGATGAGTCTTCTCTGCTGTGATTTAATCTTGACGCTCTCACCTCCTGTAATTTCTGATTTATTAATGTTTCGATGTGTGCACTGCCCCTGCCTTGTTTTTTGCGGGGAAGTTGTGCAAGCAGCCAATTGAAAACAATCAGCATTGTTTCATTGCATATCATTTCCAGTTAATGCAGATTGAATGCTTTGGCCAACTCTAAATTCCCCTCACGGACAGGCTTGCAGTGCCAAGCTCATTACACCGAATCCGATGCAACAGCACACATACACTTGCACAAACACACACGTGCCCACACACACAGACACATGCACATACCACACACACACACACACACGCATTCTTGTCATCCAGTGAATGCTTGGTAGCGGCAAGCACGGGAAGGTTATATCCAAACACCGTTTCTTCTAATTTTCCTGAGCCCCCTGGGAGAGGAGATGTGTTTAAATACAAGGGGAGTTTCAGGGGGCCAGGAAGCGTCGACGACTTGGAATGCTCCGAACCCGGCCTTGGAGATCATCGCCGTGGACCTCTCTGTGGTGGCGGATCAAAGTTAGCCTTGTTTCCCAAGGATTTCCTAACCATTTAAAAACATGTTAGCACCGCTAGCCGCCTTGGCTGTCCTTACACACACCCCAAGGAATCTGGATTGCCAAAAAGGGAAAAAAAGAAAAGAGAGAGAGAGAGAAGAAAGAGTGGGAACATAAGAGTGCGGGGAAAGAAAAGAAAGGCAAGGGGAGGCAGATTGAAGATTAAAGCCGTGCGGCTCGCAGGGATCAGCAAATCAGGTCTACTCGCCTTTGAGGGCCTTTCTCCCTGAGACAGCTCCAGGTGTCAAAGCTAAACAAAATGGCCTCCAATGCTTAGACAGGCCACCAGCGGTGCAAAGAGAAAGAGAGAGACAGAGGGAGAGAGGGTCATGGACACATAGAGGCTTACTAAGAATCCTAAAAAAAGGTTTGGGCTTGACAGAGGCGGTTTGTGAAGTTGGTTGTGTCAGTGGTTGTCTTAATGGTTTTAGCCAGACGGAAATGGTTCTGTTGGTGTTGATGTTTGTGATTGTGTTGTTCAGTGTTTGTGTGTGTTGTGGCTCATGTCACTTTTTCAGTCTGTCTGTGTTTTTGTCATCAATTGTGTTTGTATAGTTTGTGGAGTTGCTTGTGAAGGTGTTTGTGTCGGTGTTTGTGTAGTTGCTGGTGCAGGTGTTTGTATAGTTTCTGGTGCAGGTGTTTGTGTAGTTGCTGGTGCAGGTGTTTGTATAGTTGCTGGTGCAGGTGTTTGTGTAGTTGCTGGTGCAGGTGTTTGTGTAGTTGCTTGTGAAGGTGTTTGTGTCGGTGTTTGTGTAGTTGCTGGTGCAGGTGTTTGTGTAGTTGCGGGTGGAGGTGTTTGTGAAGGTGTTTGTGTAGTTGCGGGTGGAGGTGTTTGTGTAGTTGCTGGTGCAGGTGTTTGTGTAGTTGCTGGTGCAGGTGTTTGTGTAGTTGCTTGTGAAGGTGTTTGTGTCGGTGTTTGTGTAGTTGCTGGTGCAGGTGTTTGTGTAGTTGCGGGTGGAGGTGTTTGTGAAGGTGTTTGTGTAGTTGCGGGTGGAGGTGTTTGTGTAGTTGCTGGTGCAGGTGTTTGTGTAGTTGCTTGTGAAGGTGTTTGTGCCGGTGTTTGTGTAGTTGCGGGTGGAGGTGTTTGTGAAGGTGTTTGTGTGCTTTGTGTAGTTGCTTGTGAAGGTGTTTGTGTTGGTGTTTGTGTGGTTTATGTAGTTGTTTGTGGAGGTGTTTGTGTCAGTGTTTGTATGCTTTGTGTAGTTGCTTGTAGAGGTGTTTGTGTCTGATTTTGCTGGCGTTTGTGCAGCTCATGGTGTTAGTGATTGTGTCATGCGTTTGTGTCATTAGTGGTTTACGGTTCTGTTTTTCTGCCTGTGTGTGTGAGTATGTGTGTGTGTGTGAGTGTGAGTACAACAGTTTCTTGGAAATAGTGACTTTGGTCAGAGTTGTGTCTAGTTTCTCAAGTTGTCTCAACTTTCTCTCTCTTCCGCTGTCTCCCTGTGTCCTCTTTGGGAGTTGTCAGCAGGTGTGTGTGTGTGTGTGTGTGTGTGTACTACCAAGGAAAGGGATTTAAAGATGTGGTAACATCTGAGGTTCCAGGGGTGATGCAGTGATCAGGTAGTCCTCCCATCTCACACCCCCTACACACACACACACACACAAACACACACATACCTTCATTACATCTAGTACATACACACACACACACCTTCATTATATACAGTACACACACACACACACACACACACACCTTCATTACATCTAGTACATACACACACACACACACACCTTCATTACATATAGTACACACACACACACACACACACACACACATACCTTCATTACATCTAGTACATACACACATACACACACACACCTTCATTACATACAGTACATACACACACACACACACACACACCCCACACACTGTCATAACATGCCGTGCTTGCATGCACACACACACTCACACCAACAGACACTAACTCTCACTCTCTCCTTTCTGTCTCACTATCTCTATCACTCTGTCTCTCTCTGCAGCTTTCTATCTTTCTTTCTTTCTTTCTCTCTCTGTCTCTGTTTCTCTTTTTCTCTTTCTTGGTCTCTCCATCTATCTATTTCTAACTGTCCTCTTGTCTTCTCTCTCTCTCTCTCTCTCACTCTCACTCTCACTCTCTCTCTCTCTCTCTCTCTCTCTCTCTCTCTCTCTCTCTCTCTCTCTCTCTCTCTCTCTCTCTCTCTCTCTCTCTCTCTCTCTCGGTGATGGTGTGTGTCGGTGGGCCACCCGAGGGAGGGAGTGAATGAGCCACCACTGTCTCTGAGTGCTTTAATGCTACATGCCTTGTTAGCTCTCTCACGGCCCTGCATAAACCATCATCTGTTTGTTTGCCATCAGCACTTCTCTCATTTTCACCAGGCTCAGCCATACTGCGGCTGTGGACGTGCCAAACCATGCCTTTGATTGCTCTTCCTTTCTTCTCTTCTTGAGACGGTCAGCATCCTCCGCTAGACAGGAACATTGCCAGTTAGCGCTAAATCAGAAGTCTGAGGCCCTAATTGAATAGATTTCGCACCATGGGGGCCTACGCACAGCAGAAAAGGGATTCGCACCAGGCTAGCTCATCTAATCTGTAAATAGGCTGACAGCACAACCTTCACCACTCATTTGCTAAATTGAACGATCATTTAAGCCGAGAAAATGTTACCAAAATTGCTACTTAGGCTATGCAGCAAACAAACTCTATGCAGGCACTGAGCCCAAGGAGCTCACAGCCTAGTATTCAGCAAATCTGGGATCTGGTCTAAAGTTTTTTTGCATTATTTTGTATTTGTGTTGCACAGCACAGTGTTCACTCATAAACCTATTTCTGCCTTTGGACAAATGTTGCCTGGTGTTATAGTATGTTGAAGTGGTAGCTAATATTTAGAAGGGGGCAAGTCCATGGTTTTTTTTGTCCAGCCCAGAACATGGATCAACCTGGGCTCCTTGTATAGAACCTCATCAGCCTGTTTATATAATATAAAATGGATCTGAAGTGGGTCCGGACTGTGATCTGGAGTGGGTCCGGATTGTGATCTGGAGTGAATCCATATCAGCCTGGGCTGTTGTGTACTTGTATGGATTGGATCGGATTGGATTGGGTGGACAACATTTACAGTAATGCAAGACAAGCTACAATGGGCTGTGTTTTTTTATCCCATTCTTTTTTGTGTGTGTGCGTGTGTGTGTGTGTGTGCGTGTGTGTATGTGTGTGTGTGTGCTATAATATGGTTTGTTCCAAACTACATCCTTACATCCTGGTTTGAATACTGCCCCTAGAGAGAGAAGACAGCACACTCACATACACACACATCACTCATACATACATACACCACACACACATCACACACACTGGGACCACTGTATTCTGTCTCAGAGTTGATCCACAGCCAAGGGTTAAAGAGGGTCACGTCTCATTTGGAGCGGAATGGGTGTTATCTCAGCCCTGATTGGCTGGCTTCCATCCTCTGCTCCCGACCCAGGGTACCATGCTCCCTCAGCATGGAAGCGCTGCTGTTTTCCAGAACATTCTCACTCAAGCTCAACAACTGAAGTACCACTCCGTCTCCTGGATTCAAAACACACACCTGCAAACATACACACACCACACACATTACTCTCATAGTCACCAGACACAAACAGATACACACCACACACACACACTCACACCACACACAGATGCACACTTGGGCAAGCACATATCACTACACACTAAAACACATTTCCTGGTACACACACAAAAACATCCTCACAAGGAAATGTATGTGCTGGGCTAAAAGTCTCTTTGTGAGGTAAAGAGGCCCAGATGAAATCAGATAGTCTGTGATGTTTACACACACACACACACGCGCGCGCGCGCACACACACACAGTGGGGATTGTTGTTCCTTTGGAAGCAGAACCTGCCTCTCTGATGGACGCATTTTTGCCCAGCTGAGCCGGAGATGAGAGAGGCAAATTATGCCTGCCGTTCCAACAGTGCTATCCATTTGAGCAAAGTGTGTCAGGGAGTAGCTGAGGTTTTAGCTGTGCAGCGCTCAGTGTGTGTGTGTGTAACAGAGTGAGGGGCTTGGCTTCTGTGTGGAGAGAGCTTTAATATCTCTTTGTTATTAATCAAAACAGCCCCACAGAGAGAGGGAGAGAGAGAAAGAGAGGGAGTGAGGGAGATAGTGCTCTGTAAAATGCAGAGGGAAAAATTAAGAAATGAAAGGCTGGGTTGGGTGGGTGGAGGCTGTTTTGTGTCAGAATAATGATTCCTCCTAATGGTCCATCAAGGCATGCTTTCAGACATGGAGATGGAGGGAGAGAGAGATAGAGAGAGAAGAGAAGAGAAGAGAAATAAACTAATGGTGTGGCACAGCGAAACAAGAGTTGAGGAGATCCCAGCAGAAGAAGTGTGGTTTCCCTGGCAACCGGTCTTCTCCTACCCCAGGAATTGTTAAATAACATGCTTGTAAATGGCACTAATTGAAGAGGTAATAGCTGACTGCAGGGCAGTCACATCCGCCAACATGCTGTTGCTTTGAAAGTTTAATCAGAGGAGTTATTCTCTTACACACACACACACACACGCATGCACACACACACAAATGCAAACACACTCACGCAGACACACTCTTTTCTCACTGCTCTGTCTATTTATGTTCTCTGTGTGAGACACTGCTCCTTGTGGGCCGTAACACACATACACACACACACGCACACACACACACCTTCTCATTGCTCTGATCTGTACTTATGTGTTCAGTGCGAGACAGTGCTGTATGTGGCCCTCAACACACACACACTCACACACACACAAACCATAATAGGATTTTTCAGTTTTTATTTTTATTTCTAGTGCATATTTATCAGTTGAGCAAGTCCAAACATACGCTGGGTTTGTACTTCAAAACATACACACACACGCACACACACACACACACACACACACATGCATACATACCCGGTCAGCCAGGCCATGCTGCACAGGGTTCATGTAGGGAGCAGATGTGCATCTGACCATGGCCAGAGATCTGAGATGCAGTCGGGGTGAACAAGAAAAAAAAAAAAAAGAAAAAAAAAGTTGCGTGATGCTATCGCGCACATTTCACACGTAAACAACTCAGCCTGATGTAAATAAGTTAGTCAGAGAGAGGAGATTGCTCCCAGATTGTTTCCATGGTGCTGACGGAACACGTTGTACCAAAATACCCCTTTTTTCACAAGCTGCAGGGTGCCTGTTCCTCGAGACGAGGCAGCAGCGCAATCTCAGAGTTAGCACTGCCCTTGTATTTCTTTTCTTTTTTTTCCTCTCGTCCTCTCCAAGGTTCAGGCATGTGTGTGTGTGTGTGTGTGTGTGTGTGTGTGTGAATGTGACTCCGTGAATGATCTATGGGACGCATTGATGAAACTCCCCCAGGAGTAATGACAGTGGTTCAGCCCAAAGCCAGTGGAAGCCCATTATGATGTTGCTGGAAATTTACTGTGTGTGAGAGAGATGGGTTCATCCCGCCCCGACCAGAACCAGAGCTGGAGAGCCTGCAAAGGCCTTCCAGCCGATAGGAAATATTCACTAGTTGAGTTTCACTCGCATATCTGTGTGTGTGTGTGTGTGTGTGTGTTTCTCCCCCGCTTCCGAGCGGACCGGAGCGGAGTGGTGCAGTGCAGGGGCAACATGTGTGCGAGTCTTGAGCGGGATATTAAACTTTAATAGTTGTGACAGCTGACGTATTCACTGGGCTCTCTTGCTACGCTCAGGCCCAGAAACCAGAGAGGCTGGAAAACTGGAGATCAAATCCTCCTCTTTTTTTCAGCCCTTTAACATTAGGTGCCTGTCAGAATGTCTTTCTCTCTTCAACTTACACTCTCGCTGGTATGTGTGTGTGACTGTCTGTGTGTGTGTGTATGAGTGTATGTTTCTTCAACTTACACTCTCACTGGTATGTGTGTGTGACTGTCTGTGTGTGTGTATGAGTGTATGTTTCTTCAACTTACACTCTCACTGGTATGTGTGTGTGACTGTCTGTGTGTGTGTGTATGAGTGTATGTTTCTTCAACTTACACTCTCACTGGTATGTGTGTGTGACTGTCTGTGTGTGTGTGTATGAGTGTATGTTTCTTCAACTTACACTCTCACTGGTATGTGTGTGTGACTGTCTGTGTGTGTGTGTATGAGTGTATGTTTCTTCAACTTACACTCTCACTGGTATGTGTGTGTATGATTGTATGTTTTTGTATCTTTTCTATCTCTGCAGATTACTGCTTTCACTCTTCCCAGGCTAGTTTCCTTTCTCTCATAACTCCCTCTCTCTCTCTCTCCTTCTCCCTCTCTCTCTCCCTCTCTGTCTGTCTCTGTCTCTCCCTCTCTGTCCTCTCTCTCTCTCCTACCTCACTGTCTCCCCTACGTCTCTCTCTCTCTACCCCCTCCACTCTCCTTGCCTGTTCCCCTTGCCTGCCATAAATGAATCCGTATCTGTTTAGAGTTTTAACACTGAGAATAAATGAATGCGTATCTGTTTCGAGTTTTAACACTGAGCATAAATGAATCTTTATCAGTTTAGAGTTTTAACACTGAGCATAAATGAATCTTTATCAGTTTAGAGTGTTAACATTGAACATTAATGACTAAATCAGGGGACTGCAGGGTTTGGGCGTGGGGGCTCTCGCTGTCCCCTATCTGCCCCTCTTCCCCTCCTCTCTCTCTCTCTCTCAGTTTCTCTTCATCCCCCCTTGCTCTCTTTTTTTGTTCCTCTGTGTCTCTCTTTTCTCACTCCCATCTCTCTCCCTCTCTCTCTCTCTCTCTCTCTCTCTCACTGTGAGGCTCATTGTAGCATTAATCAGCTCCCATCAGTCACTGCCACACAGTGCTGCCGTGCTCTGTCACACACACACACACACACACACACACACACACACACACACACACACACACACAGACTCTACCTCAGTGGCTGGCACATGTCAACTTAATCCATTTAGTAATCCATCATCATCTGCCATGTTCCTCAGGACAACATGAGGGTTGTGGTGTGTGTGTGTGTGTGTGTTGGTGTGTGTGTGCAGGGGTCGGGGCGTCCGGCATTGTTTTGGCAAGCGAAGGGTCGCTTTAATCCCACAGCCGGACAGAGGGTTTATTGCAGCAGTTAAATTCTTTAAAAGGCTTGAACACATGACGTGAGGGATTGGGCAACCGAGCGTGTGTGTGTGTGTGTGTGTGTGCATGTGTGTGTGTGTGCTTCTTGGTTATTTGTTAAGGTGTTGGGAGGCTTGGCAGAGGGAGTGTAAGTATTGTGTGGAGCTGAAGACTTTAATCACCGAGCTGGTCCAGTCAAGCCTGTCAGGAGTGGACGTCTGTCTCACTTAGTTATGGAGGCCAGCAAGAGACTAAAACACAAGACAAGCACACTGAGTGCCCTGGCCAAATCATCTCCTGGGGAAGACTGCACCATTGTGTGTGCTTAAACCGGGCTTGAATGGAGTCCTAATAATTGAGTGATTAAGGCATCCCAGTATCTAATATTTCATTTCTCATATAGAGGGTCTAAATGTGTGGCCCCTAGAAATGTGTGTGTGTGTGTGAGAGAGAGAGAGAGAAAGGGAGAGAAAGAAAGTGTATGTATTTAAGTGTGTTCATTTTATTTTATTCTCTGTGTGTGTGTGTGTGTGTGTGTGTGTGCCTGTGCACAGGAGCGGGTGGTGGTAGAGAACTTGGACTGGCTGGCTGTTGTCCCCTACTGGGCCACCTGGCCTTTTCAGACGCTGCTGTTGCCACGGAGACATGTCCTTCGGCTTCCAGATCTCACCAGCCAAGAGAGAGATAGTAAGTATGCTTCACCACACACACACACACACACACACACACACACATACACACACACACCAGCCAAGAGAGAGATAGTAAGGATGCCTCACCACACACACACACACACACACATACACACACACACACACATACACACACACCAGCCAAGAGACAGATAGTAAGGATGCTTCACTAAATACAGACACACCAGCCAAGAGAGAGATATAAAGGATACTTCACCACACACACGCACTCACACTGACACACCAGCCAAGAGAGAGATACTAAGGATGCTGTACCACACACACACACACGTGCCAAGAGAAAAATAGTAAGGATGCTTCACCACACACCTAGACACACGCGCACACACACACACCACACACACACACACCACACACACAAAAGACTTTGTAAGAGATGCTGCCAACACACACTCGCCACTCTCTCAGCCAACCTCTTCTCCCCTTCAGACACACACACACACACACACACACACACACACACACACACACACAAACAGTCATGTGATAATTCTTACGTATTTATTTGCACATTCACACATGTGGACTGGTTCATCTTCACATGCACTTTCACGCTTATCAAATGCATCAGAATTCTCTAGACACTCACACACACACACACACACACACACCCCAGTGAACACTCACACAGTGAGACAGTCACAGACATAGGCCCACACCTTCACATACAGTACACGCGTGGATACACGCATATTCACACATACAAACCTCAAGAGACCCTCAGCCACACACACACACACACACACACAAGCCTCTCAGGAAACACACTTTTAGCTGACAATCCAAGCAGTGAGTGAGAAGTTCCTTACAACCTAGACTGTTCAAGAGAAATCCACCCTCTGGGATGGGTAAAATAGACCTAAAATTAATATCTTAATAATGTATAATTAACATAATTAATCTTAATATCTTAATAATGTATTATGAATATAATTAATCTTAATATCTGAATAATTCATGCTATTTTTGGCAGTGAGGATATAAATAATAACCTTAGTCGTGAGCCAGTTGTGTCTCACACACACACACACACACACACACACACACACAAACGTTTTCCTTTATTTGTAGTTTGAACTCCACTTTCCATCGTGTGGTCTCATTAGATCCAATGCCGTGCATTTTAAGATGTCATCATATCACAATATGATTTAAAAACAAACACAATAACAATAACAATGGGATTCCAATGGCATATCAGTACTGACTTAGCCCATCCAATCTGTCCTCTGATTGGACAATGACTTATAGCAAGTAATCTGCACTGAGGCGCTAAAGAGACATCAGACTGCCACCTCTGGTTCACCCTTTAGCCTGTTTTTCCCACCCACTAGGAGATGCAGACTCCTGATTCACCTTTTTAAAGGGATTATCCCGAGGCAGTCAACCCATAGACCTGTTGTTTCACATTACTGGGTGCTGTTGGTAGGTATGAGAACGACGTAGACCAAATAGGGAAACAGCAGCCAACGCTAACCGATGAGGCCAAAGAAGTTTCGTTTTCTTATGCACCCATCTGTTAGCGTTAGCTGCCAGTTCCCAAAGGAAGCCCTCAGCTTGCCCCTGTTGGGGGAAATATTACATTGGTGACCCTGTTTTAAATCTGGCCTCTCTGCAAGAAAGAGCCTGATTGGTGGCTGAAGGTGCTGAGTCATGAAGGCCCTGTTCTGTGCTGGTGGAGGAGTTTAGTAACCCACTTAAAAGCTCCATCTAATTCAGTGTCTCTTCCTTTCTGTTTGGCACATTGTTCCTGCTGTGAAAATAAAATCTATTTAAGGTAAACGGCGCTGGGAAGACTAAGAAAGTACACACACACATACACATACACATACACGCACACACACACACACACACACACATACACATACACATACACGCGCATGCACACACACACATATACACATCACATACACACACACACAAATACACATACATATACACATCACACACACACATACATAAATACACACTCTAACACACATGCTCACACACACACACACACACACGAGCACACACTGGAAGGACTGCATTTCACACACAGAGAGAGGACAAAGTGAAATCTGGGCTGGCAGAGAAAAATGGCCTTGCTGAAATGGTGCTTTTTAGTATGGAGCTGAGATTTGCCCTTGTCCTTTCTTTCTCTTCTTTCATTCTGTCCCTCTGTCATTCTTTCTCTCTCACTTGCACTCGTTCTCTCCCCTCTCCATCCCTCACACTTGTTTGCATATCCCCTCATTCCTGCCAGTTTCGCTGTTGTCTGCCTTTTGCGTGTTGACACATCTCACCTCCTCCACACACACACACACACACACACACTTCTCACTTACACACTCTCTGTCTCACTCTTTCTCACTCAAACACACATACACACACACACAGACACACAGTGGAAGGACAGCGTGTATCTCTCTTTCTCTCTCACTCACACACACACAAACACACACAGACACACACGCACACACATACACACACACACACACACTCACACTTTATATATACATAGCACTATTTAGATATGCAAATGTGGTATGTTACTATCATAAAAAAATACATTATACATAGCAAACAGTGGGCTTCTAGCTAATCGAAGGACATGCTAAACTAAACTAACAAACCTCAGCCTCTCGCATTGGAAAAGACAAACAGGAAGAAGCTAAACAGCTGCCCTACATGCTAGTCTTACCTGTGGTGCAAGACTTGGCATTAGGTGATAATCATTTGTGTGTGTGTGTGTGTGCGCGCGTGCCAGTTTGGCAAGAGCATCAGAGAGCAGTCAGCATACCTGTGGCATGCTGCCACTTCCTGTCAGGTGCTCTGCTGAATGGCTAGCACTACAGGCTATACAGGTGTTATTGGGTTTTTTAAACAGCTTTTGTAAGTTTGGTGGGAATTAAACTGATAGTAAGCCCACCAAGGGCTGTTGGTAGGAAGAAGAACAAGAGAATTTGGTACTCGCCAAGTGCTGTCGAAATGAAGAAGGAGA
>JAIFZK010000014.1:3085000-3130000 GCA_027481765.1 Tenualosa thibaudeaui
ATATTAGATAGAATGGAGCTCACACCACACCTCTTCACATGCTCTCTCTCTCTCTCCTTCTCTCTGTCTCTCTCTCACACACACCCTCTCACTCACACTCACTCTCTCATTGTCCCTCTCTCACAGGATCTTTCTCTCTCTCTCTCTCTCTCTCTCTCTCTCTTTTTCTGATACTAGATTGAATTGAGCTCACACCTCTTCACATGCTCTCTCTCTCTTTCTCTGTCGCTCTCTTTCTCTCTCTCTTCCTCTCACACTCTCACTCTCATTATCCCTCTCACACTTTCTCTCTCTCTCTCTCTCATTCTCTCTTTCCCTTTCTCTTTTCTTTTTCTGCCTCTCTTTCAGTCTCTCACCCACCCCTCATCTCTCTCTTTTTCTCTCCTTTCACAGGTCTGGCATCCATAATGAAAAGACTCCTGACGAAATATGACAACCTCTTTCACATCTCCTTCCCCTACTCAATGGGCTGGCATGGTAAGGTCCTTCACTCACTCACTCACTCGCTCCATCACCACGGCAGCACCCGGACAATTATGGGATGGAAGGGGTGAGGATGTGGTATTGGCAGTCGTCTTGTTTCCATGGAGAATGATAGAAAGGGGAGGGCAGGTCACACATCACACGCACACACAGACACACACACACAGACACACACACACACACGCACACACACATCCTTCTCTATATTCTGTCTCTGCCTCTAAAAGTCTAATGCCAGATGAATGGTGTCTCAATGTCATCGCGGAAACGCATTATGTCCACACATGAAAAGGGCCTTTAAAAGGCACACAAGTGCCCCTAAAGATGTGGCCCTCTTTGTAGCACAGAGCCAGACGACTGTCTGATACAAAGACTGTTAATATTTCTTTTTTTGCCTCTGCCTGGGCGATAGCACCCAAATGTTCCTCTGCCTGGGCGATAGCACCCAAATGCTCCTCTGCCTGGGCGATAGCACCCAAATGCTCCTCTGCCTGGGCGATAGCACCCAAATGGTCCCGATTCCTTGCGTCTTCTCCGACTCTCACTCAGACTCAAACTCATAAAACCTCCTTCCACCTCTGTCTTGCTTGTCTGATAGAAATGGAGTGGCATCCCCAACCTAATGGCATCCCGTTTCGAAAGGTGCCATAATGGGCGTGACGCGCAGAGCGAGACCGAACACCAGTATCACACAGAGCCTCGAGTACATCGCTCTCCATCTTCTTTATGGTGCGCCGCTGAAAGGTTTACGTCTATTTGTTGCTGAAAGCCTCAGTGGTGAGATGCGGAGACAGATGATTGTGTGTGTGTGTGTGTGTGTGTGTGTGTGTGTGTGTGTGTGTGTATTACTGAAAGTCACAGAGGCAGAATGCGGAGACAGATGACAGGTCTTTATTTTTTTTTCTTTTCCCTACCTCCGGATGGAAGGTTGTGTAAATGAGGGAGTGTCGCCCCATCTACAGCCGTCACACACCTCTCTTACCTGAGCGGCACACGCAGGTGTGTGTGTGCGTGTTTGTTTCAGTGTCCATGTGTGTTTGTATGTGCGTGTGTGCATGTATTTCAGTGTCCATGTGTTTGTGTGTCTCTAGGTCTGCATGTGTATGCTTATGTGAGTATTTGTGTGTGTGTGTGTGTGTGTGTGTGTGTGTATGTTTGTGCATATGAGTGTGAGTGTGTGGGTGTGTGGTGTTCAGGTGTGTGTGGAGGGAGACCCTGTGTCTGCGATGTAATGCAGGAGCTTGTTACTGTCACCGAGGGCTGACAGCATCCATCAGCTAGTTGTGTGTGTGTGTGTGTGTGTGTGTGTGTGTGTGTGTGTGCGTGCGTCGGGGAGCCTGTGGCTCCTTGTGTCTCTTGTTGCCAATCTGACAGCTGTCACCTCAACTGCCACTCACTACCTGTGGGAGACGACAGTGGCAGCAGTGTGGCGCATGGCGAGTGTTTAACCCCACCACACACACACACTCACAGTCACACCCACACACACACACTTACACACAAACACTCACACACACACACACTCACACTCACACACACACACACACACTTACACACAAACACTCACACACACACACACACACACTCACACACACACACACACACACACACACACACACACACACACACACACACACACACACACACACACACACACAAACACTCACACACACACACACACACACACACACACTCACACACACACACACACACACACACACACACACACACTTACACACAAACACTCACACACACACACACTCACACACACACTCACACTCTTCAACTGCACATGCACTCACTTTAGACACACACAAACAGAAAACAAAAGTACCTAAACTCATACAACACACACACACACATACACAGACGCACACACACACATACACACATAGACACCACACACATAACCCCCCCCGTGCACACACACGTGCATACACATACTGACTCATCTCTGATACATAGCCACACACACCACACACAAAAACACACACACTCACACCGCACATACAGACACAGGTATCCACTGCCACCCACACACATATAGAGCTACATTACAGAATTGACACAAACACATATGCATACACACATGTAAGTAAATGCCAGTACAATCAAGTTGTTTACATTAACTTGCCAATCACATATACACACACAAATTCAGTAGCATATTTGGTACTGATACACAAACCCACCCACGCTCACACCACACGCACACACACACACACGCATACAAACACTCTTCTCCCACACACATATACATGCGTATGCATACATCCACAAGTCCCAATAACTTATGTACATGAAATTACAAACACACACACACACACTCAGTAAACACAGACATGCCACATACACACCTTTCTGAATCCCAAGTCTGGCTTATCTGAAATTCTCCCCACACCTTATTTTGTGTTCCTAATAGCCTCATTGGTGTGAAAAGCACGTACAAGGAATCCTCCCTTCATTCTTGGCTATGCCAGTTTCCTTGATCCTCAAATAGAACGCCCATTATTGCATGATGTCATAATCCCCAAACCTCCATTAAACTGCAAAGTAACAATCTCCTCCAAAACCTCCTACTTGATTCGCTGGTCGAGCCCCACCGTGCATCTTGAGTGGGTAGCATTCATTATGCACACGCTTCGCAGTGGCCTGCTGTTTTTTTGTAGGGGTGTATGATGCTCTCGGTCTGAACATTAAGGGTGATGCAGCTCCTGTCCACAGCTTCAATTACCTTTGTTGGAAGTGGAAATGGCAGCAAGAACTATGGTGGACCACCTGCAGTCCAGGGCCAGGGTCTGAGCAGCACTGAGTTTTTAGCACCCATAGAAGGATAGTCTGCTGTTATCTATCACTGTGTCAGACCTGCCAACCTGTACAAATTTTGCATTGCAGCCACACATTCTGACACTGAAATACGCTGATACACGTTGCCACTTAAAAGTACACAAATCTAGGGAGTTTGCCTAATTTGAAATTAACCAGAATTTTTAGAAGGGCTCAAGTGCTGTTGCAGACTGCAAGGTTGTCTACTAAAAAGGTTTAGACCAATCATAGTGCAGAATTTGTTCTCCGTAGCCCTTCGGTTCAAAAAGAAATATCAAGCACAAACAACAGTAGCGCAGAGGCAGTAGCAGTGCTGACCTCTCGAGGCATGACCTCTACCCTCTGGGCTTGTCTTCCTCGCGGTTATGAGCTGCTTTGCAAAGTTAAATAGTCTGGGAGGGAAATTGGAAACTGAGATTATACATTTATTTAGATTTATGCATTTAGCAGATTCTGTTATCCAAAGCAACATACAGAAAGAGAATAAACATTCAAGCTAAAAACTAACAAAGAGTGCATTTTGCTAATATGAATTAGGTTAAGCATAAATTAGGTTACATTAGTTTTAATGTTGGCATGACGCTAATGTTGCAGTGTATTCATGAGCTAGGTGGCCATGTGTTGCTTAAAATGTTGCTTTTCAAATCACGCATAGCCTAATAAATGCAGGAGAATATGGTTTATAGCTGCCACAAGTTAACAAAAGTTGTTGTTTCCATAAACCTTTAGAGTCAGGCAAAGCTGCAGCAAAAACAGCCCAATAGCTATGGCATTTCATGATTTCCCATGTACTTGTAACAGAGTCATCATCCTTAGGAAAATATACACGCACGCACGCACACGCACACACACACACACCTGCTTTAGATGAATGAGCAAGATGCTCGGCTATCCACCTGCTTCCGTCTGTAGGCTTAGAAGTTCATATACTAAGGAACACATACATGCAGGCATACGCACACACACACACACACACACACACACACACACACCAGCTTCAGAGAGATGAGTGAGATGACTTTTGCATTACCCCTAGTCTTACCCTACGGTACCCTGAGCAGTGATGCACTAAAGCATTGTGGGTTTTGGATGCTGTTCCCGCACTCTCAGTTACAACCAGGTTTGATTGATGAGGACGCCCAGTGCCCTGGGTGATGTGCTGCCCAGGTCCGTGTTGGCATTCTGAGGACAGAGTAGACAGAGAGGCCCCTGGCATTGTCTGACCACTTGGAGCGGAACCAAACAAGAAAGTCTCCAAGAATAAATGGAATCTGGAGTTGAAAGTCACACTGCTGATGATTGCGGACTGTTTATCATCATCGGACAGCTCCGCTACACACACACACACACACACATACACACACACACACACACACACATACACACACAATCTCTCACACGTTCACAGCACTCTCTCTCCTTCCTGCACTTATACAATGTATGTTCCTTTCTTTGTCACTCCTATTTCACTCATTTTTCCACTCACAAGCACACACACACACACACACAATATTCTATTTCTTTCTTGCTCTTACACACAAACCACACACACACTCACACGCATAAAAACTTCTCTTTCTTTCTTGCTCTCACACACACCACACACACACCACACACACACACACACACACACACACACACACACACATACTTCTATTTCTTTCTTGCCCTCACACACACCACACACACACACACACACACTTACACACACACCACACACACACACACACACACACAACATTTACCTCACTTGCCTTTGTGATGTCCTTATAATTGTGTGGAAAAGTGGCGGCTTTGGAAGGTCATGCGGTTTACGACCACTCTGCTCTTTCCAGAGGAAATCTGGGGTGAAGATATAATACCAGCGTCTCAGTGGCAAAGGAAATGATGTCATAAGTCAAACGAAGCGATGGCATCAGGACGTGTGGAACACTCTGCTGGCTTGAAATGCTGATGAGTTCTTACTGAGGGAAAGGAGAATGAACATGGAAAATTAGACTTCTCTTATCTTCTGAAAGTGTGTATCTGAAGTAGAGCAAAGGCAAGTGTGTGTCAAACACATGAAGAGCAAGGGCAAGTGTGTGTCTGAAGATCTCAAGTATGTGTGTGCATGTTGGAGAGGGGCGTGGGGGGTGGTGGGGTGGTGGGGGGTCGTACATGAAAATAAAGGCTCTGGTCAAGTGTCTGATATTCATCAGCGAATGGGGTCTCTCCGGTCTCTCAACAGATGTGTGTGTCTGGGTGCGTATGTGTGTGTATATGTGTGTGTGCGTTTGTGTGTAATATTGTAGCACCAGATCTGTCTGGGTTGTCTTGATCACTAGGGGAGGGACAGTAGTCACAGAACACACACACACACTCACACACAGATACACACACACAGCAGTCATGACGCAGTCTCCAACAAGCTCGAAGGGTCAACCCCATTCATCGTTTACCTCTTAATAGGGTAGTAAAACTTGGCCACTGAAACCAGCCTTTTAATGTAGCCGGGTAACAGGATATGAAGGTGCTGGTTTGAGTGGAGTGGGCATGCAACTGCCCATTATTGCATGTTTAGAGCCAGAAAATATGACCCAGAGACTTTGCAAAGACTTTTACATCTTCACTCAGAGGCCCTCTTACTTTCACACTTACACACACACACACACACACACACACACACACACACACACACAGAGGGAGAAGGAGGAAGCATGCTCTGGAGTCATTCTGTTGTTTAATTCGCATAATCATAGCTCTGTTTGAAACCTGAACCCTGACTTCGACCTCTGCTGTTTTGAAGAATAACGACGGCAAAGGTTGTAATCCAAAGAAGATGGAGTGTTGCTTTTTTGTTATTGCTGTTTTGCTTTCTACTTAATGTCTGGGATCATCAACTCAAGGAGCTTGTAGGGCAACAACAACTTGCATCTTGCCGTGAACTGCCCTTAGATTGCTTGTATCTTATTAAACATTCCTTGTGTTTGTGTGTGTGTGTGTGTGTGTGTGTGTGTGTGTGTGTGTGTGTGTGTGTGTGTATGTGGGGTCTCATTGCTCCCACTTTATCATTTATGTCTGTGTGTCTCCTGTCCTTTATGACTCTGTAATGGGACACAGTGGTGCTTGACAAGAGCAGCACAGGATATATGAGGGAAGAAATGAGCTAACGATCTCAATGGCTCTTAAATCTGAGATGGACTCCGTCCCTCTCTCTACCCCTCCTTCTGTTGGCCGATGTCCCTCTATTCTTTCCTCAACGTGTGTTTGTGAGTGTGTATGTGTGTGTGTGTGTGTATGCTTGCGTCTGATCTAATGCCAGGTAATAGCAACACGTCGTTGACCACAGTGTGCTGAAGCAGAAGAAACCCTCACTCAGCACAATCTGTAGTCAAACCCAAAGAAGCCTTGCTCTTCTTATTAGGTTCAGCACTAAATATATTCTCACCCCAGCAACCAATTGGGTAAACCATGTACTATGTCAAACCTACAAGAACATTTCATGGGCTGTAAGTGAGAAATGTCCTGATTCATAAAGCCACACCTTTAGCTGTGGGCTAAGTTCACATCCACTCCTTCACCATGGTGCTCCTTGCTGGCAGATGGAGGTGTGCGTCCAGTTTTTATTGAAGCTCGGCCAGCTGCTCCAGTGCCTTTGATGGACGCCACACGCCCCATTTGAAATCTAACTGTCCTATCTGTGGCTTCCGAATGTGAGACAGTAAAATCAACGTGATGAAAGAGTTTTGTGGTTTTAATTGCGCCTCGAGACTTTCTGTTCTTTTGTTCTCTTCACAATGAAGAAGTTTGGCAGGAGGGCAAAGGAAACAGAGCAGGAGATAAAAACTTTGATTTGGTGACGAGGTCACCTTCTGGACCTTTCCGTCTCCTGGAACTCCATTAACAGGAGCGCCTCTGTGTGTGTGATCCTCAGAGAGTGTGTGTGTGTGTGTGTGTGTGTGTGTGTGTGTGTGTGATGCTCACTGTGTGTGTGTGATTTTCAGAGTGTGTGTGTGTGTGTGTGTATGTGTGTGTAATTCTCAGTGTGTGTGTGTGTGTGTATGTGTGTGTTAACAGGAGTGACTCCATGTGTGTGAACACGTCCTTTGCTGTCATACTTCATTGATTCCTCCCCAAGAGAAGCGCCCGGCTGCACACAAAAACCCTCTCAGTCTGTATCTCATCATTAATTTCCCTCCAAAATGCAGATGACACTACTTCTCCCGTCTCTGTCTCCCCTCTCTTTTCTTCTCTTTTTTTTCTCTCTCTTTTCTTTTTGCTCTCTCTGTTTTCACAGTCTTCCCTCGCCCGTGCCTTATTAAAGATCATTTAGGCGATTATTTTAGTAATATTAGCCACCCGGCTCTGGCTCCCTGTGCTCTGCCGGCTGATAATTGCGGAGAGCAATCATGTGCCAAGCCCATCTCTTGGCCTGGAATAAAAGTACTGGCTTATAGTGCCGTTTTTCAATTATTTGACTGTTGGTAATGGAGACTGTGAAAAATGGGAAGGAAATCCATTAAACATGTCGGGATGAAACTGATGGAAGTTTTGTTTTATTTCATCATTTTTTTTTTTTTTCTTTTTTTTGGGGGGGGGGGGGGGTTTTCGAGAGATTTCGGCTGCCCTGATTTTTTATTTTTCTTCCCCTGACTCGATTTCTAGTGTGGGGTGTGTGAGGACAGTTATGTGCCCCAGAGAGGTTACTAATGAGAATGGCCTTCCATAATGGCTGACAATTAGGGTATGAGCCACTGAGACAGTGTGGTGGATATTTTAATTTTCTTGCAAAGTGGGTGGCTTCGTTAAAAAAACGAATGCTTTTTGTACTGTGACGGAAATAAGGAGAAGAAGAATCATTAATATCAGGTGTGTATTTATGCCTTCTACACGTTGCCCTCAGGGGAAAAAAAGAAATTATTTTGGTCCATTTTGGGATTCTTGGTAGTGCAGGGTGATGGATGTGTCAGTGCACTGAAGGCAAAGTGCTATTAGGATTCCTTTTTCCAGAGAGGTAATCTTTCACCGTCCGCCTTTTTTCACCATGTGACAGACTGAGTGAAATCACTTACGACGAAGCCAAGGCCAGCAAACAGAAACAACAATATTTCAGGCTTATTCCCCGGCTTATTCAACCACAGGAGATTGGAAGGGATTCTTGAGACAGGCCAAAATACTGGGATTGCAAAGGAAATGGAAGAGCATGCCATCCAGCAGGGATACGACCAGAGATAACCCTGTCTGGGAGTTTCATCAAGCCAACGACTTCACATAATGCCTCACAGCATGAGGAGATGCTTGCTGGAGATTCTTCTAGATGTCTCTTAGTTTTTTCCTTGTTTTGTTTTTCCTTTTTTATTATTCCTCATTTTTTGTTTTTTTATTAGTGTTTTTTTCCCACGGTGATGAGCCATTGTTTACACGTGGACAGTTCCTTTTGGCTCACGCTTATGGCATAGAAAGCTGCTCAGTTGTCTTTCCTCTTGCTCAATTCCCTTTCCTTTTCCTCTTATTGAGTGATTATGTCTTCTTCACATCCTCCATATAGAGAGCGAAGAGAGCGAAAACGCCTCCTCATCTCCTCCTCTGTCCTCCTGTTGCCTGCGCCAGACCGTAGCTCATCTGAGGTGAACTGCCAGTACGTGGGCCATTCTAGGCCATGGCTCTAAATAAACAGCCTGTCTTGCAGTGTTATGCCTTTTTACTCCAAAGACCTTGTGGATTTCACATGCCTTTATTTCACTTTCACACACAATTGTTGTTCTGGACTGTGACCACTACAGCAGCAAGACATTGGCCTTCTGAATGCACAGCATGGCTCCTCATGTGACATATGACATGTAAGCACGTTAATGATTACCCTGCCAGCCATCTCCAATGATTAACTGCATAGACATGTAGTAGAGTTACTTGTCCATGAAACTTATTATTTATTTGTCTATGTAATTTGTTGTGACATATTTACACTTCACTTAAATGTGTTATAATATAAGAGGGGTTATGAAAAATGTAGGGACACCACATACTGAAAACCAACAGGTGTTACATGCGATTTTTGTTTTGTTTCTCAAATGCAATTAATCTCAAATGCAATTCAAATGACATGTGCTCCACAACTGACAATAGACCTACGCCTTTCCTTTAGGATTAGTTACAAAGTTAATAACTACTTCATGCCTCCCTGACCAAGAATTAGGAGCTGATGCAGCACAGGAGCTCAGTGATATGGTGCTGTGACCAACCAGCACAGTAGGGGTGAGATGGAGAAAGAAGACTAATTTTGCACAGTAGAGCACACAAACGATTGAGCACTGAGAAAGCACTCTGCTTGTGTGTGTGTGTGTGTGTGTGTGTGTGTGTGTGTGTGTGTGTGTGTGTGTGTGTGTGTGTGTGTGGTGTGTGTACAGCAGTAAATCTGCACTGGCTGCTCTTCCGAGCTAGTCGAGGCCCTGCTGCGTTATTGGTAGAGCGATTCCTCTATCGATTTCCTCCAAAATCTGTGCTCCAAAGGCAAGGCTCAGGAGATCATAGGCAGCCAGCCCCAGCAAATCCACTTAAGGGTGAACTGTAAAGGAAGGGCTGGAAATATCAAGGAGAGATGATAAGGCTTTTCTCTGACTCTTATCAGCCTCTTAGTGCCTTGGATTGAGTTCTACAGCTATAAACCACTTGAAAACTAGTCTTCAGCTCTGAGATGCAGTCTGTTCTTCCATTGTCTTTTTTACGTGAAAAGTTTGCTGGCTACTTCTACTTGAGAGTACTTGATGGAAGATTTCCAGTGAAGCTGAAGATTTTTTTTTTTGTGTGTGTGTGTGTGTGTGTGTGTGTGTGTGTGTGTGTGTGTGTGTGTGTGTGTGTGTGTGTGTGTGTGTGTGTGTGTGTAGAACAATCTTGGAAAAGCTCCATGTGATGGGAACATTGTCCTACGCCCATGACTTTGTGGGTATAGTCTCTAAACTGCAGTGGGTGGAGCTCCATCTTCCTCCCCTGTGTCTTTCTCCACCTCTGACACACATAGACTAGTGGTTCTTACTGGCAATTTCATCACTGGCATTTGACTTCTCATGGTGAAAGTGATGGTGACACCCTTAATGTGCGTTAGTCAAGCTTGTTGAAATAAGCATGGAGGCTAAATTAGCTACGCATGGCTGTTAGTTCCGGCTCCATTTTCTCTCTCTTTAGAGCAAACCTGACAGCGAAGCACCCCGTGAATACTGTACCTGGCTGGCTCTCTGCAGCAAAAATGCACCCGACACATGCACACAGCACGTAGACACATACACACACATACACACAGCACACAGCACACAGACACATGCACACACATACACACAGCACACAGCACACAGACACATGCACACACATACACACAGCACACAGCACACAGACACATGCACACACATACACACACATGCACACAGCACACAGCACACGGACGCATACATACACATACACACTAATGCACACATATACACACACATATACACAGCACACGGACACATACACACACATACACACACATGCACAGCACACGGACACATGCACACACATACACACTAATGTACACACATACACACACATGCACACAGCACACGGACACATACACACACATGCACACAGCACACGGACACATGCACACACATACACACAGCACACGGACACATACACACTAATGCACACATACACACACATGCACACAGCACACAGACACATACACACACATGCACACAGCACACGGACACATACACACACATACACACACACTCAGTCTCTTTTGAGAACTGCCCACACAAAGGCTTATGAACGCAGGCCTGTTTTCTTTCTTTTTTTTCATTGTCTTGATATTGGAATCCACAAGCCACTAGGGGGGATGATTCTGTTTTGACAAAGCTGCCAATACCTTGTATTTTTTTTCTCTTTTCTACTTTCTCTCTCTCTTTCTTTCTCTCTCTCTCTTCTCTGCTCTCTCTCTCTCTCTCCCTCTCTGTCTCTTTCTCTTTTTATTCTCTGCGCTCTCTCTTTCTGTATTCTCTATGTATTTCTGTTTCTGAGCTCAATATTTAGCACGCTGTAGCTAGTATAATTATTCTTTTCTCACAGTCTGTCGAGAGCACTGCAGCAAACTCAGCGATTAGCATTTGGGCCCCATAGCGTGTCATAAGGCGCGTATATCACTGCGGCCACCCACACTCGGCCATTATGACACGCGCAAGTGTTTGCACGGCTCATTGGTTAGTGCTTTCCCCTCCCATTCAGGCCCTAAAGCTGGACGCTCTCTCCTATGTACCCTTCGGTGTCAGGTGGGGGTGCGGCAAGAAGCCTGAATGGGACACAGGAGGATCACACATATTAGTGTGGGAGAACGCAGGAGAAGAAGGGAGAGAGAGAGAGGAAGTAGGAGAGACATTGCAGAGTTATAAGAGATGGATGGATGGAGGGATAGAAATGGAAGGTGAAAGAGAGAGGGTGGAGGAAGCAGTTAAGTAGGAAATCTAAAGAGACAGAGGGACTCTTGGTTGCTTGTTGAAAGTGTGACACTAGCAGGATTTCCATTACATTTTTCTTTTTTTTTTGGAAAGCTTAACTGTTTTCAAAAAATATTGCACATTTCTGGGATACCGTTGTTCACATATCCGTAAACGCATTTTGTTATTGTCCTTGAGTGGAGTGTCTTCATTTTAACCACTTCTCCATCCGATCACACAGATCAGACCACCTATGTACAAAGGCAAACAATGCCTCTACTTCATTATTATAGAATAGCTCTTTTGTGTTAGCAATATTTAAGTCATAAGCAATCCCTTTTTAGTATTGCCTGTTTTGCTGTTTAGATCTGCACATTTTCAGGGTTAATGGGAGTCTGCCTACTAGAGAGAGAGAGAGAGAGAGAGAGAGAAAAGTGTGAATGAGGGAATGAGTGGGTGAGAGGAATATGGATGGATGGAAGCCGTTTGGCTTAGATTCCTCTCCCTCCCTCCCTCTCTCTCTCTCTTTCTCTCTCGCTCTCTATCCCCCTCTCTGTCTCTGGCCAGCAGGTGGGGTTGGGTTGGCACAAGCTCAGTGTGATGAAGTACTGGGGTCTACTGCTACTGCTGTAGTTAACATTCATCGTTTTAATGGGCAAATCTGTTGAGGGACACAGAAAGAGACGGACAGAGAGAGAGAGAGAGAGATGGGGACAAGGGAGGATGTAGAAACCTACAGAACGAGGCTTTGAGAGGAGAGAGAAAGAGAGAGAACATGAAGAAAGAGGGGACAAAAAGAGAGGAGGAAAAGAACATGAGATTGAGAGAGAGATGGGGACAAAGGAGGATGGGGAGACATACAGAACCGGGTTCTCTTTGATGAGAGGAGAGAGAGACGAAGAGCATTACGAGCAGTAAAAATGATGAGCATCCTGAGAACATTACAGAAAAGCAGTATTAGTTGTTGGAATCGAGAACCGGGTAGAACTGATGATCTAAATCCTCAATCTACTTGAACTGTATGCCTCTTATCCTCTTATCAGTGTCAGCATGTTTTTGAGATCATGAGCAATTGGTACATCTGAAAGAATTGAAATAGACAACACTGTTCAACATGGTACAGTTCTGGCCACTGTAATAATTTTAGGCTATGTTACACATTCATGTGCTGATACTGAAAACCTGTGTAGACTGCCTTCTCTATTGTAAGGAGTTGCTAGGAGCATTGGTTAAGAATTGGACCAATAAACAGAATCGACAATTTCACCAACATTAATAAAATCCTATCAAGTCCAATGCCTCTGCAGTGCACAAATAATGTGTTATAATGGATTTGATGGCATAATTACATTGTAATAAGAATTGGGTTGGCGATCCATTCAAGAAGCTCTGTGTTTAAAAGCTATGTGAAGAATCTCTGTTTTAAAAGAGCTATGTGTAGCACCTTCAGGTTAAAACATTCAAAATTACCAATAAACAGTGACGTAATGTGAAGAAACAAACACACATTACATAACCATAACCCTACTGCCAAATTGGTAATGGCACATAAGCACCGTGTTTCCAGATATCCTCTGAAACAAATCAACTAGCGTTGGGCAGACTTGTTCTACCACTGTATTTAATTAGATTAGATTAGATTAGATTAGATTCAAAATCGGATTGCACATCAATGCAAGTGAATGCAAGTTCAAGACAACTGGAAACCGAGAGTTTTCCTTGAGAGCTACACATATCTGCTTTAGAGTAGTTACTACACTGCTACACATATCTGCTTTAGAGTAGTTACTACACTGCTACACATATCTGCTTTAGAGTAGTTACTACAGTGTTACTACACTGCTTCTCCATAGCTTACAGATACCTGAAATACTACCAACTTGTCTTCTTGTCAACTTTCACTCCCCTCCCTCTCAGTGCCAGTGCCCTTGCCCTTGTGGGAACCAGAGTGCCAGCACGTTGGCACAGCCTCACTTCCAAACAAATGAACCCAAATGAAGTTGGGGCTGAAATAGTTTTCATTAGCTCTCCGCCTTCCCAGCGGGCACCCAACAGGAATGTTCAAGCGGCAGAGCGATTTTCTCTCTGTGTGTCTGAGTCACTGACCTCCAGCGAGGCGCTAATAAGCAGAGGAAGACGGCGATACCCTGCTGCCTGCGAGGCATCGGGAGAAATCAGCCAATTTATTTATCCTGTTTGTTTCCTAGTTTATGCATCAACACGGCGGAAAGGCAGCCTCCTTGCCCCTGCTCTCTCCATTCGGCCCTTTTTATTACCTGAGCCGGGGAGTTGTTTCTGTGCTCTCGCCTCCTCCTGTGGAGCAGAGCGAAGCCGGGGATTGGCAGTTGTGTGACCAGCCGGAGGTTCTCTCTCTCTCTCTTTCTCTCTCTCTCATTTCTTTCTTTCTATTTTGCTTTTCTCTCTGTTTCTCCTGGTGGGGGATGATCCGTGCGACTCCGGCAGAGTCACGGCTGAGTTTCGGCTGGCATTGAGCCTGCTGGGGTGTGAGAGAGAGGAAGAATGCTGGGTGTCTACCCACTGAGCGTGGAAAGGACACAGGACCAAGATCCAGATGGCTACTGCAGTCATGCTTGTGCCTACCTATAAATGGTGTGTGTGTGTGCGTGTGCGTGCGCGCGTGTGTGTGTGTGCGCGCATGTGCGTGTGTGTGTGTGTGTGTTTTTCTGAAAGTCAGTAAGCTTTTTCTCCTTCTGTGTGTTTTGCATATAAACGTAAACGTGCTTTTTACTCTTTCATTTTCTCTCCTGTGTCACACACACACACACACACACACACACAAAGGTACCATTTTAGCTCACTTTTCTTCTCTCCCATCTGTCTGTTTTCTCCTTCATCTCCCCCTCCATCCACCATCCTCCTCTCTGTTGTCACAGAGAACATCCAGCGAGTCGGCGATCAAGCGGACGATTAAAGGGGGGTTATTTTCAGCCGTGTCACAAGGTCGGCAGGTATTATTTTTGTGCCATCTGCCATCACAGGAACATTTCTGCTTCTTACATACACGTGTAGTGAAGGTTGCCCCCTTCCCTCCGCTGGCAGGGTTGTTGTTTTTAACACCACCAAACGCCGCTGTGAAACGTCCCCCTGCTTGCGTGTGTGTAATGTGCTGTTGCCACTGCCAGAGCCCTTAATTGGAATGGAGGCGTTTCTTTCATTTCATCACTCTGAGCTGCAGAAAAAGAACAGCATATCTAATAAAAGACGTCATTTTATCTACTCTCATGAAAGAGGTCGGGGTGCTGTTTTTTTCACTACTTTTGTTCTCATTACTTCTGGGGAAAATATATTTTTTTATTTTTTGTTTGTTTGTTTGGTTAGTTTCTTGCAGGAAGAACAAAGGGCTTGTGCCGAGGTGATGTTCTTAATTAGCCTGTGTTTCTGCTGTGTCTCTGCTGAAGCGCACTAAGGTGGCCTGCGTCGTGAACAATGGCAGATTTAGTGTCACATCAACGCGGGATCTGCTGCCTATTTCCTCACTGCCTGGGCCTTTCATCAGGAGTGTTGAGCAGATGATTATGTTCAATCCCGACAGTTTACTGGCTTGATTAGAGCTCAGGAAGATTTGCTTTGTGGGCATTTCTCTCTCTCTCTCTCTCTCTCTCTCCCTCTCCTGTTCTCTCTCTTTCTCTCTCCCTCTCTCTCCCTCTCCTCTCTTTCTCTCTCCCTCTCTCTCTCTCTCCTGTTCTCTCTTTCTCTCTCTCTCCCTCTCCTGTTCTCTCTCTTTCTCTCGCCCTCTCTCTCTCTCTCTCTCTCTCTCTCTCTCTCTCTCTCTCTCCCTCTCCTGCCCCTCTCTTTCTCTCTCCCTCTCTCTCTCACTCAGCTTATCTCTCTCTCTCTCTCTCTCTCTCTCTCTCTCTCTCTCTCTCTCTCTCTCTCTCTCTCTCTCTCTCTCTCTCTCTCTCTCTCTCTCTCTCTCTCTCTCTCTCTCTCTCTCTCTCCCTCTCCTGTTCTCTCTCTTTCTCTCTCCCTCTCCTCTCTTTCTCTCTCCCTCTCTCTCTCTCTCCTGTTCTCTCTTTCTCTCTCTCTCTCCCTCTCCTGTTCTCTCTCTTTCTCTCTCCCTCTCTCTCTCTCTCCTGTTCTCTCTTTCTCTCTCTCTCTCCCTCTCCTGTTCTCTCTCTTTCTCTCTACCTCTCTCTCTCTCTCCTGTTCTCTCTCTTTCTCTCTCCCTCTCTCTCTCTCTCCTGTTCTCTCTCTCTCTCTCTTTCTCTCTCTCTCTCTCTCTCTCTCCCTCTCTCTCTCTCTCTCTCTCTCTCTCACTCTCCTGTTCTCTGTTCTCTGTCTCTCTCTCTCTCTCTCTCTGTCTCTCTTTTGTCTCTCTCTCTCTCCCTCTCTCTGTCTCTCTGTCTCTCTCTCTCTCTCTCCCCTCTCCTGTTCTCTCTGTCTCTCTCTCTCTCTCCTCTCATTCTCTCTCTCTCTCTTCTCTTCTCTCTCTGTCTCTGTTCTCTCTCTCTCTCTCTCCCTCTCTCTCTCCCGCCCTCTCTCTCTCTCTCTCCTCTCTCTCTCTCTCTCCACTCTCTCTTTCTCTCTCTCTCCCTCTCTCTCTCTCACCCTCTCTCTCTCTCCCTCTCTCTCTCTCTCTCTCTCTCTCTCTATTTCCTCTCTCTTTCTCTTTCTCTCACCTGTCTTTCTCTCTCTCTCTCTCTCTCTGCTTGCCTCTGTCTCTCTCTTTTCCCTCCCTCTGTCCTAATGTCTCTCTGGCTGTCCCTTTTTCTTTTTGTCTCTATTCTTTTTTTTTCTCTCCCTCTCTCCTTCTCTTCCTCTTCTGCTGTCTCTGTTTATTTCTCCCTCTCTCTTTCTTTTTCTCTCACCTGTCTTTCTCTCTCTCTCTTTCTCTTTATCTGTCTTTCTCTCTCTTTCTATTCCTTCATCTCTCCCATCTGAGCCATAGGAAGGGAAACACTCTTGAGCAGCCCTATGTGTCAGAGCATCAGTTTAGAATAACAAAACACCAAACGCACACACACACACACACACACACAAACACACACACACACCGCTCTCCATTACAGACTGCTCCAGTCGATTGTGGGGGATCTGACCAGGGTTGTGGCCTGCAGCACCACAAGCTGGTTCATATCCCACACATTGGAAGGCTGATGAACCATCCAAACAAACAAACACACACACACACTCACACACACTACCTGAGCTGAACCGTCCAATGTGAGATTCACTGCACGTCCCCGGGTGTTTTTCTTCAGCCATGTCCCCTCACTCCCCCTCTCTCTGCCATAATGAAATGCATTTCGCATCGAATAATTCAATCAGCCGCCTGAGAGGTGGAGGCGCTTCATGAGGCCATTTATTTACTGGGAAAACAAGATGAGCACCGGAAAACACCGCCAACGTCCTGGGCTCCGTCCGTCCGTCATGCCACATAATTCAAATGCATTCAGAAAAAAAATAATGCCCGGCTCTCTTAACTAACAAATTTCCGGTCCTGAAAGTTTTTCTTGTTTTTCCATTTTACTTCGGGTGGCATTTGTAGGTATGAGTGGGGAGAAATTGGGTGGCATTTGTAGGTATGAGTGGGGAGAAATCAATTACTTCTCTTGTTGCAGTCTTACCACAGCCCATCAGGGACAAATGAACCAGTAATGAGTGAAAATAAGGGGCCAGGCTACATTCACAAAGCCGCTTTCTTGTTGATTTCTCACTTCCGCTGCGTGTGTGTGTGTGTGTGTGTGTGTGTGTGTGTGTGTGTGTGTGTGTGTGTGTGTGTGTGTGTGTGTGTGTGCGCGTGTGTGTGTGTGTGTGTGTGTGTGTGTGTGTGTGTTTAGTGCTAAGTTTGGGAGCTCTGAATCAGCTTCCCTATATTAGCTTGCCTAGGTGGGATGAGCAATACACCACCTACTGTGAGTGGTTTGCATTTTTTAGCCTCAGTGGACTCTATGCACCTGTCCAAAGATCTGGTGTGTGTGTGTGTGTGTGTGTGTGTGTGTGTGTGTGTGTGTGTGTGTGTGTGTATATGTGTGTGTGTCAGTGGGAGTGGGGAAGTAGGTGATGTGAGGTAAACCCGTTAAGATACACTGCATTGCAGCCACGTACCATTACATCCCTAGTGTGTGTGCAGAGGCTGCGAGCTCCTCTCTGATCAGCAGTCTGTGTGTGTGTGTGTGAGGGTGTGTGTGTGTGTTTGTGTGTGTGCTGCTCTTTGGCCCATTGCTGTCATGCGTGCTAATGCTGTCAGCTGGGCGCTACTCATTAGCTTCCCCGTGGCTAATTGCCCGGGCCACGCGTCAGCAGCAGATTAAGAGCTTTACGAGCGGCGGAAACAGTGGGACTGGCGGCGGCTGTGGCGTCCTGGTGAGGGAGTGGCACTGAGTGGAAAACACAAACAAACATCCTATAGGAGAGGCCGCACACCCTCCACCCAGCCTGCCTGCCTGCCTGCCTGCCTGCCCGCCTTGACTGCATTAAATGTGTTTCTGATGGCAGCTTTGTTTCAATGGCCAATTAGCAGACGACTCAAGCACATGCTGTCTCAAGCACATGCTGTCTCAGGGTTTGGACCTGACACACACACATGAGGACAGAACACACCTTTCCAAAACCACAGTGAGACAGTCCTGCTGTGTGTTTACCGTGTGTCTGTCTGTCTGTCTCTCGCTCTCGCTCTCTCTCTCTTTCTTTCTCTCTGTCTTGCCCTTCTTTCTCATCATAGTCTGTCTCTCTCTTTGTCTGTCTGTGTCTGTGACTTCCTCGCTGGGGGACGGGGGGTAGGTATAGGGAACCAAAGGGAACAGGGTTACATTGGAGAGGAGAGAGTCAAACACGCAAGACATAAGGCAAAACCTGAGAGTTGACACACAAACACACACACACAGATGGGGAAGAAAGTGGAGAAGGAGCAAGAATGAGAAAAGGAAAAGATAAAAGCACAAACTCCTTCAGATAGAAGGAAAGAATAAAAAAAAACAGAAAAAGGCAAAGGGGTGGGGTGGGGGGGATTGAGGGGTCTGCAGAGGAAATGAACAGATGTTTTGAGGCGACCAAACGATGAATGTGGTTTAAGCCTTGCAAGATACTCTTCATTTATTACCCCAGGGGCAGGGGGGGTGAATGTGTGAAGGGGTGGTGAAAGAACAATTGTGAGAGAAGGACCCAGAGGTACACACACACACACACACACACACAGAGAGAGAGAGAGCTGGTTTCATAAATTCATAAGCACAGCCAAACACACACTGGAGAGAAGCCTCAAAAACTCTAACGACACACACACATAGGTTTACATCTCTCAGGGTCAAAGACTGGTCAGAGAGTTGTCTGCTGCGTTGTGTGTTAAATTCTATTTTATAAAGTGCAGAGAGAGGCCAAATGCTTGGCTTATTTATTCATATCTCAAAGGAACTTGATTGGGGCAGGGTTGGGTTAGGCAATGTAGGGTTGATTGGGCAGGGTTGGGTTAGGCAATGTAGGGTTGATTGGCAGGGTTGGGTTAGGCAATGTAGGGTTGATTGGGCAGGGTTGGGTTAGGCAATGTAGGGTTGATTGGGCAGGGTTGGATTAGGCAATGTAGGGTTGATTGGGCAGGGTTGGGTTAGGCAATGTAGGGTTGATTGGGCAGGGTTGAATTTGGCAATGTAGGGTTGATTGGGCAGGGTTGGATTAGGCAATATAGGGTTGATTGGGCAGGGTTGGATTAGGCAATGTAGGGTTGATTGGGCAGGACTGGGTTAGGCAATATAGGGTTGATTTGGCAGGGTTGGATTTGGTAGTATAGTTGATTGGGCAGAGCTTGGTTGAGGAGGGTGGTGTAGTTAGTTTTCATGACATGAATGAAATGCTATAAGTGCTTATCGGAAAGGGACGAGGCGCATAGCAGTCTTCAATACATGAGACCCAAGGCGAGGTGCTCTTCTGTCTGTGAGAAAAGTCTAAGAGGTTTCTTGTCATTTCTTGTCATGGTCACAGAACGTTAAAACCAGTCTGTCAGTCTGTCCTTCGATCAATAAAATCCATTGTGACACAACATTTATTTTGGGGGTGGTCAGGATTCAGAGATGGCACATCTATTCATTCTGGCTGCGGTGTATAACCAATGTGTCAGTGAGATCATTAATATGATGGGCTCCTGCTCTGTCAGCATCCACTGTTTACTGTTGTGATTTAAGGACACTTGCTGGACCAGTGCTCCCTTGGGCCTGTCCAAGAAAATATACTTGCAGCACGCTGACTCAGCAGCTTGGTGATGCCAACCCTAAATGTTGATGCCAACATGTGATTCTATTTTACATTATTTAAATGTTATATCTGGAATAAGAAACAACATGTGATTCTATTTGACATTATTTAAATGTTATATCTGGAATAAGAAACAACATGTGATTCTATTTGACACTATTTGTACTCGTCTGTCTGGGTGTCCAACATTATAACAATGCTGACTAAAAATGTAACTTACAGGAAATATGTATTTGATATTTATTTTCAAGGACTGCATTTATTCAGTTTGACACAAAGACAGACCTGTGCAGATAATGTCCAGACAGGGGTCGTCATGTAAGGTGAGTGTGCGTGATACTGCCTGTTTCTCAAGCTGCAGCGGTTTTACTGCCTCTCCCATTTCTAAGACACTGAAAAAGGCTCTACAGTAGAAAGGTGGCCTCACTAACCCCCACCAATGTGGAGCACCCACCTGGGTCATTATGTGCCTGAATGCTCACCACACATCAGCATCTCAGTGGATGCTTTCAATTTCTGGATGTCTTGAGTGCAGCTTTTGCGTTTGCTTGCAGTGTACTTAATGCAGCAGCCACATGTGGTAGAAAGGGATTTTAAAGCAACGCCGGGCTGAAACTAGTTCTAGTCATATCTGAGGAACACAGTTCTGTGTATCAGACCTCATAGACCACGAATGTCTGTTCTACCTGAGCTCATAGACCACGAATGGCTGTTGTTGCTAATTCATTCCTTATGGTATAGTACATTTTCACCTGTTTACTGTGTGCAGAAGTTCTGGTAGTTTTGGTTAAACATGGCAAGACCAGTGAAACCACTCCCAAGATATCTTATGCCTTCAATCAATGATATCGCTCCACAAAAGCCTCCCTCAAACACAGAAAACACTTGTTGCTCTGTAAAAGCTCTTTCTTAATTACATGGTGGTTGTATTTAGCATCTGCTTTCTCCAAAGTGACTAAATATGGCTTTATTTGAAACAGATTTTCATTACCATGACCTTGTTTGCGCTTCTTGCAGTTTGCACCTGTCTTTTTTGTCCAATTTTCTGTTTTTCTAGAATGGTTCATCTTAGTTTGTTAAGTCTCTATTTGGTTTCAGCTTCCCTCTGTAGTTTTTCAGTTACACACACACGCACGCACACACACACACACAAAATAGTAAATTTTCATGACACACACACACAGACACACTCGCCCACACACACACACAATAATCCAGGAGCTTTTTTATTTTATTGAGTTTTGGGTTGTTTACCTGTTATTTGTTTGTTTGGTTGTTTGTTTTCCAGGTGCCCCCACTGGTGCCCAGCTGACGGAGGACATGTCTCACTGGCAGCTCCATGCCCACTACTACCCACCGCTGCTGCGCTCAGCCTCTGTGCGCAAGTTCATGGTGGGGTACGAGATGCTGGCAACGGAGCAGAGGGACCTCACACCTGAGCAGGTGAGACGCGAGAGCCTGTCTTAACCCCACCCTCAGCTTGGCACTCCAGGGTGGCACTCCAGGGTGGCCTCGGAGAAGTAGAGCCAGTTGTGCCAACTATACAGTGCCTTCCATTTAGACTTGGCCACAGTTGTGCCACCCATGTAATGCCCTCCATTTTGGCTTGGAGGCCGAGTCTTTTTTTCCAGGTTCCACAGCAAGTGAAGTTGTAAATGGAAGTTTGTTTGCATTAAAATTCCATTTGATGCTTTGTTATTATCTAATATTGCTATTAGGGCTGGCACTTAATAGCTTTAATTAAGATTAATTAATTACAGAAAAAGTAGCTCATCAAAAAAAATCTAACACATTTAATTGCAATTTATTTTTGCACTCCAATGTGTGTGGAACGTTTCTCATTGCACGAGTTTCCGGTAGACCCGTAATACTGATGCACAGGACACAACACAAGAGCACTCGATGAGCTGATGAAGAGAAGTCATTGCTGTGTTCGGTGAGCAGAAATATCACAATTTCAAACTAAATTCATCAGCTTTATGACACTGAAAAATGAGTGAAAGTTTATTGGAGAAAGCTGAATGCATTGCTTTGACTGGGGATCATTGGACCTCGGTAAGCAGTACAAATTACATTGGTGTGACCGCACACATTATTGACATCGGTGACAGGGAATGGCATCTTAAGTCTTTTGCCTTAACCATGCAGAAGACGACCACCAGGCACTATGCTGAAAACTGACAGAAGCACAAGCCTGGGGAGGTCACCAAAGGTCACCACAATTCAATCATGTACCAAAATTTCACTGAGTAATTTCCCCTAGATGGCGCTACCTCTCTGATGCATTGATTAAGATACAGTAGAAAAATAGCTAGAATTAGAAGTTGAGCTATGAGATGAAAAGGTTGTGTGCAGTTAAATAAATGACGTTAAGCCAAATACTACTAAGGTTATCACTAAGTTCAGTATATCACAAAGACAAAAAGTAGCACAGCTACCTGCAGCCCTCCGTAAGGCATAGGTATGTGACCATGCAAGGCGTGTCTTTTGCAAGATTTTGCAAATTTGTTATTCTTTTTTCCATGGCATCTCAGCCACCATACTATATATAGTAACAATTCCTAAATGAATTGCCAACAGTCATAATACCCATAGCATTTTACTCTGCTGACCTGCTGACAAGCAACCTGTTCAGCCCATTTCTACTCAGAGTATATGTGAGGAGATGTGTCTGGTCAGTGACTAACGTGGCTCATCTCTGGCCATAGTAGCACTGTTAATGTCAGAGGTAGTCATCACAGAAGAGCAGATCTATTCATGTCCAGAATCACCATTCAGTTCGCTCTGTTCTTCTACATGTCTGTGACATGCCCCGACTACCATTCTATTACCCCTTCTGTTGCCCCTCAGTAACCCCACGCACACACCCACCCACCCCACTCCCACTCCTCTCCCCTACTGCACCCCTGGAATAGGGGCGGTTGTCTCCCAACGGGGTTCTCAGCCCTTTTCCTCGTCTTTGCTCCTTATGGCTGCATGTTAATTGGAAGTCTGTCCCTTTAGGTGTGCCTTCATGCCATGTTATTAACTTTTAAATGCAGGGGAAGAGTCAGTGCTTTGTGTCGGGGCGAAGACGAGGAGGACCGTTCGCTCGCTCCCTCGCTTGCCTCTGAGCGGAGTCGGGCGGAGTCGTCGGAGAGAGCGCTGTAATCTCCAGCCGACAGGCGGGCGGTCCATCGGTCAGAGCACTGGGCAGCCGCCCCCCCGCTGATCGGCGGCGCTTGGCAGGGGTGTCACGTCTGGAGCCTTAAATCTGCCCCATACAACGCCCACTTAGCCCTGCTCACAGAGAGCCCCTGTCAGCACCGTTCCCTGGAGGGAAGGAGATAGAAATGGAAATTCTGCTTCTTTTTCTTTACTGTATTCTCTCTCTCTCTCTCTCTCTCTCTCTCTCTCCCTGTCCCTCTCTCTTACTCTCTCTTTCTTTACTATATTCTCTCTCTCTCTTTCTCCCCTCTCCCTCTCTCTTACTCTCTCTTACTCTCTCTTTCTTTACTATATTCTCTCTCTCTCTTTCTCCCCTCTCCCTCTCTCTTACTCTCTCTTTCTTTACCTTTTTCTCTCTTTCTCTCTCTCTCTCTTTCCTTCACTTTCTCTCTCTCTCTCTCCATACCTTATCCTTTCTCTTACTTTCTCACTCTGTCTGTCTCTCTGTCTTACTCTTACACTCCTCCTCTCTCTCACCGTATTCTCCCTCTGTCTTATTCTCTCTCTTTCTTTCATCTCTCTCTTCTGCTCTTTCCTTCCTCTGCTGTCCATCAGTGCTCAGGTGTAGTCTCTCTTTCTCTTTTTCTCCTGCTCCTTTTCTTTTATCACCTCCTTTCTTTCCTCTCACCTTTTGGAGACCACATCCCTCGCTCCATTATTTCATCTCCATCTCTTGTCTCTCTCTCTTTCACACTCTCTCTCTCTTTCACACTCTCTCCCTCTCTTTCACACACTCTCTCTCTCTTTCACTCGCTCTCTCTCTCTTTCACACACTCTCTCTTTCACACTCTCTCTCTCTCTCTTTCACACTCTCTATATATTTTTGTAGCCCTTTTCCTTAGTGCTCCCTTTCCCTTTCTTACTTTTCTTTCTCCCACTTTTTGTCTCTTCATCCCTCCATTTCTCTCTCACTCTCCCTCTCTCTCCCTCCCCCTCTCTCTCTCTTTCTGTCTATTTCTCATGCTTACCTGAGATGTATGCCAGGTTGGCTGCCAGAGGAAAGGTTGCTGTCATGTCCATCAGAGTACCATGTTGATTGACACCATTTGGGCAGATTGATTGATAGCTTGATTAAATTACCAGCCTCCACAGGTCTGCACCCTTTCAGCATGTCAGCCTCTCTCATTCTGTAGTCTGTCATCCCCTCTCTCTCTCTCTCTTGCTCTCTCTCTCTGTTGGCGCTGATCTGACACAGTGTGTCTGCCATTGCGTGGGCACTGTGACTGAGGCGTGTCTCAGAGCTGACCCCAGACAGCAATCAGCCACGCTTTGTTGTTTTTCACTGGCAGGTGGAGACCACTGTAGTCAGTCTGCAGGCACTCAACACACCTCCTGAAACGAAGGTCACTGACACTGAGACACAAGGTCACTGTCACCTTGACGGACGGTCACTGTCCACTGGAGTGAAGGTCGCCTCAGTCACCTTGACTGAAGGTCACTGTGAACTGGACTGAACTAGGTCTTGTGTGGTCTTTAAAATAGAGAGTGCAGGGGTAACCTCTAACACCCAGACCTCTTCCTCTATCTCATGAGAATAAGTATTTGATGGCACAGCATGAAGCCCAGGAAGACAAAGATGCTCTTCAGGCAGTGTCAGAGTAACTGTCTGGATCCTTAAACTAATGTGAAGGTTCACCTCATACTATTATGCACTAATCCTGAGCTAAGCTGTGCATTAAAGTGCTTGAATCAGGATTGGCCTTTGCTACACACTATCTGACTGGCCCATTAGACTGCTAGCATTGTTAACAGCTTTCCTATTGATGGTTAGGCTGATGTCTGTCAGGCCACAGAGAGAGAGAGAGAGAGATAGACACACTTGCCCACATTTTTCCTACTGCTCAGGGATTGAACGAGCAACACTTCTACAATTTGCAATTCCCTTAAGCAGGCTTTGCTGCCCCATTGGAATGGGCACTTTTGACTGTTGTGGGTTATGATGGTTCCACAGGCCCATTACAGGAGGAGAACGCTGCATAAAAGCGTAACAGAGCTGCCATTTCCCCCCTCTTTAGAACCTCCATTTCTGCCTTCTTTAGAGTCGTCATTGCTCTCTTTTAATCTGTAAGCACTCTTCAGGATTCATGATTGAATAGTTTTCACTTTGAATATCACAACGCCGCCCTTCATGATTTAATGCGCTATAACATTTATTACGCCTCTGTGAAACCTCCTCAATGTGGACATACACACACACACGCACACACACACACACACACACACACACACACACACCACCACCACCACCATGGTCCCGTGGTGCAGAGCGCTAGCGGTGTTTATGAGTGCGACCTGCCACTTAGCTCTTGAGCGCTATCAAACGGCGCCGCAGAGTGTCAGTGAGAAATTAAACCGAGTAGGAGGGAGAGAGGGACAGAGAGAAAGAGGCAGGGAGAGATGGAGTAGGAGGGACAGAGAGAGAGTGAGGAAAGGAGGGAGAATGAGGGAGGGAGAAATGGAGAGGGGGACAGAGAGAGAAAGTGAGGAGGGAGAGAGAGACTGAAGGGAGAGAGAGACTGAAGGAGGGAGAGATGGAGTAGGAGGGACAGAGAGAGGGAGGGATAGAGAGATGGAGAGGAGAATGGAGGGGTGTGAGGGTCTGTTGCCAGGAGATTGGATCAGGAAATGACAGTGGCTGTAGGACATTTAATCAATCTGACTGTCTCAGGTTTTCACCCAGTTCAAGTCTGCCAACTCCAAAAGAGGAAAAAAATATAGAAAAGAAAAAGTAGAAAAGGGGATGAAGTGAAAAAGAGTAGAAGTGAAGGTGGATGCAGTGTCCTCTTTAGCCAGGCTTCTCTTTTCTTTTCTTTTCTTTGCTCACCTTCCTCTTCCAGGGAAGCAGCCAAAAGACAGATCCCTATCTGCAGCCAAATCTCCCCAGTTTTCCCTCCAGACGCCATTTTGGGTTATTTTATATGAGGGATGGAAAGTCTGAGCCAAGCACTGCTTGGAAGAGCATTAAAAGCTCTAACATGAAACATCTCCTGTACTTACTGATCTATTAGTTATTGATACACAGGGCAGGAAGCCTCCTGTACTTATTGATCTATTAGTTATTGATACACAGGCAGGACGCCTCCTTTACTTATTGATCTATTAGTTATCGATACACATGGCAGGAGGCCTCCTGTACTTATTGATCTATTAGTTATTGATCCACAGGCAGGACGCCTCCTTTACTTATTGATCTATTAGTTATCGATACACATGGCAGGAGGCCTCCTGTACTTATTGATCTATTAGTTATTGATACAGAGGGCAGGAGGTCTCCTGTACTTACTGATCTATTAGTTATTGATATAGAGGGCAGGACGCCTCCTGTACTTATTGATCTATTAGTTATTTATACAGAGGGTAGGAGGCCTCCTGTACTTATTTATCTATTAGTTTTAGATACACAGAGCACTTAATATGAACTGTGACCAGTTTAACACGCTAATCATTCTGCAGAGACATCATTCCTCACCCAGAGAGACGCTCTTCTGAAAAGCTAATATAAAATAAAGCTGATATAAAATGAAGCTGATAGCGGGCGAAACGTCAGGCGGCTTCTACAAAGCCTCTCTCATCTGATGTTTCCTCAGCGGAGACGAGGGAGTCGGGGAGCCTTTAAAGTTTTTTAAAAAAGAGAACACTTTTTTTGCTATTATTATTTCTTTACTTCCTAAAGTAAAGCGTTCTAGGTCAGGCTCCTTGTTTCTTTGATTCCACATTGATTTCTGCTTGTGTCAGTAACTCATCAGTCTTCTACAGTGGATCCACGAGGGCCTGGAAGCTGTCTGTCTTGTCTGTTTATCTCTCCTCTACAGCTTTGATATGTATGGTCTAGATCTTTGAGTGTGGGGGTGTGTTCGTACAATATTGTCCTGGGAGGTCTGATCACGTTCAGTACATCTACACTTCTCTCTGAACAGCTCACAGCTCTTCCGAGAGCACGTCTTATCCTAACACTTCTAACTACCTCCAATACGCTTACAATGCAACCCCTTACCCACCAACAAGCACACACACACACACACACACACACACACACACACACACACACACACTACTGCACCATCTCTTTCAGCTGTGCTTTATCCCACACCTCTAATCTTCTGACAATTTCCTGTGAGCTAGTGACACTGTTAGTGAGGTTTCAACTGTGTTTCTCTCCTCTTTTGTGTAAGTCACTTTGAATAGAAGTGTCTGCTCAATGACTTAAAGGAGAAAGTCAGTGTGAATCGATCCATAGCCCTGTTATTTGTGGCCACCGAGTGCTGACTGTTGGAAAAAGAACAAGAAAATTTGATGCAACATAGACCGAGCAGCAGAAAGACAGATAACATTAACTGAATGGGGCATAGGAAAATAAAATGAAATTGAAAAGAAGTTAACTTCAATAGCCGGTCTATGGTGTATTCAACTTTCTTGTTAATTTTCCGAACCAACAGCAATCAGTGACCTCAAACAACAGGGGTTTGGATTGATTCACACCAGATTTCTCCTTTAAAGTAAATCCATGTGGTTGTAAATCCACACTTGTATATGCACAGCAGATCCCTTTGGTTACTAGCACAGGTAAAACACTCTTCAGCTCAGCTTGTACTCAGCTCAAATCCCAATGACCTTAATGTTGACTTTAAAGAAGCACTCATAGTTGAAATCACCAGTAGCACAATTCATCTATACAATACACTGCCCATAACACAGTAATGTACAGTCTGTATGAATCTATTCTATATTTAAATGGCCATCCTCCTGTGGCCAACAAAGAGGTGTAGTAGAGCCTGCTGTTTCTCTGTCTGCCTGCCAGAACTCTTTGGGATTAAGCCAGCCATTAACCCCACACTCCCCCTGTGTCCACAGGCAGCCGAGAGACTGAGGAATCTTCCGGAAGAGCACTACAAGCAGAAGAAGATGGAGGGCAGTGAAGAGAAACCATAAACACTGCCAACATGTATGATGGCCAACTAATCATTGACCTTGAATTAACCTGAGCCATTACAAAAGATTACTGAAGTGATTACTATGTGATTTGTAAGGGAAAATCATCTCCGTCATGTTTTTCAGTATGTCATAAGATGGAAGTTACTGTCTTGTAAAGAAAATTACTGTCTTATAAAGAAATCCTGCAGCTATAATGATCTTGAGGTGACATCAATAACGAAGTTAGCAGACGTGGTGTTGGAGGGATTAATGGCGCAATATGAAATGGACTGATTTGCACATTAGGAAAGAATCCTCCTATTTTGGAGCTTCTATGAGCCGAGTGGCATCTGGAGGAGTGTGTCCTGATCCAGTGACAGCTAGCGAGTGTGTGTCTTGAACTGAGTAACACCCTGTGTATTTGTGACCTGACCTGAGGGCTTTGACAAAGCCATGGACATTTGAGGGAAATTACGTCATTCACTTTTTCTGAAGATCTGAAGTCTTTCTCTGTATCCTCTCTCTCTCTCTCTCTCCGCCCCTCTATCTTTTTATCTTGAGGTTAGCATGGAGACGGCTGACAACAAATGAGTTTCAGGAAAAGCAAGCAGAGGAGCGTGTGTATGTGTGTGTGTGTGTGTGTGTGTGTGTGTGTGTGTATAAGGGGACGGGGGTTAGCAAACAAACAACGAGAGCATTACCTAAAAACAAATGAGCCAGATTTAAACAAAGTTAATTAATGGAAACCACTAATGGATTTGAGTGAAAAACACTGCAGATGAAAACAAACAGTGCTCATCTGGTGCGTGTGATTTCTGTTGAGGAATTACCATATTAACTATCATTTCCTGTGCGCTCGGGAGACGACATGCTGGGATGACATTGGCTCGGTGTGAGATCTAATACACTCATTTCTTATTACTAATCAACTCTAGTACTACAGAGCCCAGGAATGAGGAAAGGCACGTATGTGCTGTCATTTAGGGCCTGAGAACAGGCACACCACAGAGGTGTTAGTTACACACTTATCTTATACTGGAATGTTAAGATCTTCATCCTCTGGAACGTTAAAATCTTCATCCATGACGATCACCCACAGAGTGTAAACTGATTACAGCTGATGACTGATTGTATGCATGTGTGTACTTGTGTATGTGTGTGTGTGTGTGTGTGTGTGGGGGGGGGGTGATGAAGTTTGGGGTGTCTAGTCTTGACAGAAGGTCTAGGAGGACTCTCAGGGCTCCTCATCAGTTGATGACTGTGTGTGTGTGTGTAGGCAGGCCATAGATGTACAAGCTCAACATAAGGTGCCTCTCTCAGCCAGGTGTCATGCTGCTACCTGTCTCCTTCACTTGCTATCCACCTACATCAGTTGGTAGACAGTATACTCTAAGTGTGTGTGTGTCCTTCTGATACCCATGTCCATCAGAGTCTAGGCAGACAGATTTCTCAAAGTGTGAGTGTGTGTGTGTGTGTGTGTCTTGCTGCTACCATCTCTGTCAGAGTCTAAGCAAACAGACTCCTGAAAGTGTGTGTGTGTGTGTTTGTGGGACTGACACATCCTATCTGTACTCCATCTGTTCTGGTGTGTGTATGTGTGTGTGTGCAGCAGGGGAGGCCCCTTGTAGGGATTTGACACACTTCACCCGCCAACAGAACCTTACTGTGGATCGACCCTTGTCCTATCACTACCAGAACTGGGTCAGGGTAGCATGAGATTTGGAGTGTAGTATTTAAATAATTTATGCTTTTAAATTTAATATTTAATAACTCATCATTGGCACAAATCAAACACATGCAATTTATCCACGGGTGGCTGTCTTGAATGGCTTAATGAATGATTAATTTGCGGCACAATTTAACCAATGATGCAATGAGGTCAGATATTTTATTTAAATGGTGGCCAATGCAATTTCTCTCCAGTGAGCTGTAGATTATCTGATTTACAGCCAAACTAATAAATAATCCAATAATCCAACACAGTGAGATTATTATACACCACATTATCCTCACCTTATTACCCATTTGAATCACTTGGGATAAACACATGAACTTTTACCAGAAGTCTTAGCCTACTCAGTGCTGAGTTGCCAGACGTCTATAGGTATCAGCTAGCCTGGTTCTCACACATACTGTTCTGCTAAGCAGCTCAGTTTGGCTACTTACCTGTCATCTCCCGCTTCCCTGAGGCGGAGTTAACACGCATACGTCAAGATAGATAGATTGATGGATAGATGAATGGATGGATGAATGCATAGATAGATAGATAGATAGATGGATGGATGAATGGATAGATAGATAGACAGATAAGATAGATAGATAGAGAGTGATGGATCAGTGGTAATGTCACCGACTGATAAAGCAAAGTTCATAAAGTAAAACTTGACTAGCATTTAGCAAACGCTTCTTTCTAAAGCAACACAGACTGACAGTGTGGGACTCAGGAATCAAACCCGGGTCAAATTAGCTAGCAATGCATTTGGGTTCCCAGGCACTGAAGCATTGTGGTGACATTGGCCTCAGGAGGTGGCCATGCCAAGCCCTAATGCACCATTTAAGACTTCTCTGCACACATCCTGACACACTCATGTCATCCAAGTCTACACAGTCATTCTGTGGCGGACTCATTAAAAAGATTTCACTCCTGCAATCAGTTGAGTTAACAGATTTATTTAGTGAATGAAGCCATTTTAAATATTTAAAAAAGGTTGTCTCAACCCAAAGGCAGCACTGAGAGATTAAAGCAGCTCACTGATGCTTGCAACTAATTAATCTCAATTAAGCATTTTTAATCATCTCAGGCTATCTTGCCAAGAAAAAGTTGAATGAATACAGAACATTGTGTGCAATATTGTGCAACATCTGATGGGAATAGAAGTGTTTTTCCATTTCTGTTGCAACAAACATTGGCCACCCACTACTGTCTTATGCTGAGTCTCATTCAGTTCCAGCTCACTATCAGTGAAATTGGTCCGCAACTCTTGCTGATTGAATTCAGCTTAATGCCTGTGTAGTGTTCTCACAACAGCATTTTAATAATGCTAAACATCAGGCAAGAATAATAACGCAATAAGACAGTTGGGTGGGAGGCGGGGGGGTTGCTCTCGGACCGTTTCCATGACAACCGATGTTTTTTGCTGCAATAAGTTTTCATAGGATAAGTTCTGATTTTGACACACTGGAAATCACGTTGACATGGTTTTAAAAACTTGGCAAATAGCAAAAAAGTAAATGTAATGGATTAGTAAGATTGCTTGCCTGGCATTTGAGGTAGTAGTTTCCCCATCATGTTCTCAGTTTCGTTTGGGAGGTATGCGGTATGCGGCTTATCTGCCCCGTGGGAGAGAATCATTGAGATGGAGAGCTGCATACGATAACATTTTTCCTCAGAGTTTGCCGATTCGTCACTCAGGGAAGATTGGGGCCTTCTGCTGTCATTTCTAGAGCCAGGACAGCAGTTGCTCTGGGCTCTTGGTGATCTCATTCCTCACCGGAGACATATCCAAACTCGTCACTTTTCTCATTAAAAGGGACCCATTATGGATGACCTCACTCGCCGCCACTGACTACAGAAACTGATTGATAGCATAGATTTCAGCAACAGTTCTGAGAGCGCGGCTGATAGGCCTTGGAACATAGCTCTCGTAAGTCTCACACTTACAGCCTCACACACCCCCAACCCCACCCCACCCCCAATCCCCTATCACAACGACATCCTCAGGCAGAATATTAATCTTCACACAATTTATGGGTCATGAATACAATTACTGACTTGGCCGTGGGAAATCTATAAAGAGAAATGTGTTTATTAAAAAGTTGTCTCCAGATTGATTTTTTTTTTCTTTGAGATCAGGTTTGAGGACTATCAGATGCTCTCACCAACACAGACCATTGATAAGAATGGATCGATTTTTGTTTGCTTTTAGCAGATTATTTAAACAATCCATAATGCCTTAACAAAGCCCATACATCATGGCATTTCTCCCATGCACAGCCCAGTGGATAAGCCACCACTCACGGCCTCCTTCCACAGGCCGTCTCAGGGAGAAGACAGAGGAGAGCCTGCTGACACGTGGCAGTTCTTCATGTTTGAACCCAAGAGAGGGAAAGCTTTGGGATGAATGTCAGGTCCCCTGGAAGTGTGTGTGTAGAATATGTAAGGCCCTTCTTTCTCCCTGTTTGTGTATGGAGGTATGCTTGGTTCCTTGTGTGTGTGTGTTTGTGTGCATGTGCATGTGCATGTGCATAAATGTTAGGCTCCTTGCATATGTGTAGGGGGAATGTGTGTGTGTGTGTGCACATGTGTTTGTAAGAAGATATATGTTAGGCTCCTTGCATATGTGTAGGGGAAATGTTTGTGTGTGTTGCACCCTGTAGATGTGTGCAGCAGTGAGTCTGAGTTTGCCCTGAGCCGTACTGCTGTCCTGCAGACACATTGGCGTCCGAAGATGGAAAGAAATGTTTCCAGAGCTTAGTGTGGCGGCAGAGGGCAGTGAAATGGAGGCGACTCATGACGTCTTCCTGGATGATAAAAACACATGGAGTCTCATCCACACTCCCTCCAGAGATAACACACACACACACACACACACACACAGAAACATCCTTGAACAGATGGAGATCAGTGAGTTAGAGTTTAGTGCTTATCAATCCTCATTTTATAACTGACCCCTAGCCCTGATGCACACACACACTCTCTCTCTCTCTCTGTCTCTCTCTCTCTCTCTCTCTCTAACACACACACATGCACATATATATATATATACATATACATACACATAAATGCAATACATATACTGTCTCACTCCACTGTCAAATCCCAATGGGCAGATGACAGTTATAACATCAAAAAAGTTTGTATATAAAATATAAATCAAAGCCCTATGCACATATCTGATCAAATATGTTTGTGTGGATGCAGTAGTTTCAAAATGAATTTGATTTTCAAGAGGAGTATTTTTCCCTCCACTCTCTCTCTCACACACACAGACACACATATAGACAGCTGCATGCTGGTCTGAAGTGTTTATTAGCATGGCAATTCTGTCTACTTGATGCCAGTGTCACTCTCCCTTGAGGGCTGGCTCCCCTGGAAGTGTTTTTCACCTGTGCACCAGCGCTCGGTGATTACGACGATGAGGGACCTCTTCAAGAGTCTCTCACTCTCTCTGTCTCACTGTCCTTGAGGACGCATCCAGCGTGGCCAATCCTGGACAGATGTGTTAGATACACACTAGACGAGACGCTGCAGGAGAGTGACAGTGACGCAAGAGGCACAGCATCAGCAGCCCAAGAGGTATGACAGCTGAGTGTTAGTAACACGAGACGTAGCGGATGGGTGTTAGCGACACAAAGACGCAGCAAGTGAATGTTAAAAATACAAAGATGGGATGAGTGAGTGTTAGCGACATAAGATGAGATGTGTGTGACACAAGACATGGTGAGTGAGCGTTAGGGACACGAAGATGTGGTAAGTAACATTAGTACATTACATTACATTACATAACATTAGTACATTACATTACATAACATAACATTAGTAACATCAGAAGTGTGTGTGTGTGTGTGACACGAGAGACATAGTGAGTGAGCGTTAAGTGGGAGGTGCCATCATCCAAGCCCATCTCATACAAATGAGGCAGCAAATGGAATCCCCCAATCCCACTGAGAGTGTAACCCTCATTCAGCAGACACAGACACACACACACACACACACACTTAACACAAACACGCACATAAACACAGGTAATCATACACAAGTACAGAAAGAGATGAGTATGAAACGCAAATGACAGATAACTGCTACATACAGGTAGACCTAACACACAGAGAAACACACACACACATGCTCTGACATCCACATGAAAAGTGCACAGCGCACAAGCTAGCTTGGAGTAATACTCACACATACACTCTCACACACACATAAGTGCACCTTTCCCTCATAGGTCTGCTAGGTCTGCGCAATGGGCTGTAGTCACGGCTACACTTGTAAACGTTGCCAGATCAATCAGCAGGCTGAGCTTTGCAGAGCCAGTGAAGAGGGCTGAGTGGAGAGTAATCAGATTGAGAAACTATTTCATGCTCTGTGCTTTTAAAGAAATCACATTCAATCACCAGCGCTCGCTCCCTCTCTCTCTCTTGCTCTCTTCCTCTTTCTTTTTTCTTTCTCACTCTCTAAATCTCTCTGTCAAACTCTCTCAATCTCTATGTCAACTCTCTGTCAAACACTGTCCCTGTTGTTTTTTCTCTCCCCCCTGAGCTGAAGTCTTGCTTCTGTCCCACGTTGCAGGTCATCTGCAGTGATATGGTGCCCTGGCACAAGAGTGTTGGGCTGTAGTGACGTGGCACTCTGGTACGAGAGTGTTGGGCTGTAGTGATGTGGCACTCTGGTACGAGAGTGTTGGGCTGTAGTGACGTGGCACTCTGGTACGAGAGTGTTGGGCTGTAGTGACGTGGCACTCTGGTACGAGAGGGTTGGGTTGGAGTGACGTGGCACTCTGGTACGAGAGGGTTGGGTTGGAGTGACGTGGCACTCTGGTACGAGAGTGTTGGGTTGGAGTGACGTGGCACTCTGGTATGAGGAGTGTTGAGTTGCATTCATATTCATATAGTCTGATATGTGAGTGTTCCAGTCATATAAAAGTCTGGTACATGAATGTTGTGTGGCAGGAGAATTAGCTTTCAAGTCGTCTGCAGCAATATAGCATTCTGGTATGTGATGTTATAACACTGTGGTATGTGATGTTAGTCAACTGCAGTAATATAGCAATGTGGTATGAGAGTGTTAGTCAACTGCAGTAATATAGCAATGTGGTATGAGAGTGTTAGTCAACTGCAGTAATATAGCATTCTGGTATGTGATGTTAGTCAACTGCAGTAATATAGCAATGTGGTATGAGAGTGTTAGTCAACTGCAGTAATATAGCAATGTGGTATGAGAGTGTTAGTCAACTGCAGTAATATAGCAATGTGGTATGAGAGTGTTAGTCAACTGCAGTAATATAGCAATGTGGTGTGTGAGTATTAGGTTGCAGTGATCACACACTGATGCATGAAGCTTAAGTCAAGCAGGTCATCTGCAGTGATTTAGCACTCAGGTGTATGTTCCTTTAAGTTGCAGGTCGTCTGCAGTGATATAGCACTTTGGTTTGTCTTAAAGGAAAAATCCAGTGTCAGTCAGCCCATATCCCTGTTCTTTGAGGTTGCTGAGTGCGTCAGTAGGTGTAAGAATGACAGCGTACAACGTACAACGTAGACCGAATTTGTGAACTGGTAGCTAACGATAACTGATGGGGGCACACAAAACTCCCTTGCTCTCATCAGTTAATGTCAGCTGCCATTTCACTATTTGGTCTATGTTGTACAAATTCTGTCATTCTCATACCTACTGACAGCACTTAGCAATGTGAAACAACAGGACTCACTCTGGATAATCCCTTTCAGTTGCAGGCCGCATGCAGTGATATAGCACTCTGTAATATGAGTGTTGTGTGACACAGACACACAGCTGCAGTAGTGAGTCTGCAACTTTTCCATCAGCGGTTTCTGGGATGACATCATTATTAGATTAGCCCAGGGATTTGGGCCCCCTTGCCTACCCCCCACCTCCCCCTCTTGTGTCTGACAGAGCCGTCAAGCAGCTTTTTTTTCTACAGTGTTAAGTCCCATACTCAAGCTGTATGTTTGGCCCATATCTTCTCACTATGCTGCTGTGTATCTAACTAAAGCAGGGTATTGGCTGTTAAAGATTAATGACTGTTTTCAGTGGCCACAGATCCTCACCCTTTCAAGCTCATCTGCAATGGTTAATTATTGCGTCTGGGAAGCAGGCTTTCTTGACAGGGAAACCCAACATAGGGGAGAGAAGCCATTCAACCAGAGGGCATCCCAGTATTTCATCGCAGCTTATAAACAGTAAGATCTGGATCTGTGGCTTCCTCTCTCTCATTGACATAGTTCACCTGGAGGTCAAGCACTAGTCATCCAACATCATTAGTATGTTAGCATTGTGCGCTAATACCTTTATCATGAATTCAGTTTGTAGGGAACATAAATAATGAGTCTGACTCTATGCTGCCACTTGGGAAATAAATAATAGCACATCCTGCCCTGTCAACTGAAACACAATAGGGCTTCTGTCCTTAAGTGGCAGGTCCTCATTGACATTATATTTTGCTGGTGCACCAAGGGGATGCTGTAGAATCACCTGACCTATTGAAACAGGGTCTATCCTCCTAATGGGCGTCTATTGATGTCCTATAGACAGCGTATCTGTCCATTGTGAATACACTGACTAAGCACTGTGCTTTAGACAGTTGTGTCCCCCAACCCCCCCTCCACACACACACACACACCCCTCCCCCGCTCTCTCTCTCTCTCTCTCCAAATACTGTGCAGAAAGATGTGGATTATAGCACAGAGTAGCACTTTTTTTCTCCTGTGGTTGTTAGCTAAACACTCCCCTGGAAGCCAAGCTTCTTTGCCCCTAATTAATTAAAGCCAACTTGTTCCTGTATCCTTTTTTACCCCTCCGTCTGACTAGGCTAAACGTATGCTGTGTGTGATACCATAAAGTAAATTTGTAAACACACACACATACATACATACACATGAATGCACACATGCACACACACACACACACACACACACACACACACACACACACAGACATACACACACACACACACACACATACACACACACACACACACACACAGATGCCTTAGGGTAGGGATTAAAACATGAAGTTGCATAATGAGCACTGCTCCGTTGCTGACATTTGAGGAGGTCATCGTTAGTGTGATGAGCCAGCGATCTCAGATACTGCTAATCAGTGTATCTCACCGTGTTAGACACGCACACGCACACACACACACACACACACACACACACACACACACACACCACTATCTGTAAGCATTATTGCAGAGACAAGAGACAAAGCTGCATAAGAAACCAGCTTTGAAACTGCTATGCTCCACGTGTTTAGTCTTAGTAATGATTTTCAATTAGCCAAGTGGTTTAGGCTCCTTACTCTACAGTCAATGACATAAACCTGCAGTGTCACACCAATACAAAAACACATTGGAGAGTTAATCCATCATTCACTGTAATTCACACACATAGACACATTATAGCAATTTACCTAAACTGGTGATCATTCCTATTTCCATCAATTAAAAACAACATTGCCTGGGAATGAGTCTGGCTTGTCTGACTAAGATGTGAGTCATCATGGGTGTTGGGTGTGACCTTCCATCAAGAACCCGGTTAGATCTGGGCCAGCGCCCCATGGGGAAGTGGTGGCTATAACCAAGTCACCTAATATTGGGGTTGAACAAGAAAACATGTGTGCTCAGGGTGGGAATTTGGGTCGGAAGGCCACAAAAGCTAGGCTAGTGTGTGTGTGTGTGTGTGTGTGACACACTTATATTACAAAACTCATTTTCCCAGGCATAGACAAAGATCTCTGACACACATCTCATACACATTCAGAAAGAGAGAGTGCTTTGACGTTGTGGATGGCTGAAGTTGTGAGAAACAGCTTGGTTTGTGTGTGTGGTAATGAAAGAATGTGTCTTTCAAAGCCTGAATGGACATTTGTGTATGTGTTTGTATTTCAGACAGACCTCTGTATATATTTTGAGAGTGTTTGTGTATATTTGTGAGTGTCAGAACATTTGAAAGCATGTTTGTGTAAACTTGTTTAAGTAGGCGTGTTTGGCAGACAGTTTTTTTAGATCTTTGTTTACTTGGGCGACCATGTGAGTGTTTGTGCATGTGTGTATTTGTGTGTGTGTGTGTATGTGTGTGTGTGTGTGTATTTGTGTGTGAGTGTGTATGTGCCATTTAGTATCAAAACAGCATCAACAGTCTCTGTACATATTTGAACCCCTTATGTTAAAACATTCAGATGCCAGACTTAAATAAAGAACTGAAATGTGTGTGTGTGTGTGTGTGTGTGTGTGTTGGAGACCATTAACTGTTTTTATGAATGGTGGAGAAACATTGGGGGGAGTGTGTGTGTGTATGTGTTGGGGGGAGGGGGGGGATTGGTGGATGCTGTGTTAATCATGCTCAAAAGCTGCCCGTGTTTCTGCTGTGGTGGTGGTGGTGAGAGTGTTTTGCGGGGTACAGGGAAGGTCTCTGGTCCCCTGTTTCATGTGGTCCCTACAGCACCAGGGCCAACGTGGTTACCCAGTGGGGGGGCAGTGCTGTGGGGTTGGCACCGCACAGCCATATGGTACAGACATCAAGCACTACCACCACCAGTGCCAAGTAGGCGTAATCACCAGTGGTTATGTTCCTATTTTGCTGCCTATCTCAGAAAATGTGTGCCACTCTGTTATTAAGCCTTTGCACATAGCACATGGACATATTTATCACACACACACACACACACACACACACACACACACACACACACACACACACACATGCATATATATCCATATGTGGCCGCACCAACTCTCCCACGCACACATATGTGCACACACTCAAACACATACTGTATACATACTCTCCCACTTACACACACACACACACACACACACACACACACACACACATGCACACACAATCATCATTAAGCTCACTGGCTGATTAAGTCTGCATTCAATGAGGCTTAGCTGTTTGAATGTCTTCACAGATGTTTAGGCTGCCGGGTTGAGGGACAAGCAGCACAGAAGCAGATTTTTCTCACTGTTAATTAACAGAGCTGTGTGTGTGTGTGTGTGTGTGTTGCACATGTCTGGGAAGCTGGTGAGTTTGTGGGTGGTAGGTATTAACACCCTGTTCTGACACCAGTTTCTCCCAAACATCCCCCTCACTCCTTTAAAGTCATAACCCCATAACAGTGCCAGACGGACAGACAGACAGACAGACAGACAGCCTTGAGAAGTCCGAAGACCGCAGCTCAGCCTGAAAACATCTTCCGGCAGTTTCCACGAGCAACCATCTTCTCTGTCTTTAACCAAATACCAGCTGTTGTCTAGAACATCAGCCATTTCATCAAATAAACTCACAGTGATTGCAGTGAAACCAAGTGTGAATGAATAATTTGAAACTTACATTTTTTTGACTACTGTACAGCGAGACATTTGGTGCTGAACTTCAGATTTATGATCTATAGAAATAGCTTGAAGGTTGAAGCCATAATTAATTTAGCAGGTTGCTTCATTAGAATGCAGTTCATCACATTTTCAACACCGTGTGTGTGTGTGTGTGTATTTGTGTGTGTGTGTGAGCGAAGTAAAGCCTTTTATCATTTCTTTTGCCTGAGTTTGGTTTCCAGGCCCAGTGTTTGAGAGGCAGTGGAGATGCCATCAGTGTGAGACAGCGAACGCTTTGGGCTCCCTGGGGACTGATACACACTCCGACACACACTCTATGTTTGATCTAAGGCCTCACAAACAACCATGCCTAAACCAGATATGGTGAGCAACTCATTTTTTCTCATCAAAAGGTGATTTGCATTTCATTTTGCTGCCTCCACCGAGACCCCTACAACCCCCACCCCACCCCCCAGGCCTCAGTTAAGGCAGCCTACGCATAACCAGTCTCTCTCTCTCTCTCTCTCTTAGCCAAGGTGCTTTTTCATTCCGTATACAAACATTATTGTTGCATGGATGACAGAGTACTAAGGTGTACACCAGTTTCGGTTTGAAACGAGCAGCAGAGTGGACGTCCTGATTGGCTAATGGCGTTGATGCTATGAAAACATTCCACGTTCCACGGTTATGGCACCTTATATATGCTTCTTGTTGCAACTGCAGCAACCTGTCAAGGATTTACACTCTTTCCCCGCGCTTTCTACATTTCCATGTTCCCTTCCATGCAGAGACAATCTGGCCTTCAGGCATGATGGGCAAGTGAGAGCCAATCTGGGCTTCAGGTATGATGGGCAAGCGAGAGCCAATCTGGGCTTCAGGTATGATGGGCAAGCGAGAGCCAATCTGGGCTTCAGGTATGATGGGCAGACTGCGAGAGTGAAATATGGTAATTGGCCGATGAGGCGCCATCCAAACAGGCAATTTCAATAAGCACCAACCCAGCTAAACCAAGCTAACCAACCCAAAACTAAAAAAACAAAACTATAAAAAAATAGGCTCCTATTCTTTGGTTCGCAAACAAAACCACTGTGGCTGAGACGGGACTAATATCTTCTAACAAGTTACCTGTCGTAGAAGGCATCAAGGCACCAGGTAAAAATTTTATTTGAACAACCTAGCTAGATAGCTAGTTAGCCATTAATAACGCCATTTTATTTATTATATTGTCCAGGTGCTGTTGCCAAGATACCGACAGCTCACTACATAATTCGATAGAATGTTGGACATTGAAGGCAGAATGAAGGATACTTCAAAATTGGGCAAAACGAAAGTACCTTCAAAGGCAGAATTTGATGCATTTATCTGATTCAGACATGCCTTGATGCCTTGCTGCCACCAAACGTTCCCTTCCAAGGCAGCATTTATCCCCATTTCAGACACAGCCTGCATGTATTGGTAAGAAAGTACAAAATGGCAGACTTGCCTGGTATCCCTTTAAAGCTGTCTGCTTATGAGGACAATATGGCAAAAAAGAGTCAGGCCTATTCAGACACTCTCAGATACATTTCTCACACTGACTACTTTTGACTTTGACTTTATTTACTGATTTATAAGGTGTGGAGCCGTAAAAAAAACCTTAAAGCAGTTTAAGCGTCATTCTTCTAAGTTCTCTTTCTTCCATTTTTGGCAACTGAGCTGGATGTGACTTTATTTGATGGTTTGCCTTATAGCCTTAAACCAGTTCAAGCCCTATTCTTCTTCAAGCTCAGCCCCCCTTTTTATGGCAGCTGAACTCAATCTGGGGCTGGCCAGATAAGCTGTTTAACCCCAAAGAGTGAATATTATGGGTCTGAATAGGCTGCCTGAAAGTCATTCGTCAGCCCCCGATGCATATTTATAGATTTACTATGTCAGCGGACTTCCTGCAATAATAATAAAACAATCTAACTACAAAGTTACATAATACAGAAAACAAAAAGTTCTGAGATCATTTATATTCTGATCTTCTTTGGTGGTGTCACAATGCGCTTTATTACAGGTCATAAATCAGAGCAATTCATCTTGTGTCATCAGTGCCTTTGTGTTTGGAGAGGAGATACTGTAATGCACCACAGCCATTGTCTCCCTCCACCCCTGCCCCTCCTGGCTCATATAGAAGTCCTTCCCTCCGCTGGCTGCGCTCCAGGTCTACCCTTTTATTACGCTTAAATGGATGTGCCCAACGTGCATCCAGCATCAATGTCACAGGGGCTATTAGTGGTTTAGGGTGTTAAAATGATGGGGTGGGAGTGTTATTAGGTAGGGAGTAGATGGCCGCTGATGCTGCGGTACTCTCTCGTTTCAAGGTGAGTACCGGCAAAGTGCTACATGTCGGAGGATGGACTCCTGAGCGAGCAGCCAGGGACTGCGGCTCCAAATGAGTCATAATCGATAGCAAAGATGTGACTCGAGTCAGGAAAATGTTGGTGGCAGAGAAGAGAACGGGCCTCTCTTTCAACTGAACCAGGCTTACGGTGTTACTGTCCTTCTGCATTTTAGTTTGTGTTCCTTCTTCGGCGCAGGCTTTGAAATATAGAGGGGAACAAGCCGATTCTTAGTGCATTGCAGACCTGGGCCAGTCTGATGCATTGCTGTCAGCCCAGGACAGAAGAAGACGAAGGGTGTCTGCTTGTCATACTTAGTATTTCTTCTCTGTGCTGATAGCTGCTGTACGCAAAATGGATCAGCACCGATCCGATCTACAGTGTGAGTCAGTGTGAGTGAGCGAGTGGATGTGTGAGTGTGTGTTCTTATCAGTGAGTCAGTCAGTCTGAGTGAATCTTAATCAGTGATTCATAAGGGAATGACTGAGTGAGTGTGTGTGAGTGAGTGTGTGAGTGTTACAACTGAGGGGTTGAAGCTGTAACAAAAGAGGGAGGTGAGAGTTTGGATTCATAACAAAAATATATACATATTAATTATATCATAAAGACCCAAATCAAACCAACAAACTACTAAAACTGACAAAAAAGTGAGACATGTCTGAGTCAGTCTTCAGCAATGCATGACTGTTGTTTGGGTTGGGACTTGGGTTGGGACTTGGGTTGGGACGTGGGTTGTGTGTGGTATTGCGTGCTCAAAATCAGAGTAAGAATGGGCTCCCTAGCTGGGAGAGGAAGCGGCTCTTTTAAATCATCAGGTCCAGTGCACTGTAACAGTGACTGAGTGAGTGTGTGAATGAATGAATGCATTTGTGAGTGAGTGAATGAGTGTGTGAGTGAATGAGTGAGGGAGTGAGAGTGAGACAGTATGCGTGAGCGAGTTGGTGCATGTGTGTGTGTGTGTGTGTCTGTGAATCCTTATCTGGTCTGGTCCAGAGAGATCATGTCAACAGTAATTGAGCAGATATCTATAGGATGGCAATTAGGCCTGGAGATCCTCACTGCAGAGCTTTACTTCATCAAACAGCACTGGAGGGATCCACTGGACTGTATAATCACTCGACCGCAGGACGCTATCAGAGAAAGAGAGAAACAGAGATAGAGAGAGAGGGAGACAGAGAGATTGAGAAAGAGAGACAGACTTGGACCCAAGCCCAGTTCTGGTTACGGACTCCTCAGGGGCTTGTCTCATTTGGCTTTAAATGCACTGTCAGGCCTGGCTAACCGGGGCAGGTTTCCGGGGAAACGTTGGGATGTGGATCCAGGAAAAGCAAAACTCTGTGACAAAGCCAAAGCCACAGCCAGCCAGCCAGCCGCACATCACCTAAAAGTACCTGCCTAAAAAGTCATCGCATCGACAGCCGTTTCAGGTGTCAGCCTTTCACAAGCACGCCCTCTCCGCTGTGACAGTGTTGGCATGAGATGACAGCTCTGTGCCCTTCGAGAGCGAGGCCTCACCTCAACAGCAACAGAATCTGAAAGAAGTTACCGCTGTTGATGTCGTACTGCCCTGAGCTTGCTCCCTCTGTCTGCCACCGTGTGTTGAGGGATAATCTTTCACAGTCAGAGAAAAAGAGATCATTGACTTCCATCATCGTTCTCCAGAACATTCTGCAGAGATGTGTTGCAGGCCCAAAACCTTGAAATGACACCCGAGATAATCATTGACTGGGCTTAAAGAAGAGCAGAGAGGGAAGCACTGAGTTTGAGGGTGCCTTTGGAGGAGTGTGTGTGTGTGTGTGTGTGTGTGTGTGTGTGTTGGGTAGGGTGCTAAGGTCATGAGGAGAAAGTGATGAGATGAACACTGGCTCGGGGTCTTCGGGGTGGGGATGAGGGGGGACTTTGTGTGTATGTGTGTGTGTGTGTGTGTATGTGTGTGTGTGTGTGTGTGTGGGGGGGGGGGTTGGGGTGGGACTGGCTATTGTCATGACTACAATTATTCCTTGCTCCGTCATCTTCTCTTTTGTTCTAAATATTTGATTATGCACAGACGTTATTAAAATCGCACAATAGATCACCTTCCCCTGAGGTCAAGCCCTTCTTCCGTTGCGCTGGGAAAGAGAAGCGACTTCTAAGGAATCATTTCCTCCGCCCTCCAGAATCAAGAGGCTTAGAAGGATGTTTTTTTGGGGGGATTATTTTCCTAGTTATTAAATGGATGACTGGTTTCATTGTTTCAGCCATTCTTGTGCAGTGTGCAAACACACAGATAAATTACATTAGGGCGGCACAGTCCTCTCACAGGTTTCCAATGGTTACACACATTTGTTGTTGCCCCTCATCTGAAATCCACCTGTGCATTGATGTCAGATGTTTTTGCATGAGGAGTATTTTACACAGCCCCCCCCCCCCCCTCCCTACTTTCCCGCTAGCCTGCACAATATATGACTGGTCTGCGTAATCATGAGGCTTAAATTTCACTGCTGTGTAAAAAGCGAAGTTTGTGTGGACTAAGTAGTCAAAATTCCTCAGCCAGGTTGATTGAAACCAGGCACAAGGGTGGCACCCATTCGTAAATTATAAGAAAAGGACTTTGCTGCCAGAAGTTTGTTTTTTTGATGACCGGCTCTCTGCAGGTTTCGTACTAATTAGGCCCAGCAAATTCCCCCGGCAGGTTTTCCACGAAGACGTGGCGAAATGTGGCAAAGTTCTTTTGCGGCAGCGGCGTGATGGGAGCAGTAGTTGCGTGTGTATATCATCCCTGCAGACGCTTGTGAATGTGACTTCCCCCCGTGGTCCCGCATGTGGTCCCGGGCCCATAAAGGTTTAAGTGATTTTCCTCTGATCGGGGCCCATTCCAGATTCTGTAGGATGCTGTGGTGAGCTGAGCTGTCCACCGGGCTAATGCACGTTATAGACTTGTCACGGTGGAGACTGTGTGTGTGTGTGTGTGTGTGTGTGTCTGGGTTATAGACTTGTCCCCCACATGACACGCCGTGCTCCAGCTAATAAATGCTTTCGCCGGGGGAGAGAACATTCCTCTAGGGTCATGGTGGAGATTTTTTGGAGTAGGACAGGAGAAAGCTTAGCCAGACAGACTGTGTGTGCGTGTGTGTGTGTGTGTGTGTGTGTGTGTGTGCATGTGTGCATACGTGTGTGTGTTTTAGAGGGGAATGGGACACCGCATGAAGTGTAGAGAGTTGTCCTCTCCTAAGGATTTGGGGAGGATGCTTTTAAAGGGCTGCCTATCCATCATTCTGGACAGTGTGGGAACCGGGCTCTGGCCAGGCAGCTTTGCAGAGGGGCCACGGGGCCGCGGGGGCCCCTCACTCAAGGAGGGAGCCCAATGCAGGTCCCTCATTTTGCAGGCAGACGACTCACATTCCATCACTTCAATCTTTTTTTTTTCCTTCTACCTTTTCTTCGAGTTCTATCAAAGAGAAAAGTGAAATGAGGGAGTCTTTCAAAAATAAAAAAGTAAAAAAAAAAAAAAAAAAAAAAAACATC
>JAIFZK010000014.1:3140000-3142500 GCA_027481765.1 Tenualosa thibaudeaui
TGGCGCTGGGAAAGCACGCATGCTTGTTATCATGCACACATTGTCTGCCACAGGCCTTGACTTCTCTGCAAGCACACTGACAAAAACTGAAGCATATAGATCCAGTTTAACTTGGTTTAGTTTGAACGTGGAAGCACATGCTAGAAAAAAATAAGACATTCAGCAGGACAGAAACTGTCAAAATTGTACACTCCAGAGATAGCTGCAGAGAGAAACACACACACACACACACACACACAGAGAGAGAGAATAGCAGACAAAAACATGCCAGAGAGGAGAGTACTCCCTGAGAAAGAGAGAAAGTAGGAACAGTTCCAACATCTATTAGTAATGCACTCTGGAAAAGCCTGCATCATGTCCCAAACCATAATCCTTGTCAGTAGGAGTGGTTTAAATAGAAACACATGTGTCCTTCCTGCCCAGACGCCCATGAAACAACCCCAACTGTACGCTTCAGCCCACAAAAATGTTATAATTTGTGCACCATTAACAAATTATCTCATAATACTTCAGCATAATTCCTTTTACAGTCCGATAATTCAGAGGTCAGTGTGGCAGAAACACTCTGTCTGTGTGCTCTAAGCAAACTGCACTCAATACTGAGGAAATTAAAGTCAAAGTAAACAGATTCAGTTTTTCTGTGTGTGTGTGTATGGGGGTGGGGGGCTGTTTGGATATAAAGTAAAAGTCACTCACGCACACACACGCGCACACACACATATTCTAGATGTTCTAGATGGTCTACCCTTAACATGTAATAATGAGACAGTTATGTTATTGACTTTTTATAGAAATACCACTGTCAGACATTATTTATTTACTGCACATGATGATGAATGTAGCCTGTTCTTTTTCAGATATTTAATACGAGAGAACTAAGTCGTGTGGAGCATTCACACACAAAACTGTATTATTAAATGTTAGTTTAACATATTAAATGTTAGTTTAACATATTAAATTGCTGAGGATGCTGAGTATCTGATTAGAGGAAGCGTTGCAAGACATGGCAAGTCAGAATTAAGAAACGTGTGTGTGTGAGGTGCCGCAAGGGCTCAATGTGTGTGTGTGTGTGTGTGTGTGTATTGCTTTTACGTATTTCTTATGCGCTGAGGAGCATGCATAGAAGGAGTGAGTTTAAAGCACATTGTTGGGGGGGGGGGGGGGGTGTTCACTTTACATCACATACTGAAATAACCAAGGGGATTACTGTTAAAAAAAGAAAAGAAAGTAGCTTACTAGTCAAAGATAAAGGAACAACATGGTTGATTTCATTTGCTTCGTTGGTGAGAATTGGCTTTTGAAGTTTTCTTTTGTTCTGTGTAAAAGAAAACATGTTTGGATCAAAACAGCCACTCTTGACAGCATGTCTCGTCACAGTTTGATTGTTTCTCTTCATTTGCCTCTTCTCTGTCTTCCTTCCTCTGTCTAGGCAGGGAAATGATACATGTGCTCGACCGTTCCTCAAAGCCAGAAAACTGAGCTCAATGAAATGATTTAAGAAATGAATCAGGCGCTTTAATAGAGACGTACCACAGTGAGTGCACTGCTGAAAACATTAGGTCGAGAAAAGGGAGGATGTGCACTGGTGAGATAGGAGCTCTGACACACATTTCAGTGACCTCTCTCTCTTTTTCCCTCTCCCTCCCTTCCTCCCTCTCTCTCTCTCTCTCCCCCCCCCTACAGCTCCATCAAGGAGCATTGTTTTAAAGGAAAAATCCAGTGTGAATCACTCAATGGCACTGTTGTTCAAGGTCTCTGAATGCTGTCTGTAGGAAAAAAAAACCCTGAGGGTTTGATGCAACTTAGACCAAATAATGAATTGATAACTAATGGGGCATAGTGAAGTGAAACTGAAAGTAAGTTACTGTGCCCCATTCACTTAGTGTTAGTTACCAGTTGACTATTCGATCTATGTGATATCAGATTGTCTCTTTATCTCTTTCTTACTGACAGCGCTTGGTGACTTCTAACAACAAGACTATGGATTGATGCTGGTAAAACCATAAGAGGAGTCTGTCCTGGTTCCTCTCTCTCCTTGGGGGAAACATGCTCTGCTCCCAGTGCAATGGCCCTGTGGGGAACCCTGGCCTTTGCTAATGCCTTCACCTTGTCCAAACACAGGGAAGGGATACCTGATGGAAGGCCGACACGTCCTTGCCTATTTCTTTCTTCAACATGAGAGATGTCAGGATGTGTGTGTGTGCATGTGTGTGTGTGAGAGAGAGGTGAATTACGCCACTGGGGTTTTTCCGCCTGCAGTTGGGACTACAAAGAGGCCCTTGGCCTCCCTACACACATACACACAAACACGTAAACACGCACACATGTGCGCCCGCGCACACACACACAGTAGCACCGACACACACACACACACACACAGAAGCACAGACACACACACTCACGCACGCACATGCACACACAACTCCCTAAATTCCCCCTTTCCCTTTGGCCAAAAGCCCCATCCGCGCAGGGCCAGCTCAGCTCTGTGATGCCTCCCCTG
>JAIFZK010000014.1:3147500-3155000 GCA_027481765.1 Tenualosa thibaudeaui
CTTAACAACAGTGCACCAAGCACTAATACTCTTTTTCAGACATATTATGGCATCATTACTGTGCTTCATCATTACTATTGTTATTGCATTGTTATTGTTACAGATTTAGTTGTGTAGTACATAAGCATATTGTTACAGTGTAATAAAATGTAAAGATATCTTACTGTAATGTGTTGCAGAAAAGTGTTCTCTTTTCTGCAAGAATTTGTTTATTTCTGTTTGTATGAAATTGTACGCCTGTGGGACTGTGATATTATTTGGCCCAATCTTACGTCTGTACAGTTATTAATCTGTGTCCAACTGTGCCAGTGTACTACTCTTTTCCTGTGCATATTGGTTATTATTTTGTTATTAGTAAACACATATGCATAGTGGTCTTATATCTCATGCAAGGGTCCTTTTATAATTTCACACAAATGCTGCTATGTGATGTGTCATTAGGCTGAGACGAATGGACACCAACACAACACATTTGAACAGTAGAACTCTGTTACTCTATCTATCTCACAGTCGTACAGTAGAACTCTGTTTATCTCTCTCACAGTCGTACAGTAGAACTCTGTTTATCTCTCTTACAGTCGTACAGTAGAACTCTGTTACTCTATCTCTCTTGTAGTCGTACAGTAGAACTCTGTTTATCTCTCTCACAGTCGTACAGTAGAACTCTGTTACTTTATCTCTCTCACAGTCGTACAGTAGAACTCTGTTACTCTATCTCTCTCACAGTCGTACAGTAGAACTCTGTTACTCTATCTCTCTCACAGTCGTACAGTAGAACTCTGTTACTCTATCTTTCTCACAGTCGTACAGTAGAACTCTGTTACTCTATCTCTCTTACAGTCGTACAATAGAACTCTGTTTATCTCTCTCACAGTTGTACAGTAGAACTCTGTTTACCTCTCTTACAGTCGTACAGTAGAACTCTGTTACTCTATCTCTCTCACAGTCGTACAGTAGAACTCTGTTACTCCATCACTCTTATAGTCGTACAGTAGAACTCTGTTACTCTATCTCTCTTGTAGTCGTACAGTAGAACTCTGTTTATCTCTCTCACAGTCGTACAGTAGAACTCTGTTACTCTATCTCTCTTGTAGTCGTACAGTAGAACTCTGTTACTCTATCTCTCTCACAGTCGTACAGTAGAACTCTTTTTATCTCTCTTACAGTCGTACAGTAGAACTCTGTTACTCTATCTCTCTTACAGTCGTACAATAGAACTCTGTTTATCTCTCTCACAGTCGTACAGTAGAACTCTTTTTATCTCTCTCACAGTCGTACAGTAGAACTCTGTTACTCCATCACTCTTATAGTCGTACAGTAGACCTCTGTTACTCTATCTCTCTTATAGTCGTACAGTAGAACTCTGTTTATCTCTCTCACAGTCGTATAGTAGAACTCTGTTTATCTCTCTCACAGTCGTACAGTAGAAGTCCGTTACTCTATCTCTCTCACAGTCGTACAGTAGAACTCTGTTACTCTATCTCTCTCACAGTCGTACAGTAGAACTCTGTTTATCTCTCTCACAGTTGTACAGTAGAACTCTGTTTATCTCTCTCACAGTCGTACAGTAGAACTCTGTTTATCTCTCTCACAGTCGTACAGTAGAACTCTGTTACTCTATCTCTCTCACAGTCATACAGTAGAACTCTGTTACTCTATCTCTCTTACAGTCGTACAGTAGAACTCTGTTACTCTATCTCTCTCACAGTCGTACAGTAGAACTCTGTTACTCTATCTTTCTCACAGTCGTACAGTAGAACTCTGTTACTCTATCTCTCTTACAGTCGTACAATAGAACTCTGTTTATCTCTCTTACAGTCGTACAGTAGAACTCTGTTACTCTATCTCTCTCACAGTCGTACAGTAGAACTCTGTTACTCCATCACTCTTATAGTCGTACAGTAGAACTCTGTTACTCTATCTCTCTTGTAGTCGTACAGTAGAACTCTGTTTATCTCTCTCACAGTCGTACAGTAGAACTCTGTTACTCTATCTCTCTTGTAGTCGTACAGTAGAACTCTGTTACTCTATCTCTCTCACAGTCGTACAGTAGAACTCTTTTTATCTCTCTTACAGTCGTACAGTAGAACTCTGTTACTCTATCTCTCTTACAGTCGTACAATAGAACTCTGTTTATCTCTCTCACAGTCGTACAGTAGAACTCTTTTTATCTCTCTCACAGTCGTACAGTAGAACTCTGTTACTCTATCTCTCTTATAGTCGTACAGTAGAACTCTGTTTATCTCTCTCACAGTCGTATAGTAGAACTCTGTTTATCTCTCTCACAGTCGTACAGTAGAAGTCCGTTACTCTATCTCTCTCACAGTCGTACAGTAGAACTCTGTTACTCTATCTCTCTCACAGTCGTACAGTAGAACTCTGTTTATCTCTCTCACAGTTGTACAGTAGAACTCTGTTTATCTCTCTCACAGTTGTACAGTAGAACTCTGTTACTCTATCTCTCTCACAGTCGTACAGTAGAACTCTGTTACTCTATCTCTCTCACAGTTGTACAGTAGAACTCTGTTTATCTCTCTCACAGTCGTACAGTAGAACTCTGTTTATCTCTCTCACAGTCGTACAGTAGAACTCTGTTACTCTATCTCTCTCACAGTCATACAGTAGAACTCTGTTACTCTATCTCTCTTACAGTCGTACAGTAGAACTCTGTTACTCTATCTCTCTCACAGAAACTCGCCGTCTCACAGGATCTGTGCTCCATATTCTCCATATTATGTGAGACCCCAACACACACACACACATGCACACACACACACTCACGCACGCACACACACACCCTTCACCCCCCACCCCTCAGATCCCTTTAAGCCATTCTGTGGTTTCCTCTGAACATTCCTGGTGGCCTGACCCCCCCCAGTCGCCCACCACATGGACACTAACCCCACAACACCCACCCTCAGTCGCCCACCACTGCTCTTATTTCTCAGGAACTGTGGTGGAGCGCTTTACGGTGCGGTGATTGTGGAACCACCCACAAGATCTCAGGAAGAGGGATAAAATGCTGTAATACACTACAAAATAAAACAACTAAAAATGCCACTGTTGTACATGAGAAACACACTGTTTTCCCAGGAGACACTCAAGGACTATTGGGTACTATTAGTACTAATACTACAAAACACACACACACACACACTCACCACACACATACACACACACACACACTCACCACACACATACACACACACCACACAGACATACACACACACACCTTTCTGTGGCCTTGGGTGAGATCACTTTCATAAAGTTGCAAAGAAATAGTTACTAGTGCCCTATGAATTTTCACCTTCCTCACTGACAAGCAATGGATTATCAGTGTTATACAGGAAGAAGGGAGGTGTCTGAGATGTTTACGAGAATATCTGCGCTTGTCTCCTAAAGTATTAATAGCAGCAGGCTTGTGCAGAACCTCTAAAAAGGATGAAGTCAAAGTCGGAAAGGTTGCTGTTCCATTTATGATATTTTTAGAGGTTTTATGACTGTATAGAACATAGAGTAAGTTATTTGAAAGATTCCTCCCCTGAAAATGCATAAAAAGTGTGTGGGCTTCTGCATTTTATTGTAGATGTCACACATACTCACACACACACACACACACACACACACACACACACACACACACACACAAACAGAGTATCAATCTGTGAAAAGTGTAAGGGAATCAAGCTAATTTGATAGATAATTTTCTCTCACTAAAGTTTTATTTAAAACATGAAGAGAGAAGCCTCATTGAAAGCAAATGGAACTGACTTTTATTGATTAATTTTCAAAATGATTCTGATGGAAAATCACACAGTGTTACAATGTAAAAAATATGCATAGTGAAGGAGTAGAAACGTCTTTCAAATGCATCACATTCTCTCTAAAGTTTGTGAAGTAAATGAAGAGGGTAACAAAGACCTCATTGAAATACAAATCTGTTCCAAAAGTGCAATTTATTTGTATTTATGAATTTTCAGTAGTACTTTGGATCAAATGTCTGCGGAGAAGTCTAGAAATACTTCCGCACCGTAGTCTGTAAAACTGGATGTCAAAACATTCCCCATTCAAACCTTGTGAATACCATAATAGTGCTTACAGTAATTGTTAAGAAACTCACTAGTCTTCTAGATCCAGAAACAAGTGCAATAACTAGCTGGGCGGTAGGGGTGTCTTTTGCCTCTGTCCAACACACCCACCTACTCACACACACGCACACACACACACACACACACACACACACACACACACACACACACACACACACACACGCACGCACGCACGCACGCGTGCACGTCCGCACGTCCGCGTACACGCGCGTGCACACACACACACACACACACACACACGCACACGCACACGCACACGCACACGCACACACATCCTCAGAGATTAGCATTCATATGCAGTCACGGTGGGGAGATGCTGCCGCTTCACGCTCAGCAAATTATATTTCATTTCTCTCCAGTGTCCAATTTGCCCATGGTTTTTGATGTACCTTTTTATGTAGACTGTATTAAAGGCAGCCAGTAATGGGAAACAACTCACATTTAATGCTAGCAGAGGAGCCAGGATTCATTACAATTGTCAGGGGAACCATTTTTGACTGCTGGGGAGAATTGTGCATGCATATGTGTGTGTGTGTGTGTGTGTGTGTGTGTGTGCTTGTGTGTGTGTCTTGGGGGGGCGGTGGAATTAACATTGCAAAAGAAGGAAAAAAAGATTTTGCAAGATTGCTCTTGTGTGTACCCAGACCAGTGAGCTAGTGGCCTAATCTGTGGTCAGAATTCCTAACCCAACGAGAGAGAACAGGCCTCCGGTGGGCCGTGTTATCTCTACCACTGAAGCGTGCTTCAGGAAATGGCTGATAGGACTTTCAAACCCACAGCAGCTGCAAGCCAGTCGATGCCAGAGCTGCTTTTCCTGCCAGTCTGTTTCATTTACTCTAAAGGTCTTATGGAGCTGGACCCACTGATGGTGCACCTCCATCCAGCTTTGCTTTCAGCAACAGATACACGTCCACACTGCGTTGATTTCAGCAAGATACACGTCCACAGTGAGATGATTTCAGCAGCAGACACACCCAGCAATTATTTAAGCAAAAGATTCACCTCCATTCTGTGATGCTTTAAGCAACAGATTCACCTCCACCCAGTGTTGATTTAAACAAATTCAACTCCACCTAGCAATGCTTTAAGCATTAGATTCACCACCAGCCAACAATGATTTAAACAACATATTTACTTCCACACTTTGTGGAGGTGAATCTGTTGTTTAAAGTATGGCAGTGTGGAGGTGAATCTGTTGTGTAGGCATTCACCTTCCCCCAATGATGCTTTAATCATCAGATTCACCTCCACCCTGTGATGCTTTAAGCAACAGTTTCACCTCCACCCATCAATGATTTAAACAACAGATTCACCTCCACCCTGTGATGCTTTAAGCAACAGTTTCACCTCCACCCATCGATGATTTAAACAGATTCACCTCCACACCTATGATGCTTTAAGCAACAGTTTCACCTCCACCCATGGATGATTTAAACAGATTCACCTCCACACCTATGATGCTTTCCTCAGGCACCTACAGCAAATGATGCTTTATTCCATAGATTCCACTTTCTCATTAAGAATCAGTCCCCTCTTGCCATTCAAGTCACAGCTGTATATATCTGATGAAAGGACACACACACACACTCAGAGTGCTCTATCTATTCCTATCCTCTCGGATGTTTCAGCAGGCGTATAACATCGAGGTAACATCCTCTTGAGACAAGCTCCGTTTGAATGAGACAGAAACACATCTAAATTTTATTGGATTGCCATTGGGCCTGGGTCTGTCTGCCTGTCTGTCTGTCTGATTGCCTGCCTGCCTGTCTGCCTGTCTGCCTGTCTGTCTGTCTGTCTGCCTGTCTGTCTGTCTGTCTGACTGCCTGTCTGTCTGTCTGCCTGTCTGCCTGTCTGTCTGCCTGCCTGCCTGCCTGCCTGTCTGTCCGTCTGTCTGTCTGCCTGTCTGTCCGTCTATCTGTCTGACTGTCTTACACCACTGGTATGTCTCATACAACCTCTGTTATCTGCTTGCTGTTCTTGTTTACTCATGGCTCATGGTTGGATGTAAGCATCCTCAGTATAGTCTGCCTTACTTGCAGTCTGTCCGTCTGTCTGTCTGACTTCCTGTCTGTCTGTCTGTCTGTCTGTCTGTCTGTCTGCCTGTAAATGGGCAGGTTTCTCCAGCTCTTCCAGCCTCTCTGTTGACCTCGGCTCCTACAATTTCCCCCCTTTTTCAACACCCATTTATGTGCCTCCATAACGTTGGTCCGCTTTTCTAATTTTCCACTGTAGGTCTTTTTATGGAGGCCTTGTTTCAAAAGCCATTCGAGCTCTCTATGCAGAGTGTGTGATATAATGTCTGGTGGGGACATTGACAATTATGTCTTTGACTTGCCATTAGGGCTCCATTTGATTAGTCCATTGGCCTTTCTATGAATACAGCCTCAGACCCGATAAAAATCTATTAATGTAATTTACACCAGGTTTGATACAACTATTAATTCATGCCTATTAGTCAGAACCTCTTTGAAAGTAATTTCCCCTCCTTCTACTCTCAGGAAATTAAATCTCTTAGGGTATAGACTATTAATGCATCAATTATATTTATTATTATTAACATACACCACAGCAATAGAGTTGACAAAATTACATATGCAAGGAGCTTCACAGCTGGCATGCTATGTTTCCAGTCATATACCCTTAAGGGCCATACTACAATGCAAATATGTGTGTGTGTGTGTTAATTCTTTAATGAAAGTCTGCTATCCAGTCAAATGGTGTTAAATAAATATCCATGACTTGCTCAAGGGGAAATGAAAGAGAGAGAAAGAGAAACAGAGAAAGAGGGAGAGGAAAGAACGAAATAAATAAATAAAGAAAGAAAGACATTATTTGCTGATTCACTGTGAGATGCTGTCTTCTCTCTTGGGTCGACTCCAAGTGATGCCTCTTACACCACTGGTATGTCTCATACAACCTCTGTAATCTGCTTGCTGTTCTTGTTTACTCATGGCTCATGGCTGGATGTAAGCATCCTCAGTGAGCCTGGCCATACAGTATAGTCTGCCTTCAAGCACTACTGGATCAAAGCCCAGCATGAATAAGATTTAAGCTCCATTTACTAAGTAGTGTCCTGTAGTGTACTGTATGCTGACTGGTCCCTGTTTTCAAAAAATTAGGTGAGCCTAACTTGACACACTGCTGAAATCATATGCAGATTGCTTTAGTGTTGCTTTAGTGTGGTTATGTGTGCAATCACGGTATATTTGGCTGAGACTGTCCTCTCCCAGCGGTGAGCGAGTCGTCTGCGATGGAGACGCTCCGGCACCCTGCTGTGTCGGGAAATGGAAAGAGTGATCACCTGGGCCTCCTCTACCTGTCTGAGCTCTCAAGGACGACATTAAGTACTTAAACACCCTGTCTCACATCATGTACAGCAAGGCCAGCTCCT
>JAIFZK010000014.1:3160000-3222500 GCA_027481765.1 Tenualosa thibaudeaui
TCAACCTCCTCCCGCTGGCAGATGCGTGGGTTTCTATTTTGGTGCGCTAACATTGGTATGCATCACCTCTCCGTGCCCAGATGAGCTGCTTTCGAACGCAGAGTTGCTATGCTAATTGCCAATTCCACGTTCAATTAAAATGGTGTTGGTTATCATGCGCATCAGCCCCGGCATTGTGTATGGAGAGCATACAGATGGTTTGATAGGAGCAGCCATTAGCGACGACAACAGACGCCTGCGGACGCTCCTGTGAATAAAGGGCTGAGATTCGACCGCGGCATGTGCTCTCTTTAGTTGCCAGTCGAGGTGTTGTGTGTGTCACGAGGGGCTGTGTGTGTGTCGCAAGGCGAAAGTGCTGCTCGTCGCCTCCTTAGAGGACTTGTAAGGGACGAGCCAGAGGACAGGGTGAATGACAATGCATACACGTCCATTCACATGAATGATAATGGGGGGAGAAATTTGAAAAGCCATTTCCTCCCGGCCGCAAATGGATGTCAGCTTCACAATGATATGGTTATTTAAAAGGCACAGGGAGGTTAAAGGCGTCATAGAGTTGCTGACATCTGGCTCCATTTTCATTTACTTTAAAGAAAGGGGGTCCTTGTAATTCATGCAAATCGGCCTGAGTGAAATGCAGCCTTTAATTTGAAGCGATCATTCCGTGGATTAAATCAGAGTTATGAGTTGAAAGCAAATGGGTAAGACAAAGGAAAGGTATGAGGTGGTAAGGCATCTAGAAGGTAAGAAACTTGTTGAGAAAATGTCTGCCATTAGAAAGCAGATAGGAATATATATGAAGCGTAATTAACAGACATCATACTTGCAGACTTTAATTATCTCTACTTAATTACCCCCTGATCTGGTGACGAATGCTAAGACCCACTTTTTAGCTCTCTGGTGTATAATTTCAGAGCATGAGCTTTTTCCTGAAGAGACGCACACTGCCTCATAAATTTGATTGTTTCAAACTGAACTGATTCTCTGCTATCACGTAAAGCTTCTGCCTTCACTTTTCATGGAAAGCCTCTGGTTCTTGTTAGATAATGTTCTGAAGTCATACATCATCTATTGAAAACATCAAGCAACAGTTTTTTGTTTTATTTTAAAAAGAACTGCCATTTTTTCTTATAGCCTCATAGTGGCTAATTATGTAAAGACTAAACAGTGCAGAAAGAAGTCATTTTTAGGCTGTGTAGAATAGGCTAAACATCAGATCAACAAGACATGTAGTAAAATTGCAAATTGTGTGTGTGTGTTTGGGTGTAAGTGTTCATCAGAGAGGAACAGAATGTACAATGCTAACATTCGCTGTGTAATTTGATCATTGGCTACATAGAAACAGCTTCAACTATTAAAGCACACCAGGGAAAATTGACTGCTGTTTAGGTTAATTTACCAGGTTTGTAGTCACGGCGATGGTTAAATGGCTCATTACAGGGTGAACAAAGGCCCTCTTGGCCGCCTCCAGCAGTTATTACACTTGCAGGTCTTTGACAGCGAAACTGAAACTGAAACTGAATAAAACCCATGCCCATTTACTCCATGGATGCCCTCAAAATGGATGCCCTCACAATGGCTGCCCTCACAATGCTGTTATGCAAAAATGTACGGCTGTAAAAATGATGAGTGGTTAAAGAGAGTGGGTTATGGAGATATTTGCATATTTTTGTGGGTTGAGTGGTTGCAGGTCAGGGGTTCTTCAGCAGCCTTCCCTACACAGTGCCTCCATGCAGGCACAGGTGCACAGGTGATCTGCAGCAGTGTGTGTGACTGCGACACATTTTTCCATGGCTTGTGTTACTGAGTTCATTTCATCCAGGGCTGCCTCCACACACTATCATCACAGTGACATCAGATTGTGATCCATTGTCACTATTTCTGATACAGCTCTTTGGAGGGTTGCAGAATTACTTTGAAGAGGCCTTCCAAATGTTGTGGAGCTCGGATAAATCAGTTTATTACCAGGAGAAATGAAATACTGTTATCTGATTGGCTGACAGGGACACCTATGAATCAGGCTACCGTGGTCAGTAACCAAAGAGCTTTATTTAAAACCGAAGCGCAGTCGATCAACAGGTTGTGTGCTTCAAAAGATCAAAAGATTAAACTGAATATGTTACTGCAGAATACCTCTCTTGACCCTCCTCAGAATCCACCGCCATGCCCTTAAACATCACCTCTTGTGTAATAAGGCTGTTCCCCCACAGTCGTGGCATTTGGGCCAGGCAGGCCGCCCGTCAGAGCCTCTTCCAATGCTAGATTGCTGAGTCGGACAGGAGGATGACTTTGATGTTGACTCATCTTCATCTTAAAACTGAAGCGCAGTCGATCAACAGGTTGTGTGCTTCCATTGTGTTTCTAATCCAAGTTGTGCATTGGAACGTCATTGAATCAGAAAGCAGAGATGGCTGATAGTTTAATGAGCTGCATACTAAAGACTGCTTGTCTCAAGCAGAACTACTTGTTTCACAGTAAGAGTCACTAAAACTTAACTCAAACTTAATATTTATAAACAACACATTATATCCCTTACATAATGAATGTATTTGTGCGTCAGGCTAACCTATAGCCCTGCACATGTGTTTTAAATGGAGTTCTGTGTATCAAGTTTGCTACTAGCCCTGTGGCTCAGTTTGATGTAGTGCTTCCACCGTTGTGACAATAACAAGGCCTGTGAAGTATGGGCTGTGTGATTTTCTGTGTCGCAGACAAAGACCAATCATTCATTCCAGTGACCCTGAGGGCTGAAGCCTGACTCCTCACTCTCCTGTGCTTTTCCCAGGCAACAAAGCACAGTATGGCACTGAAGCTGAAACCACATCGAGGCCGGCCGGCGCTTTGGAGATCTGTTGCTCCCCATTCAAGTGTGCTCGTATGCTGTTCCCCTTGAAGTGTTTGTGACCGTCCGCTGTTAAGCTTTGCCCTCCAGCCTTTTGTGCTCAGAGGAATGCAGGAAATGAGGAGTAGTCTCTGGCCATGCTGGGAGGGGGAAGGAGCTTGTTAGCCGCCTAATGACTTCTCAAGGTCACCTGCTTAGTGGGGTAATTAGGATGACTGACATGAATTAATGTCCTTAGCACCACATTAATGTCAAGCAAACTGTAAGAGGAAATGACATATGAGGTCAAGGCACTGAAGATGAGTCAACATCAAAGTCATCCTCCTGTCCGACTCAGCAATCTAGCATTGGAAGAGGCTCTGCCTGGCCCAAATGCCACGACTGTGGGGGAACAGCCGTATTACACAAGAGGTGATGTTTAAGGGCATGGCGGTGGATTCTGAGGAGGGTCAAGAGAGGTATTCTGCAGTAACATATTCAGTTTAATCTTTTGATCTTTCTGTGATTATTATAGTATTCTTTCTCTTAAATGTTTGCTTTAAAAAGAACATGGGATGCAAGTGAGACTGAAAAAGTACGTCCTCTCGTCTATATAATCTTGAAAACATGTGATGACGTCTAGCCTGAGTGAGCGACATGTGCTCCAAACATGTGGTTGTGTCAGCACACAGAATTCTGGCTCAACATCTGGGTATCTTTAAGACAACATGACAAATGCAAAAAGCAACTGGTTTTGTCATCTCAAAGGTCTGTTGTTGTTTTCCTGAGTCTCATTATGAATAATGCTCTCACACACCCTTTCAACGAGTCCCACTCCTCAACTCCTCCTCTTCAAGAGAACCCTGGGACACTTCAGACGCAAACCCAACTAGAGGAAAGAAGGAGAGGAAAAGAAAGAGACAGAGGAGACAAAGAGAGGAAGAAAGAAAGAAAGAAAGAAAGAAAGAAAGAAAAAAAGGTCACTTCTGCTGCAGAAAATAGTGCAGAGAAAGAGAGGAAAGAAACAATGAAGAGAGAGAAAGAAGGAAAGAAAAAGAGATGGAAGGATATAGAGAAAAAAGACAGAAAGAAAAAAAGACAGAAAGAAAGAAAGAAAGGTGACTTCTGCAGCAGCAGATCCTAGCATGTGGTGCTGATAGCCAAGGCTCTCCAGGAGGAAAACTTCAACTGTTTTTGTCCAGACGGAATGTGGCCTCTGTTGACTTTAGGGATCCCTGGGGCTGGAGTGGAGAGGGTATGGAGGGTGTGTGTGTGTGCGTGTGTTGGTTGGGTGGAGTAATGAGCAGGTTTTCAGTCACCCTTGTGCCCATAGCATGTGTATGTTTTTGTGTTTTTGGTGTGTGTGTGTGTGTGTGTGTGTGTGTGTGTGTATGCTCTTGTGCCTTTGGTGTGCTTATTATACCTACGTGCCTTTGGTGTGGTGTGTGTCCACCTACTGTATATATAGCATACATGTGGAGTGACCATGGGCTGATTGGGTCACATTAACGATGTTAAAGCCCAGAAGTGCCCGACAGCAGAAGAAGAAATAGGAAAACCCCCTCACCTCCACCCTCACCCTTCCCAGGCAAAATGGCCTCCAGTGAAACACTAGCCCTGCCATACACTGCTCCTCTGCCATTAGTACAAAGTGCTTGTGTGAGAGAGGCTGACTGGGTTGATGAGGCGGGTTATGTTGATGGTGAAGGGAGGCTGTGTGTGTGTGTGTGTGTGTGTGTGTGTGTGTGTGCATGTATGAGTGCGTGTGCGTGTGTGTGTGTATGTGTGAGTGAGTGAGTGTGTGTGTGTGCGTATGTGCATGCGTGAGTGTGTGTGTGTGTGTGAGTGAGTGTGTGTGTGTGTGTGTGTGTATGTGCATGTGTGAGTGTGTGTGTGTGTGCGTGTGCGTGTGTGTGTGTGTGTGTGGAGTGTTGATTGTGGGTCTTGTTGATCAGCTCTCCTGAACAAACAAGAGGTGAGGTGAAGCCATGATGGCATCATGATGACCTCTTAGCAAGAGAACCACCTGCTGTTACTGACGGAGAGAGAGATAGAGAGAAACAGGGTAGAGAGAGACAGAGAGAGAGAAAAAAGAGACATAGAGGAATTCTGAGAGAGAGAGAGAGAGAAAGAGAGAGAACCACCTGCTGTTACTGACGGAGAGAGAGATAGAGAGAAACAGTGTAGAGAGAGAAGAGAAAGAGAGAGACAGAGAGAGAGAAAAAAGAGACATAGAGGAATTCTGAGAGAGAGAGAGAGAGAGAAAGAGAGAGAACCACCTGCTGTTACTGACGGAGAGAGAGATAGAGAGAAACAGGGTAGAGAGAGAGAGGAGGAAGAGAGAGACAGAGAGAGAGAAAAAAGAGACATAGAGGAATTCTGAGAGAGAGAGAGAGAGAAAGAGAGAGAACCACCTGCTGTTACTGACGGAGAGAGAGATAGAGAGAAACAGGGTAGAGAGAGAGACAGAGAGAGAGAAAAAAAGAGACAGAGGAATTCTGAGAGAGAGAGAAAGAGAGAGAACCACCTGCTGTTACTGACGGAGAGAGAGATAGAGAGAAACAGGGTAGAGAGAGAGAGGAGGAAGAGAGAGACAGAGAGAGAGAAAAAAGAGACATAGAGGAATTCTGAGAGAGAGAAAGAGAGAGAACCACCTGCTGTTACTGACGGAGAGAGAGATAGAGAGAAACAGGGTAGAGAGAGAGAGGAGAAAGAGAGAGACAGAGAGAGAGAGAAAAAAAGAGACAGAGGAATTCTGAGAGAGAGAGAAAGAGAGAGAACCACCTGCTGTTACTGATGGAGAGAGAGATAGAGAGAAACAGGGTAGAGAGAGAGAGAGGAGAAAGAGAGAGACAGAGAGAGAGAAAAAAAGAGACATAGAGGAATTCTGAGAGAGAGAGAGAGAGAGAGAAAGAGAGAGAACCACCTGCTGTTACTGATGGAGAGAGAGATAGAGAGAAACAGGGTAGAGAGAGAGAGGAGAAAGAGAGAGACAGAGAGAGAGAGCAACAGGGATGGAAAATATGGAAAAGAAAGGAATGAGAGAGTTTATGTGTGTGTGTGTGTGTGTGTGTGTGTGTGTGTGTGTGTTAGAGAGAGGAGGAGATACAGAGAGAGAGATTTTGCCCGAGATGCACAAAAATACACTAAGACATGAGAGGAATTTTAGATTTTTGGTCAAACCAAAACAACACACTTTCAAGAATACATGTTTCTAGATGTGTTTGCCCAAAGCAAACAACCTCTCCAAAGAGAGTCATCTTCCTTTGGTTCTTGTGAGCGCAAGAACCCAGCGCCTCAGGGGAGCAGTTCATTTGGGCCCGACTGAAGCCATAAAGTTATACTGCTGCTGTGGGACCAAGACTTGTTTGCAAATCTTTTTCTGACTTCCAGCATAAATCACTCGCCACCGGGTTCAGGATCAACAGAGGTAGCACACTGGCCCAGTCGTTACTCAAACACACACACAGACACACACACACACAGCACAAACAGGTGGACACACACAACACACACAGGCACAATCACGTATTAACATACGCACACACACAAGCACATATGCATGCAGACACATACTCACATGCACACACACACACACACACACACACACACACACACACACACACACACACAGATGCACATACACACACATTTCTGACAAGTACAGACAAATTTTCAAGTCATGTTACAAATCATTTGCATTAATGTTCCCACATCATCAAAGCAAATAAATCAGTGATCAATCTACAGTCAGTCCCACTATCAGACCCTCTCAAAAAAGACAACGGCTAAAACAGATTAGATTAATTTATACTGTAATCCATGACCTTTCTGTCTGAGATCTCCATCCATTTCAACCAATGATTCTTTACACACACACACACACACCACACACACACATACACATGCTGACAACAGGGGATAGATTAATACTGGCGAGTGTATTGTGATTAGCCTGAGAGAGATTTGGCTCCGCTGAGATCCAGATCTGGGCCACACCTGGCATTGGCTTTGGTTCTACCTGGTTCTGATGACATGAACCAATAACCCATGAGGCTACCTCATGCCTAGTTCTAGACCTGCACCTCTCTGTCACGGTCCTTTTGAGTCTCCGGGACACACAGAACATAGAATCTTCTGGAGCCGCACACAGCCTGTGCGTCGGTGTAGTCGGTGCGCCGTGGCAGTAGTATTAGCGGCCTGTGTGATGAGAGCTGTCGTCTGCAGCTCAGAGCTTTTGTCAACTCAGCCAAGCGCAAAGTGAAAAGCTGCTCCACGCAGCCGACCGCCAGCGTGCTTTGCTTCTGCATCGCTGGGTCACCACGCATCTTCATGTCACGGCGCGTGTGAAAAGCTGCTAAATAAACATGCCAGGAATAGATTAGCTGCGCTCACGTCCAAAACGCTCGCCTGTCTCTGCCATTTCTGTCTTTCTCTCCCTCTTTCTTTTCTTCATATTTTTTTAAATTAGATGGCAGAATGTTTACAGAGATGTGATTTCTTTTTCTTCTCCTAAAGTCTGTTTGATAAGAATCGGCCAATTTTATTTCTGCCAGCAGTGCACTTACTAAACTGAAACCATTCGTGAACAATTTCCTAGTAGACACCTAGCATACTCAGCGAAGATATTCTTTGAGTGTGTGTCTGCATGTCAACGTATAATGGCATGTATGAGGGTGTATGTGTATGTCTGTGTGTGTGTGTGTGTGTGTGTGTGTGTGTGAAAGAGAGAGAGAGAGTATGTGTCTGTATGTGTGAAATTCTCCCTGATCCAGTCATGCTGGTGATGGTGTTCAAACCCATTTTTATTAAATCCACCCCTCCTACAACTTTCTTCCCTCTCTTTCTCTCTTTCTCTCCTGCATCTATCTCTTTTTTACAGTGCCAAGGGCTGATTGTCTGTTCTCAACATGACAATAATGACAAAAGCCCACCTGGCTGTGCAGGAGAGAGCTGGCCAGGTATGCGTCAGAGCTGAGGACCTGTCTGTGTGTGTGTCTGTGTGTGTGTCTGTCTGTCAGTCTCCACCAGTCTGACAGGAGGCGCCTTTCATCTCAAGTGTTGGTACAAGTGGCAAAGCTCACAGCATCAGAACTGCCACCCCCTCTATCCCCTCTCTCTCTCTTTCCCTCTACCACCCCCTCTCCCATCCCTCTCTCTTTCCCTCTACCACCCTCTCTCTCCTCTCTCTCTCTTTCTCTCTCCCACCCCCTCCCCAGACAAGGCCCTTATTGCTGCACAGCTGCTGTCCTGATTTAAAAGGTTGTGCAAAAAAAGCTCCTGCAGATGTCCAGTGAATTTGCCAGGCAGAAACCCTAGATCTCAGCTCCTGATGTAGGCACTATCCAACACAAACACACACACACACACACACACACACACACACACACACACACACACACACACTCCCCTTTTCTCTCTCTCTCTCTCACACACACACACACACACACACACACTCCCCTTCTCCCTCTCTCTCTCTCTCACACACACTTACACAGGCACACACACACTCACACACACACACACACACCTTCTCTCTCACACACACACAAACTTACACAGACACACACACACACACACACACACACACACACACACACACACACACTCCACTTCTCTCTCTTACACACACAAACTTACACAGGCACACACACACACACACACACACACTCCCCTTCTCTCTCTCACACACACAAACTTACACAGGGACACACACACAGTGTTTATGGTGCCGAGTGTATTGACGATAACTGGAACAGCAGCTTCTTGATGCAAATCTTGATTCATCAGTATTAATATATACAGTGAGCCATTTGCAGCACTGAATGGAGTGATAAGTTCAAAGTTGTATTAAGTGTGTCTCAACACAGGGGTAATCGGCCATAATGAGAGAGCAATCCATCACCCGGGGCAGGAGTGACAGCAGAGCGACAGGCCACTCAAACATCTGCGGCAGACTCACACCACGCCCCTGCCCCTGCCCATGTGGGAAATACACCATAATGGATGGCCTCTTTTTCTCTTTTCACCTTCCTCTCTCTTTCCTACTCTCACACTCTCACTTTTTCTCATGTTTTCTCTGTTCTCTTTCTCTCTTTCTCTCCATCTCTATTTCTCTCTCTCCCTCTCTCTCCAGGTCAGGCTCTAATAGAAGTCCATATCCCTGAGCATGACCATCCAGTACAACCAGAGACGTGACTAGGCAAATAAGTTTCTACTAATAACTTCTCACGTTACCTTTTATATGCACCCAATCCCCCTACCCAACACACACACACACACACACACACACACACACAGTCATTCCTCATTTTGTAGTGGGTAACTAGCAACACATTTCCCATAAACCCCTGGCTCCCCTCTGGCCTTGTGGCCCCTGAAGCCCTGTCTTCTGTGAGCACGATCCATGTAAAACACACACACACACTCACACGCACTCACACTCACACGCACACACACACACACACACACACAGGCACTGGTGGGAAACGCCTGGCCCCTGGCCCCCCAACAGGTTCAGGGACAGGACACTTGTGACCTTCATGTTTGAAGGTCACAGAGACAAGTGAATCTGACATCCCCGCATCATATGCAGGTACATCTCTACGGCTTTTAGACAAGGGGAGGGGGGGTTTGGGGGTGAAAAGGGGGTGGGGGGTGGGATTGCAGATATTCCAGTGATATCTGGCAAGAGTTCCCCAAGACCCCAGATGTGATGTGACGAGAACGACACAGCTGTTTTAATTTCGAGATTTTACAGGCCGAGGCAGACCTGTCAAATACATCCCATTGCCTTGTGCTTGGTCCTCAGTGCTGTTGCAGCGATAAGGCTCACAGGCATTCCAGGCAGGCCAGTCAGGCCAGGCAGAGTCGGCAGATCCTTGTTCTGATGTAATGTTTGCTTTCAGATAGATCTGTAATTGAAGCGGATAGGGACTGGGTCAGAGGACCCCGAGAGGGAACCCAGCACTGTGATTCACATCATTCCAACGTTGTCATCTCAACCCCCGCCTCCCCCCCCCCCCACACACACACACACACACATACTTCCATCTTTCCCCTCCACCCTCAAATGGATTTAGCCAAACACAGATTTGTGCCTCGAGGCAAGTTGAGGCATGCTATCACTTCCACTGGGGCAGAGAGCGAGAGAGAGAGAGAGAGAGAGAGAGAGAAAGAGACAGACAGACAGACAGACAGACAGACAGACAGACAGACAGACAGACAGACAGACAGACGGAGAGAGAGACAGACAGACAGACAGAGAGAGAGAGAGACAGACAGACAGACTGACGGAGAGAGAGAGAGACAGAGACAGACAGACAGACAGAGAGAGAGAGAGAGAGACAGACAGACAGAGAGAGAGAGAGATGTTATTCCATAGCTCTCCTAGAATAAGGATCCGGAGGTGATCACTGCAGGTGCTCTTTGAAAAAGTTTTTTTTCCTTCCTGCCTGAGGGCTGAAATGTGTAATTCCAAATACATCGCTATCCAATTCCACACGCTAACTCCGGTCTGTTCCGCTCTGCTCCCTTCTCCTCCCCTGCGTCCACTGGGGGCCCGGGGAAAGCGTCTGGAGGGATAAGAGAGTGTTTTACGCACAGCTCCGATCTTATCGCTACTCCATTTAAATACTAACAGGTGGACAGTCTCTCTCTCTCTCTCTCTCTCTTTCTTGGCTTGTCTCTTTGCCACTGATGTTATCTGTGTCATCGGAGGGATTGTGTTACTATGCACACAACAGCCAGATGAGGATGGGCTTTATTCCCTTCTCCCTAATGCAGATCAAATGGCTTAGGAATGCTCAAAAATAAGAAACTTTCTTTTTATTCATTTCGTTTTTTTTTTCTCACTACATATTTTTCTTTCTTTCTTCTGATTAAAATGAATAAAATGGTTAACTTCAAACGTGTGCGTGTCTCCACGGGCACAGGCGAGTCGTGTTGGATACCACATCGATCACTGCCTCATTTTGCCTTTTATTTAAATGTGCGGCAACAGAGAGAGAAGGAGGAAACGAGTTGAACATGTTGCTAGTCCTGCGGGGACAATCTCTCCTTCAGCTGGGACTTAAGAGGATAAATACCAATACCCACCATCCACACACACACACACACACCACTCTCCATCACCCACCACCACCTTCACTCCCGCTGTGGAACGGATGAAAGGGTGTCCCTGAGGAAAGATGGGCCTGGGGGGTGTTTGTGTGTGTGTGTGTGTGTGTGTGTGTGTGTGTGTGCCAAAGGAAGATTCCTCACCAATGGGGGGAGGGGCATCCTGGGCTCAACAACCCAGTGCAACAGAACTCACCATTAATCTCTTTCTCTCTCTATCTTTCTCTCTCTCTCATCATCTCTCCTTTTCTCTCTCTCGTTCTCTTTCTCTCTCTCTCTTTCTCTATCTCTCTCATCATCTCACCTTTTCTCTCTCTCGTTCTCTTTCTCTCTCTCTCATCTCTCCTTCTCTCTCTCTGTCTCTCTCTCTCTTTCTGTGGCTTTTCCTCTCAGTCCTAGGTGTTGAGGATGTCAATGTGAGAACAGTGGAGAGACCTCAGCCATGTGGAAAAGAGCTAAACACAAACACTCAGCACATAGCCAGCCTGCCTCGGAAACCAAGCCCCTCTCCAGCCATTGTCCTCCCAGACAGGCATTTATTTGTCCTAAGAGTGGAGTAATATTCATAACTTCTTATTATGTTTGCAAGTAGACAAATGAAGACAGCAACACAAAGATGTGCTGACAGACCCTCTGGCGTGGTAATAGACGGGGGATTATAGATGCTTGTATGGCTTCATCTAGTCACTGATTGTTCCAAGGGTTGTGCTTGCACCACTTAGTTGATGTCTCCTCAGACCATTCATTGCAATGTGTGTGTGTGTGTGTGTGTCTGCGTGTTTGTTATTGTGGAGAAAAGACTGTTTGTGTGTCAGAAAATGATTTAATTCAGTGACAAAGATTCAGTTTTTTTATATACAACGAGAGTGTTGATTACAGTGTGTATTACAAGTGAGGTGAGGTGTACACATTTCCTGTCAAAGAAACACACATACATACACACACACACACACATACTGAAAACCCCCTGTCCCCTGGAGTTGCCAAAAACATTTCCTGTCATTTGCTGTCAGCGAGCGATGTGTTGCGAGGCAGTTCTGGGGGCCTGGTCATTCCCATCAGTGTAAAAGCATCTGGTCCGCAGTGGAGTGGCGCTGTAGCTGAGAGGAGTCCTTAGAGCACCGAGGCAGTTTAGGTCAATCCACTCTAGTGCTTCCCCTTCCTCCCAATAAAACACCTACAGAAAGCTTTACCATCCAACCAGTCCTGTGCACTGTTCACTCTCTTTGTGCACTTTTGCATCAGCTCGTTGGGATCACACACACACCTATACATACTCTCTCTCTCTCTATGTATATATATATAACAATTTTTTCTACAACCAAGAAAAGTGAATGTTCATGTAACCATGGATGCTTCTCCAGTGTTTCACGTCACAACGCTATGAACTGTGGGTAATTCCCTTTAGTTAAGACTGCATGTGATGCCGACTTTAGGAAAGGACTCAGAAAGGGTGCAACTGAACCCTCACATACTTCAGATTATAACAGCAGGACACCGCTAAACCCTCATGAACTTAGATGTCTGTAAGTCTGTAAGGGTAGACATTGAGACTGGGCCAATAACTTTGCTAACAGCTTACTCCTTGTGATTGTTAGTCACTGAAGCATGACTGGGGCAACACATCAAGGGTTGGCCAGAGCCTGAATGCAGAATCAGAAGTATATTTTATGTGCTCTTAAATACCTTGTACAAATTTACATAAACAACATACATATTGTATCTGTGTCTGTATGTGATTTTTGCAACACAGCCGTGTTAAAGTATGAGAGCTTGAAATTGAGATGAATGGAGACACACTTGATACAATTGGCAAGACAGCAGATAATAAATGAGCTGCCATCTGTTACGTCTTATGCAGGAAGCAATCCTTTATGGAGAGCTCCACCAAATGCCACGTGCAGAGAAAGAACAAAGCAATAGAGAGACACCAAAAGACAGGCGTTGTTTTTTTTTTTTTTGTGAAGCCATATTTATTTAATTTGAATCAAGAGGAAACATACACAATGTTAATAAATACAGCAGTATTCATATCACTTGTCCTGCAGTATTAGTCTTATTATTGTTAGTGAGATACGACAGCCAAGTTTCCAGACCAAATTCAATCTGAGACTGTCTGTTGTGAAAAACAGACAACAGTTTACAAGAGAAAAAGAAAAAATGAAATATATACATTTATTAACTTTTTTCCCATTGCTGTTTCACTTAACCCACTGTTAAACGAGAAATCCTCTTCAACGAGAAAACGAGAAGTCATCTTCAATACGTAGCTCTGTTTTTTCAGCTCCCTGAATGATGACGGTAGAAAAGTTTTGCTCCTGCTAGCATAAAGATCCAGATAGCTACAATGCTAACCTGTAGGGGCAGGGTTTACACATCCTTTTAGCTTCTTACAGTAAAATATCATTATCAAAAATTCAAATGCTAAGCAGCATGCACTGGTCCCCTATGAGACACCACTGTGCATGTAATCGACTAGGAGCAGCATAATACTTGGTCTCTGTGGATAGGAGCACGGCAGTGTCTTTTATTTCCTGGAAGCTTTATGGAAACGAGTGTGTGGTTGGTTATAGAAAACACAACATTATACTGTTGTGTCACAAATACTCAGTTCTATATGGACAGCGGTGTCCATGCTGCTAAGTAATTGTAATGATAATTTGAGCATGTCAAGATGCTAACAGCATGCCCCTAAACGTTTGTGCTGTAGCTATCTGGGTGTGTGCACTACTCAGTCAATCTTAAATCAATTAAATCAATACCGTCATCATTCGGGGAGTTAAAAAAACAGAGATGAACGTTGAAAATGGCCAGATTTCTCCTTGAGCAGTGCATGGTTTAGTCTTGCTGAGGATAATTAAATACAGAATATCTAGTGATGTGTTTTACACTTATTTTAGTTGAGGTTCAATTTTACTCCTCCACATGCTGACAAATCATGTATATCCAACAAAGGTACTGACCAGCTCTACGTATACCGGACCCCACCGCCCCAAAACTGACCAGCCCAATTCTGTGTCCCTTTTTGTTACACAACCCCCCACCCCAACACACACACACACACACACACACACACACACACACACACACACACACTAAACTGACTACCTTTGTGTCCTTCTCTACAGGCCCGTTGGGTATATAGGCACACCCAACCTCGTTCTGGTCATGAAGATTGATTTTTATTTCTTCTGTCTTGCCAAGTCAACAGGAAATGTGTCTGGGGAAACAGTGAGTGAGTGAGAAAGAGAAAAAAAGAGGGAGAGACAGATAGAGAGAGAGACATTTAATATGCATTTGTGAACTTTTCTCTACTTTTCTCCATTACAGCAAATGTCCTCAGTCACAGTCACAAAGAGGAATCCTTTACTAGAATCCTTCATGAGGAGCCTTTGGCTATGAGATTTCACCACCTGTAGATTTTGGTTACTCACAGATATACACACAGATACACACACACACACACACACACACACACAGGGATCAGAGAATGGTCATCTTCACAACTACTGGTCAATCTTCTGCAGGATACAGAAAAAACAACTGCATGACATTAGATTGCAGTGGAATGTGTAGTGTGTGTGTGTAGTGTGTAGTGTGTGTGTGTGTGTGTGTGTGTGTGTGTGTAGTGTGTAGTGTGTGTGGGTGGACAAGAGTAAAATAAAATAAAAAAAACAAAGCAAAAAAAAAAATGTCTCTCTCTCTGTGTGTGTGTGTGTGTGTGTGTGTGTGTGTGTGTGTGTGTCTGTGTGTAGAAGCAGCAATATCAAATAATCTTGTTTGTTCAGGGGTGCCACTGCTTGTCTGTTTCCACATATTTATGACTTTCTTTCTAATATCCTTTATTTCAAAGAGCTGCTTCACCCCAAAATAAAACTTCTGCCAGTATCCACTCAACCTCATAACTGCAGTCACCCATAAAAGCTTTGCTTGTCAGTGCACTGGAGCACAAAATGACTTATCTAAGCAAATGTCACCGGCCAGCAACAGCTGCCCGCCATACACCTCCACAGCACAGAGAGAGAGAGATAGAGGGAGAGAAAGAGAGGGAGAGAAAGAGGGGGAGTGAGAGAGCTGTTCCTGGGCAAAAAATAATCCACACCTCCACGGAGAGAGAGCAACAGAGAGAAAGAGTGAGAGGGCGAGAGAGCAAAAGGAAGAGAACTGAACCGTGTCTCCACCCACACAGAGAGAGGGAGCAAAAGAGAGAGTGGGAGAGAAAAGGAAACAGATGGAGAGAGAGAGAAGGAAAGAAAGAGAGAGATAAAGGGACAGTTGTATGGATGCTAAAGAGCCATTTTATTCAGTTGTTTAATGTAAATGTTTGTCCTCCTCATTGGAGATGTAGATGCTGAACAACTGTGTTATGGTTAGAGCAGTCTTTAACACACACACACACACACACACACACACACACACACACACACACACACACACACACACACACAGAGTGTTATAATACAGTAAAGTAGTTCTTTGTCTCATCTCATGCTTCTCATTAGAACTGTCGATGCTGAGTCTGCTAGTTATATTTAACGCTAATGGACTAGCAGCAGTGAGCCGCTGATAACATTCCCACCCTCTTTAGAAGTCATCAAAGAGCCCTGGACACAGAGGAGGGAAATGTGCCTTCGAATGGGTGGAGGGGCAACATGTGCAAGAAAGCTATGAGGACACATGTGGACGTGCACAGCATCAGAAGGGCTCTTATGAGGACACATGTGGATGTGCACAGCATCAGAAGGGCTCTTATGAGGACACATGTGGACGTGCACAGCATCAGAAGGGCTCTTATGAGGACACATGTGGATGTGCACAGCATCAGAAGGGCTCCTATGAGGACACATGTGGACGTGCACAGAATCAGAAGGGCTCCTATGAGGACACATGTGGATGTGCACAGCATCAGAAGGGCTCTTATGAGGACACATGTGGATGTGCACAGCATCAGAAGGGCTCCTATGAGGACACATGTGGATGTGCACAGCATCAGAAGGGCTCTTATGAGGACACATGTGGATGTGCACAGCATCAGAAGGGCTCCTATGAGGACACATGTGGATGTGCACAGCATCAGAAGGGCTCTTATGAGGACACATGTGGACGTGCACAGCATCAGAAGGGCTCTTATGAGGACACATGTGGATGTGCACAGCATCAGAAGGGCTCCTATGAGGACACATGTGGACGTGCACAGAATCAGAAGGGCTCTTATGAGGACATGTGGCCGTACAGAGCATCAGAGGGGCTCCTATGAGGACACATGTGGACGTACAGAGCATCAGAAAGGCTCCTATGAGGACACACACGGATGTACAGAGCATCAGAAGGGCTTCGTACGTCGGCATCCATACGAGTGCAGTGATACTTTGTTGTCTCTTGCCCACAAACTCTAATTCAAACTCAAAATCTTCCACTGAAAAGCATTCAGTGAACAAACAATTTCACTGGCTGTCTTGGACAAAAATAGAATCGAATCATAATAGCAGTAACAGTGGTAGTAACAGAATTGGACACTGGTGTGTGTGGTGAATTATCTACGGAATCCAGAACAATAGAATTGGACACTGGTGTGTGTGGTGAATTATCTATGGAATCCAGAGCAACAGAATGGTGCAAATGAAGTGCTCTGCACTATGTTGAAGTGTGTGTGTGTGGAGGCCTTAGCGACATTGAAACGGCAGAGAGATCCTCGGTCCATTCCCCCCCGTGAAACTGCAGTGCTGCAGTATTTCAGTGCGTGGACACAACCCAGATACGTCTGGCACGGCCCTGGCTGTGAGCTCTCCGTCATCTGTGATGGAAATACTCGAGGGATTTTTCAGTCAATTCCAGCATTTGTTCTCCCTGGCCACTGCTAACGCGCTGGCATCACTCATATCTCCACTGCTCATCGATTTATGGAATACACACACACACACATGTGCACACACACACACACAGAGCAGAAGAGCCTAATTTACATTCAAGGGTGTGTGAGGAGGTGAGTCTGGCTGGTTGGGCACTGTGTGTGTGTGTGTGTTTCAGTATGTGTGTGTTCTGATCTGAGAGAGTGGTGTGGTATCAAAAGGTTGTCAAATGAAATGAGGCTGAAGCAGTTTAAGTCTGCCCACGCCAGACAAGCCAATGGTGAGGCCAGCATTGCATAAGGGAAATATTGGATGAAAAGTGGATTTGCTCCCTCTTTCCCTGTCTTTTTTTCACACACACTTACTTTATTCATTCTCTCTCTCTCTCTCTCTCTCCCTACTCCCCTCCCTCCCTGAAGAAAGCCAGTGTTCCCAGACATTGTTAGTATTGCCTAGGGGTTGCAGGAGATCTAAGCTTGGGTTCAAAGGCGAGGGATTTGCTGAATTAAACCACTTTGAGTCTCCTTTCAACAACATGTGTCCACAAACTCCTCCAGGCTGCCATTATGGCCTTGTGAGCCATGCTTATTCAGCTCATCCGGCCTGATTAGGGCTTATTTATCTCCGCAGCTGAGACACAGGACAGTCAGAGTTACAGGCACCTCACAGGCACTGATCTTACAAGTGCAATATTTTATTTAATACTTCTGAGATTAAATACTTTGCTGTTCCAGTGGGGTTTAAGTGGAGCAGTGTGTGGATGAAAATACATCTCTCTCTCTCACACACACATACACACACATACACACACACACATACACACACACACGCACACTCTCTCTCTCTCTCTCTCACACACACACACACACACACACACACACACACACACACACACACACACACACACACACACACAGACACACATACATACATACAGACACACTGGTGAAAAAATATCATACAGTGCCTATCCTCTGAGTGGCATGAATAAAAGTCTAGCTGAATAAATGAGGCCTGTGTCCACTGACTTTGCTCATTTAACTGTACCAGTGCAGATGGGCAGTGACTGTGTCCACTTTGCAAGAGAAAGACCAGCCCAATACCAATGCAGAGAAGAAGTGACTGTGTCTGCCATGGCCCAGCTCAGGCCCGGATCCGGTTGGAATGAAGTTCTCCTTGAACACAGTACATGCATGTGAGCTCATGTGCTGTATAGCACCCAGTCAATCCCCACTAGCAATTTGTACAGCACATGACCTCTTATGCATGTGCTGTGTTCAAGGAGAACTCCATTCCAACCGGATCCTGAAGACTTCACATACTTTTATTCACCACAGCAATGATGAAAATCTGTTCAGAAATGAGTGAGCAAAGTCGCTAATATCATCAGCACTAAACAGAGCTAACAGGGCTGGGCTTTTGTTTTGATGTATAGTATCTGTTTTAAGGGACAATCACACAGTCATGCTTTTTTCACCTTTAGGTTCTCCAATTTAAATTTGTTTCTCCGCAGGTCCATCACTTTTAATTAGGTGAATTTCATAACTTTTTTTCCGCATTGACTGTCCTGGTGTGTGGGAGCTGTATATTTGGAAGAAAGGATGTCCTTTTTCCAAAATTGTGTGTAACAAAAGTGTCCTTCTTTCTCATCCTTTCTCTTTTAGCACTCCTCCCTCCCTCTGTCTGGTCTGCAGAGAAGGACTGTGTGAGAAGGACTGTGTGAGAAGGACTGTGTGTTACAGCCAGCAAATTGAGATCAATGCGGAGCACTAGAGCATGGCTGTGCATTTTGGTTTCTTTGTAGGCTTTGGAATTATGCTTCTCTCTCTACCTCTCTCTCTTGTGTGTGTGTGTGTGTGTGTGTCTGTGTGCGTGTGTGTGAGTGTGTGTGTGTGTGCATGTGTGTGTGAGAGTGCATGCATATGTGTGTGTGTGTGTGTGTTTGCAGATACATGTTTTACATTCCTGAAATGAATGAAGGCCCTTACCTTCCTAACATATTTGCCAGTGCCCTCAGATTTGTCATCATATATTGCATGCAACTGTGCAGAGGCTACATCTCCTTCACCATGCAGAACTGTGTGATGTGTGTGTGCACATGGATCTTGTACATGATTACATGTTTGTGTGTACATTACATATCTGTGAATATGTGTTTTGTGTGTGTTCAACCTCTCTATTTGTGTGTGTGTGTGTGTATACATAAGTGTGTTTGTGTGTGTGTGTATACACATGGTAGTGTGTGTGTGTGTGTGTGTGTGTGCATATGTTCTACCTCTCTATTTGTGTGTGTGTTTGTATATTTGTGTGTGTGTATGCATATGGTAGTGTGTGTGTGTGTGTGCATATGTTCTACCTCTCTATTTGTGTGTGTGTTTGTACATTTGTGTGTTTTTGTGTGTGTGTGCTAGTGTGTGTGTGTGTGTATAAGCCAGGTTGTCTCATCGCACTGGCCAGTCTCCCAAGGAAACTGTCTTCTCCCTGCGAGCTTCAGCTTCCCATCCCGGCTCTCCTGCAAGAATCACACCACTTCTGTAGCTCAGCTTTAGAGTCGCTTTCAACCCAGTTCAAAGGCAGCCGGATGATCAAGCCACCTCCTCTCCGCTGGTCCATCACTTTTAATTAGGAGAATTTCATAAAGTTTTTTCCGTATTGACTGTCCTGGTGTGTGGGAGCTGTCAGCCTGTTTGTCCTCCACTGTCACTGGTAGGAGTGGTAGGGAGACTCCATGGGAAAGACTCTCCTCTCCTCCGCTTGCTGCTCATTAGACGCCGAGATGACCGTCTGCACCTCAGGCATCACACCGGCTTTTATATTCTGATTAACTATATAACTATATAACTATATATGTCTGTGTGTGTGTGTGTGTTTTAATCTAGGGAGGTTAAATCATTTTCCAAGCACTTTGCATTGTTGAATGACAAACAAGGTTTGGGTTTCAGAAGCAGCCTCAGAGAAGCGAAAAAAACGTGGGCATTATCATTTGTTACAGAGTCTGGATTTAGCAAGTCGCATCTGAACCGCTTCGCAGTGTCCCAGTGTCTATGAAGCCAAATCGCTTCAGTAATTAGTGAGGAGCATTGTTTTGTCTCACAATTTAGCTAATGGAGAATTAACCATCTTAAAGTCCTTCCAAGACTGTGTGAGTATTTACAGGGTTTCATCCTGGTCCACTGGGAGTAGTGAAGGTATAATTGCATTTCTGGAGTCGCTCTGTTATGTGAAGATGGGAAAATGTTCATAAAATTCAAGCACCGCTTTATAAGTCTCTTGGCTGTTATGTGAATACAAGGTTGTCTATTGTTTATTATTCATGCGGTGGACGAGCCGGGGGTTCAGAAGTACCGTATGTCCACACACCGCCGCATTCATTTTAATGTTTAGCATGTCACTATTTAATGTGAGCATGTGTGTGTGTGTGTGTGTGTGTGTGTGTGTGTGTGTGTGTGTGTGTGTGTGATGTGCTCTGTGAGAGGACAACGCATTTGAGGAAGTGAGATGTTTTCATGACCAACAGGGGAAGTCTTTTACAGGGCCCTTTAGGGACACATGTGAACCTCACGTGGATTTCAATTTCCTGCAAGCCATTCACTGGTTTCTAATAAGCAAAGGTGGAGGGAATCATCCCCAACAAAGGGAGGGAAGCCAGAGATCCAGGTTTGAATCAAATCAGCAGTCATTTTCCCAGTGCTATCACACCAATCCTGCTATTTTTCAGTGCCCTATCTGATTAAAAGTAAATGCAGAAACATCTACTAAAGAAAAAATTGTGAAAGGAAGTCAACAACACACCAGCAAAAATACAAGTGCCCTCCAGGACCCATGTTTGAATCTGATTGGCAGGCATTTCTCTCTACCACTCTTATTTTGTCCTACTTCACAGCTCCATCTGATTGAAAGCAAACGCTGAAACACTTAAGGAAAGATGGTAGAGTGGGAAAGTCAATACACCAACCAAACCAAAACCACAAAGGCTGAAGGGCCAAAGAAGCCATGTTTTAGCATGTAGCTCGCCTCAGCTTGACACTGGCATGGTCGCCCAGCAGGGTGCTGTGGTTCTGGCTCTCTTATGTATCTCTGGCCTGCCATTCTGTTTTCCATCTTCCATCTTTCCACAGTCATAGGCAATTTATCCTCTGACAATCGCAACTTGCATTGTAGGTGGTTCTCTCAGTTTCAGCAGGCACAGGCTTGTCTATGCTAATGGAAAAAAAAGACTGGTTGACAATGAGGGAGAGAAAACCTATTTTTGTCTGTCTCACTGACTAATGTAATGTTCGTTTCCACTGCGATCAAATTTGCACTGTGATAACACATCTTACTCTTGAAGCTCTCGCAGTCAACAACCCATCACACTGAGGTCCTTAGCTGTGCATTTTAAATCAGATATCTGATTGGAAAACTCTCCAGGAGAACAGGGATTCTGCAGAAAGAGGGAATATATACGACCTATTGACAGCACAAACAGATGCAAGACACAAGACGCAAGTGTATGCAGGCCTTTTTTTTTTGGCTAAACACTCATGAATCTGACTTCCACAGATCAATGGTGTGTGTAATGTGTAGTGTGTAGTGGTGTGTGTAACTTCTAAACAGTGCTGCTGAGTGCTGTTTAAAACAGCAGGAGTCAAAGGGCAGTAAAACAGTATACAGTCCGTCTCATCTAGTCTCCATTGAGCTGTTCTTTCAGATAGCAGTAGCTTGTTCTCAGGTCTGGCATAATCAAACATGCCTGTAACCACCACACACACACACACACACACACACACACACACACACACACACACACTACTCTCTGGCTTAGCTAGTGTAATGTACAGTGACACTGAGGTCCTCAGGTCTGGCATAATCATAAATTAACATACCTGTAACAATCAGTCATACACATACGGCTCATACATACACACACACACACACACACACACACCACTGTCTCACAGAGATACAGACACATTACTCTTACACTTCTCTCTTTTTCTCTCTCTCTCACACACACACACTTCTATCTCTTTCTCTCACACATATCACTTACAGACACACTACTCTGTCTTTCTCTCTCTCTCTCTCTCTGTCTCTCTCTCTCTCTCTCTCACAGACACACACATTATCCCCACAGTTATATAACATCAGGTGTAATAAACTAGTTACAATGCAACCCTGGAGCTGTGAAACAACAGTAAGTAAACACCAGTTAAGACACCACATGCTGCCTTGGAGTGTGTGTAAGTATTACATATGACAGTCAGTGTCCACAGCCTTCCTCTGCAGGGACCGTGTATCTCTTAAGGGCTCACACAGATAAATAGCATGAATGCCATCACTAACCTCCATTTGTATGGAAATGTATGGAATTCAATATGTATCATATTTGTGCAGGAACAAATGTTTCATCTAGGTAACTAGAAAAAAAGATATATCTATTTATCAATGAAATGAAATATATTTACCACCAGTCACAGTGTTTCTTTGCTTTTGGTCAACTCTCCAGCTGGTGGGCACTTTGTTTGAACTATTGGCACAGATGTTACACTCTGGGTTTTACTTCTCACTTGTAGCCTGCCAAGCCAGACTATACCATCAAAATGTAGTCCAGCTATGACTGATAGACTGGGCTCAATCCAAGGGGCGGAATCAGCGGCTGTCTTTCAAACTTCCTCTGCACGCAACCTGATAAGCTACCGCTAGGAAATGTCTAGGTGACTCTCTACAAGGATAGAATGAGGCTACCGTCGTTGGTAACATCGTTGCTAACATCACTGTCTAGAAACTCACCCCTGGCTGGCTGTCAATGTCATAATGAAGCTTGTCTCACTGTATGGTTAACTTTATTCACCACTTATTCATCACTGCCACAGCACTGGAGTCTGCTTTTGCATCTCTACTTTTAAAACTCCACTATCATCAAAAAACCTATTATTTGTAGCAACTTTCATTTGGCTTTGTTAGCTTTTAGGAACAACTTTTCTTTAACTTTTAACTCTCTTTAGAAAAACAATAAAAAACAACAACAATAACAACAAACAAAACCTGGTGTGTCTGATTCAACAGAAGAGGGGCTGGGAATTGAGAGGAGTCTGTGATCCATCTGCAGTCTCAGCATCAGCAGCACCGGGAGAAGCAGCACCCATAGCAGCAGCAGCCGCCTATCTGTGAACGGAGCAGAATGCCAACATGACTACATATAATCCCCCATAGGCACAGTCTCAAATCTGGGGATAGAATAGAGAAAAAGTGGGCCAGGAGGGGGTGTGTGCCTGTGTGTGTGTGTGTGTGTGTGTGTGTGTGTGTGTGTGTGTGTGTGTGTGTGTGTGATAAAGTGTATGAAAGGATGTGTGTATGTGTGTGTTAGAGAGAAAGTGTATGACGGTGTGTGTGTGTGTGTGTGTGTGTGTGTGTGATAAATTGTATGAAAGGATGTGTGTGTGTTTGTGTGTGTGTTAGAGAGAAAGTGTATGACAGTGTGTGTGTGTGTGTTTGTGTGTGAGAAAGTGTGTGTGTGTTTGGAGCGGACAGGGGCTATGATGGGCTTATGCGGTCTCCATGGGGATTTTCTTCTAAACAACAGCAGTGAGATCTCAAGGCGCAGCAACAATAAAAGAGATTGTTTTCCTCAAGTCTTCAGATATGATCACAACACCACAACAAAACAGAAACTTTCTGACATGATTTCTTTTTCTTTTCCTCTTTTTCTTCTCGCTTACGTCTGATGGCTCCTCTTCCCCCGCATGGACTGTGGCGTCTCAAGTGAGGTATTAAAAACGAAACCGCAACATGATTTCATTAGAATGCACGCTGTTGTTCCACACCTGTTCACATGCCAGTAAACACAGAAATTATGCTGTGGATTTTTGGTGCGAGCTATAAAGCCTAAGGCAGCATAATGTGGTGATTGTGTCGTCTTGCTTTATTCAACTTTTTACACTTGCAGTCGTTTTGGCTTACAGCACACACACACACACACACGCACACACACACACACACACACACACACACACACACACACACACACACACACAGAGACACAATGTGAGTCCATCTGTCATAAACACAGAGTGTAAGGAAATGCCACTAACGGAGACAGATGTGTCACTTTATGAGAGCACTGTGTTGCTTTCAGCACATCTTCATTATAATCTGCCTCCTCAGTCGATAGTCGAAACACCGTCTTTATCTTCATCTCATCATTGTCGCATCTGCTCAGAGCGAGCCGACGACCGTCGCCATGTGCTTCATAACCAGGGCTTTGATATCCATATTTACAGGACCCTAAACTTGCATATGTTCACATAAGACATATGTTGTATATGCATCTTTTGTCTCGACTTTCAAAATGGAGGCCAGACATGTCATCTGGTAAGCAGGGTGCAACTTCTCATCCAGCTCATTCCAATTAACGTTGCTATCATCTCCTCTTTCTGCACCTCGTAAAAAAATTATGTAGTTTGCTGACATTGCAGTGGCAGATATCATGCCTCGCATGCTAAGGATCGCTTTGGGACTCTTGCAGCTTTACTGCATCGCAGGGTATACATCAATCAGTCTGCCAATACTGGAGAAAGTGACTTTGAATGGGTCTCTAGTCACAGTGAGGGCCCACAGCCAATATGGATTGTGCGAGGGCAGTGGCATTATCACCCAGTGGTTGTTTGGGTCCTTTTGTTCGTCAGACTGGTTCTGATTTAGTCTCCAATTACTGCTGTGTCATACTTTTTCATACCAATAACTGCTCCCTAGGAAATAGCCTGTGCCACATAAATAGGATTGTGCCCTGCTGGATTGTTCTGCTGTAGTTATCCCCACTGACTCAGGCCTCTATTCTGGTGGGCTACTTGGGAAGGAGCTTTAGGGCACAGCAATGCATGATCCCCTGAGAGGGTCTGCCCAGGCTCAGAGGATGGGGAGTCTTCAAAATGCAGTTAACAATGCCACACATACACAGACACACACAGTATGCACATATTTAGACAGCTCAACATGCAGCCTCAAGCTGACTTTATACAGGTATGAATACACATTGCAAAACACTGACACAGAAGTAAAATCACACACACACACACACACACACACAGAGAGAAAGAGAGGCAGTGACAGAACATGCAAACACTGACACAGAAGTAAACTCACACACACACAGAGTGACAGAACATCCAAATCTTGAATGGTTTTCGACGTAAACCTCCTGAGAAATGTCCCAAGCCGTTAGGCAAGGACAAACGCCTCACACTTAGTGTTGGCAGTGACAACAGGAGCTATGGGAACTATGCTGATAAGGAGGAATACGCTGGCTTGTGTCCTGACAATGTCTCTTTTATGTATGGATATCGCTTCGCCGTCTCCGAGGTGATTCAGCGTGGAGGCCGTAATTGAGCAGCATTACTAGGGAGGCAGACAATCCATTATAGACGCTGCTGCTTGTTATTCCAAAGGGTCTGGAGGGAATGTTTCTTTCGAAACTCAATGCAACTCTCATGGTGATAGCTTATAATTTTCAATCCTGTAGGAAATTCAGGAATTCCGTAGCATCCATAACATGACTAACACATGACATATCCACAAAGAAATATACACACTACAAAAAATCCATATATATATATATATATATATATAAAATATGATCTAATATATATATATATATATATATAGATATTTATTATTTTAGTTTCAATGTTGTTCCGCTGTTATAGTCCTCGCCCTCCTCTACCACAACATCTGGGATTTCACTAGCAGTGGCTTTGGTAAAGCTTTGCCTGCTGATGCTATCACAATGATTAACAGTCAGTGATTCTGGATTCCGTTGTGTTTGTTTATGTTTGTGTTTTTGTTTACATTTTGTTAGCAATTAGCATTTTGTTGCTTTTTTCCAACACAGTTTGCCTTACATCTGAACAAAGGACCGAACAAAACACTCCTGAAAGGTGGCTCAGCCCTTCGTGCTTGTCGATGAGTGTTTTGTTATTGCCTGAGGGCCAGACTGCCCCCTGTTTGTTTGTTTTTCCAGTTTTTGGCCAGGGCTGCTTGAAAAGAATATATTTTGTTTTACAGTAGTAGTCAGACAGTAGAGAGTTAGTTGATAGAGAGGAGGTCTTCACTGAATGTTCCAAAAAAGGGGTTTTGTGTTTACAAACTGCTTGCCTGCGCCTTTAACACATCTGACTATGGTGGACCAGCACTTATGCTGCCCAGCTGACATTTGGGCGACCCCAATTCGATTTCTGAACCCCGCATTCCGAGTCTGTCATTTTGGATAGAAGCGTGTGTTAAATACCAGTCAACTTCACTTTGCTTTTACTCCTCAGGCTCCCTTCTTACTACCTTGGTTTACACACACACACACACACACACACACACTCTTCTCTTCTTTTACTCCTCAGACTCCTTTATCACTGCCATGACTGTGCCTACTAGATCTTACTGGAAAGAGAGAATTATGGAGTCCATGTCCTTGCTGCCAGTGCAGTCTGGGTTGCACTACTGATAAACTAGTAGATGCTCTATCTCTCTCTCCCCTGGCCTGGGTGGGGGGGCGTCCTGCTGGGCTCAGGCAAAGATGAGACGAGAGGGCGTTGCCAGGCAGTACGGAGCTTCATTAATCTAGGCTTGAGGCAGAGCGAGTGAGTGGGAATCAGGCGGGACGGTGCGTCCAGACCGGAGCCGTGGTGTGTCCGGATCAGCGCTACTCAGAATGTGTGCTGGTGATGGCGACAGGTTATGGCGACAGGTGATGGCGACAGCCACAGACTGATGAGTGGGCTCCATGAAGCGCATATGAGTTTCTGGGACAAGGCTTCTGCTAATCACCCAGAATTGAGAGTGGCAGACACCGACTTTGACTCTCTCTCTCTCACACACACACACACAAACACACATGAAGACTCACTGTGAATTCATGAATATGCTTGCCACAGGTGCATCTTGGGTAGGAGACACACGATGGAGGAGGTTCTCAGTGTGATGCTGAATGAATACAAGTTTTAGGCCTTTTAACAAGCACCAGCTGTCTTTGATCCCGGTTGGAAATATTGGTGTAAATTGATTGTTAGTCGTCTGCATCCCCTCTCACTTGAGGCTCTTATTGATTCCATCAATGTGGAAGTAGTATGTGTGTGTGTGTGTGTGTATGTGTGTTTGTGTGTGAGCACACACGACAGAAAGTCATGGACTGTTTCAGTTCAGGAGGAAAAATCCCCTGCAAGTATGAGTCATTTATCTCAGCCAATAAACCACCACATAAAACAAGGACAACATGTCCTTTCAATCTGGTTTAGGAGCTCAGCTAAGATACATGATACTCAGGGGTTGATATTCCCATGATGAAGCTGACCTTGAGAATAACTCAAACCTCCCTTATGAAAAACTCCTCCATCTGCCATCTACTTTCTTTCTAAGCTTAGATACTACTGAGCCTTACTGTAATATCACAGGACCACAGAGAAATTCTCTCACAAGCAGTACACCCCTTGCCAATGCAGCAGGCATACCTAAGGCAGCCCAGGGCCTGACGTACGCTGGATAAGGACAGTAGAGTTTGTTTGTTTTTGGTATTATTACTGGGATGGGAGAAATGGGTTTTGGTCTTTTTACTGTCTTGGCAAATGGACGTTGAGGATTTAGTGTTGCAGTTGGACATCAAGCTTCTGACCAGCGCCAGGAGAGTCGAGATGGAGGTTGCTGCATGTTCACCCGGACTTGAGGCAGCTCTAACATAAATACGTAAATAAATAAGGTATATGTTAATAAATTAGCATGCATAGTCTCCCCAGCTCTAACATGCCGTACACACAAGTCCCTGTCTTTTTCTTCTCAGCATCGGCTGCTTTAGTTGCCTTCCTTTTTTTCCCCCCAATTTGATACAGTGTAGACAAATAGCAAACCAGCAGCTAACGCTAACTGAATGGGGCTATTAGCTCCATTCCAGTTTGCATTTACATTTATGCATTTAGCAGATGCTTTAGTCCAAAGCGACTTCTACATCTGTCAGTAACGTCAGGGCCAGTTTCCCAGAGGTTTAAGAGCCTTAGGGTTAGTGCCATAATCAAGGGTACAAAGGTGGCAACCAGGATTCAAACCCAACATTTCAAGGCTACTGGCAAGCTGCTACGAGTCCACCGCCTACCTGTTTATTAAAGCAATAGTCTCGAGTGCTTCCATCTATTTATCAGATTCACTGAGTCCTGTCGGTAGGAAGAGGAATGAAAGAATTTGATACAATGTGGACAAAAAACAAACCAGCAGCTAACGGTAACTGAATGGGGCTATTGGCTAAATTTCAGTTTTGTTTCCCCATAGCCCCATTCAGTTAGTGTTAGCTGCAGGTTTGCTATTCAGTCTCAAGTTATCAAATTCTCCGGTTACTCTTTACAGACAGCACTCAGTGAGTTTGTACAACAGGGCTATAGTTGGAAGTACTCCAGACTCACTTTAGTGCTACCATTTATGTGACACATACAGGTTCCCAGGATAGATAATGTATACAAATAACAATACTGTATACAAATAACAATACTGTATAATAATAACAATACTGTATAATAATAATACAAACTACTAACCTGTGATTGAATTCAGGATGCAAATGAAAAAGTACATTTTCCAAGTTACCTGATGATCTAATTTGTGTCCTTGTACACAACTCCTCACGTGCTGGAATTGATCATTCTTAGAGCTTGGCTTTTTTCTCTTTGATCATCAAATTAAACACAAACAAGAGAGAAAAGAAATGTTTTTATTTGTGGAGACATTTCTGACTGAGCTTGACAGTGTCTTTTTCAGCTACAGTAGACATGTAAGTCTACATTTAGTTCCCCGTGCCTCCTTAGAGGACCAGTCGGCTCCTTTGTGCTTTCGCGGAGGACATGATTAAAGGTATTGTTTTCTCTGTCGATGAGTCCTGCTGCAGGTATGTAGGCTTTGATTTGCTCATGAGGAGCACAAGATGACAGGAAAGTCTCTCTTTCTCCCGCCTTGCATGTCACCACTTCAAATCAAATGCAGACACAAAGCAGCGAGCATATATATGTACGGTTTCTCTAGAAATGGCTGAGGTCAAGGAACCTAAATAAACCTCAAAGGGCTTTTTCATCAGAAGACATTCTTCAAAAACAATTCAAACTGAGTTACAAGGACCCTTGAGTTGAGCTTCATGTGATTGCAGACATAAACAAAACCACAAACACAAACACTGCATCACAACAATGCTCAGACAAATATATAGTAATATATACTGTCAGTAATGAAGGAGGATCTCTGAATGCCAGGCTGGGGAGACTATGCATGCTAATTTATTAACGTATAATTTATTTATTTACCTATTTATTACTTATACATGCATAGCCTGCTGTTACCTCTGCAAACTTTCTCTATCTAGACATGACATGAAAATCTTGCTTCACAAATTTGCAACCCAGCACAAGACGGAGAAGCTGTGCAATCTTTATTTTTTTTATTTCACATTTCTAAAAATAATTTCATATCTGCATCCACTTATCATCATGTTTTGGATAAACACCATGTTTACAGAGTCCTGTGGCCTGCAAACACAGTAGTGCTGATTAAACTTGGCACTCATTTCATTCTTCTGGAAATGGATAGGGATGGATGTGTATGCATATGTGTGTGTATGTGTGTTGGAAGGGGGTTATGGAGGGTTGATTTTTTTTTTTTTTTTTTAGGGGGTGGGGGGGGGGGGTGTTGAGGTCATAAAACATGAGATTAGTCTGAATGGTTAGCATAGTGCAGTTAATGCTTTGGGTTTGGGTGGGAAGGGCAAGGAGTGGTGCTGGTCCTGGTTTTGGGGCTTTGGCTACATCCCCGCACCCCCAATCTTGATCACTGAGGATGTAAAGGGAGTGTGCTAGGCTGGGGTGGGGCTCAGATCTGTACTGTGGTTTGGACTCTGATGGTTGCTTCATGTGACTTGGCCTGGATGCTCCCAGCAGAAATCCCATGAAAGCAGACAGAGGCCATGAGATGGCCATGTAGCAAGGGATCACTCATGCCTCAAATCAGCCCTGTTCACATCGTGACAAATTACAGGAATTCAGGAAGGCTGAAGGCTGTAAAAGAAAGGGAGAGGGAGAGAAAGAAAAAAAAGAGAGCAGGGGGGTGAGAGAGAGAGGGGGGGGGGGCGTCAAAGAGTGATAGAGAGATGATACTCTTAACAGTTAAACAGTTAACAGTTAAACACATGATGGAATTAAACTTAGACTTAAACTGCATAGACCCCCCATGAATGTGTGCTCTGAAATCAGTTGAATATTATTCACCTTGAAATGAAAGGCTGGAGGATGGGGAACTTGAGCATTCCAAGAGAGTGAAACATGCTGACTGTCTGGGTACAATTTAGTTTTCCATTTCCTCTGCTGAGGACACACACGGTAACAATGTGCTCCTTTAAACACACACATTTTGTTAACCCGCCCCCCCTCCACACACACACACACACACACACACAAAAGGACATGAAGTTCATACTTTGTTGTGTCTTATTGTGTCTCTCTTGTGTTGACCTTGTGATAGCGTCTCTTCCTCTTTCTTCCTCTCCGTATTCTTTTCTCTCCCCACCTCTCCAAAAGCAATCGCCTTGCCTCTTCCCAACAAGATTCACTTCCCTAATGAGCGATGCTTTTTCAAGTCGCTTAATAAAATGGGAGTGTTTTTCCTTCCCTTGATTTGTGACCTTTTGTGGAGCCAAGAGAAGAAGTTCAAACCAACATCCTTAATAAACAGACGAGCCCAACTCATCCATAATTTACAGGCTTTGCTGTGTACAGTTAATTAGCCGTCCCCACTCGCCTGTGCTACTCTTCGATCTCTCTTTTTTAATCATCCATAATGGAGAATTGTCACCTTGAAAATGAATTACCCACAAAAGTAATTATACAGTTGATGATACAGATTATAGAGCTTTGCTTTCATTGCCTGAGAGATGAAAAACAAAAATGAACCAGACACACACAAACACGTACACACACAAGCTCAAGACATATGGACAGACGGACAATCAGACCGAGACAGAGAGAGAGAGAGAAAGAGAGAGAAAATGCACTGGCTGCAATCTGTCTGCCACTGAAAGTTGTTTACATGTGACAGTGTTTTATGACATCACAATGTATTCCTTGCTGCTGGACAAGTTCTGTCCCTATGAAAATGAACAAATGTCTCTCAGACATGATCCATAGGCTCTCAGTTATTTATGATAGATGGAGCATTTTGTAGATTCCACAAACATTAAAAAATGAAGTTAAATCTAAATGCCTATTCCCATTTTCTAGCCTGACATCTGATGTTTACAGATTAATGATGGCCATTGTTTTTTCTTCCTCTTCTCCAGTAAATCTTTCCATGGAGGAAAAAAGGAGCCTCTATGATATATATCAGAGATTTATATTGTATCTAGTATTTGTGTTCAGATCAGCATCAGGTCTTTGGACTTGTGTTAGTGCCCCAGAGCCCACCATCAAGCACACAAGATGCCTTCAAGTGGAAGCAAGCCAGCAGGCTTTTACCACAGACTGTTTACTACTAGGTGGCCAAGGGCAGGATTCAGTCAACAACTGTACTTTTACATCAGACGTGTGTTTTTTACTTTACTAAATGCCATTTGCTATTAATTCCTAAACTGGATCCATATAAACAAATTAGTGGGCAACCGTCCTTTAATTCTCAACCTCAAGCATGCAATTATGTCTTTATTTTTACATCCAAATTACAGAGACGGAACGTTATTGGAGGAATGATAATTCACCAAATCCACAGAAATTCCTGGCCGGCTGTTTGGCCGGGAAATTAATTTTGCACGCAGGGGCAAACATTTGCTCCCACCCGTCACACCGTGTCACATAAGTCCCAACAGCTAAAGCTGAAGAGGATTGACTATGAATGGGATCACACACACACACACACACACACCACACACACATACACACACAAAAAGCTGTAGAGATGTTTATGAATGAGAGCAATCTTAAGAATCTCCAAATCAGGTATGCTGTTTTTCAAAGGAACAGACATGGCTACTGTTTTCCCAGTATCAAGCAAGTGTGTGTGTAAGTGTGTGTGCATACAAAAAAGTCTGCAAAACCTTGCAATGATACATTGGCTGTCTTGAGTTTTTTCAAATAAATAGCTGTTGCCTACAAGGGTTCCAAACAGGAAATCATTAAACCTCAAATGAGTAAGAAAGTCCTTTTAAAAGCAGTAAATTAAATCACAACAAATCAAAAGCCCTGCTCTCCCTGCACTAACCCAGGCTGTAACCAGTTTCTATGAGGTGTATGAACTTCCTGAGGTAGAAGATACACCTGCAGTCCTTCAAGGCAGATAAACACAGGAAGTAGAAGCTCAAAGGTCCTACATGGGGACTGGTGACCTTGAAGGCTAATAAACACAGGAAGTAGAAGCGCAAAGGTGCTACATGGGTACTGGTGACCTTGAAGCTGCTACTAGCACTGAGATGAAGTGCGGTATATCAAAACTAATTGTGCTTTACCGAGCATCCTGTTTTGAGCCCATTTAAGGGAGGAATTAATAAGACTGAATGGTAGAGTAACGGACACACACACACACACACACACACACACACACACACACACACAAAGACATACATGCACACACACAGATGCACACACACACACACACAAGCTCAGTGCTGTGTCTATATGCGCTGTGGTAGCAATTCAGAGCAGGGCTTTTAGGCACGCTAATGAGGCTAGTTCATCAGACGCTGAGGGTGTGAGTGTGTGTGCATCTCTGTGTGTGTGCCCATCCAAATGACTGATCGTAATGGGCTCTGACGTACGGCACAAAGCACACACGCCACCACACAATTGATATTCACATTCCTCCCACCACACCCCCACACACACACACACATACACACACTTAGACACTGACACATACACACATAGATGTGGAAAACCACCCACTAACCCATACCACACAAAAGCTCTCTCTCTCTCTCCCTCTCTCTCACACACACACAGATGTATAAAACCACCCATCCACCATATGAGAACTCATATACATCTGTGCAAAAAAAAAGCTTTCTCTTAGCTTATACGCACACACACACACACACACACATATACAAGAGGTAAGGATTTGTGGCCACAGAAGGCACCATCCAAGTCATAAAAAAACAGACTGCAGACAACAACAAACTTCCACATTGGCAGCCCAGTGTGACATCAGCTTCAGGTTGGCATCTGTAGCAAAAGCCCTGAGTGTACACACTAAATGGATTATTCTACAAATTTGACGATTTTACATTTTTCACTAACGTGTGTTTATATTGCAGATTTAATTGCAGCACGTACCGCAGCCACCATCACCTATGACCATGACCAGTGCATCCTGTGCCTGGGTGTCGACCCCGTGCAGTCTGCCCTGTGTCTTTGCAGTGAGTGGCCGCACTGCATTGTGATACGATCGTCCACTCTCCGCTTACGTACCCCTCTGTGCGCTGAAACTCCGGACAAGGAACTGCCCTGAGCGCAGCCAAGGGCTAATGCTCCATCCTCCCATCTGGTGCAGGGCTTCCACTTGACTTGTCTTGTGACTCTGGTGAGGAGGTGCTCTTCCTCAATGCTTCAGATGGAGACAACCTTGCCGACCTGGAGGACGCAGCTATTGCCTCGCCGCCGATCTCTCCTCCACCCTGGGAGCGTAGGGTGTGGAGCATAGAATGGTGGAGCAGGCTGTCCGGGTTCTTCAGATCTCATGGCTGGATGTCCCACCCACCACCCAGTCTAGGCTTGATGGCTGCTTTTATGACGCACACCCGATGCCCAGTGTCAGACCCCTCCCGATTTTCCCCGATCTGATAGAAGATGTGCACCATTACTGGGCTCACCCTTTCACCAACAAGGTGACTACGCAGTACTCTGCGTCGTTCACCTCCATCCTGGATGAAGAGGGGCTCGGACTGCCTCCCATCAAAGACACGGTAGCCGCCTATTTATGACCATGGCAGGGTAAGGCTACTCTCCCCTCCCAGCCCAGCAAGATGTTAACGAGCTGAGCACGGCTGATGGTTTGGATGTTTCGCGTGTGCCAGTGGCTCGCTCCATCCTAATCTCTAGGTGACTACGTGTTGATGTTCACTAAGTTCAGTGTGTTCTGAGGGATGTACTGCACCATGTTCAGAGGCTGTGTTGTATACGTGTTCCCAATAGGAGGCGTCGAAGTGCTTCAACTGACCGAAGGGTTATAGCACATAACCCCGGTTCTCTGAAGGAGAACACGAGACACCACCTGGCTGGTACACTTTAGCTGTTACACTTCAAGTGTGAAAGAGAAAAATGGTGAGCACTAGACTGCGTTATATAGCCTATGGACTGTGCCTGGTGCACACATGCTTATTCCAGATGACAGGCTGTGTTCTAGAGGGTTCAGCAAGATAGCATATGCAAAAATTATATCTAAATAGGTGAACTGGGGTTATGTGCCATAACCTGGGGTAAAACCTGGGGTAGAACTGGGGATATGTTTTTCACTGTCATGTCCTATATTATCCCTAGTAACTGCAACACGTTATTTGTGAGGCTAGCAAAGGAGAGACACATAGAGACAAAGAGAAAGAGAGAGAGAGACAGAGACAGAAAGAGACATGAATTGTAAAACATTTGTATAATGCATGTGTTTATCACCAATTTTCAATTTTTTCAGTCATTTTCACCAAAATGCCTCTGCAGGCATTGCTTACAGCCAGTCAGACCTGTGATTGCAGAGAAAAGAGAGTGGGATCACAATTTGAAACAAAACAAGTATTAAGCCCGTCTCCATTTTGTTGAGGTAAAAGCCAATTTTTCGATTGGTTCAGTATCTCAGGTCCAAATAAAGACGTTTTTTCATTTATTTGAAGTTTTCTGAACAAATAAATTAAGTGTTGTGTTCATGTGACTTAAATATGAAGTGCACTTTTGTAGCCAGAACAGAAATGTCTTTTTTTCATTGCAGACTACCTACAAGTCTTTTTTTGTTGTTTCTTTTTCCTCATTGCAACACTATCTACAATAGTCTTTTTGTTTTTCATTCATTGCAACTGTTGTACAGGTAATAAACATAAAACAGCAGAATAAATATAGCAGCAATGTGGGGGTCTAGCAGCAATGTTAGCATCCCCAATGGTCCCCAGATTTGTATATGTCCTCACAATTGGGTCATTTCCCAATTTGATTTTAAAAGGCACAGGTTGAGATTAAGCCATTTTGACTAATTTTAGCACCCCCCAGAGGTCAAAGGTCACCATATTTATTGAGCCCCACTAGGATGTGGACACTTTGTGAGTGAACACTTTAGAATGACAAAAACAAAAAAAATTTCATTCAGATTGGGCAAAATTTTTGTGTGCTGAAAATTTTGTTTCACTATCCACTCCAATCCAATATGGCAGAAAATAGCGCCCCAGAGAGATCAAAGTTCGCTATTTTATTGTTCCATCCTGAGAATTGGTTAATGAGTCCATGTACCAAATTTAGTTACAACATGTGAAAGCATTACTGAGCTATAAGCTGTTGTCACAAATTATAGTGCCCCGCAGAGGTCAAAGGTCACCATACTTGCTGAGTGCGCCCTCAGGATGAGGTCACGAGTCTATAAACCGTTCCTTAGATATGACCTGACTTCCTGTTTGGCGGCCTCGCTGCCGTTTCTATTTGACTGTGACAGGCATACGCTTTGGAATTTTGAAACGGATATAAGAAACATTGGTAAGGAATGGTCTGAAGACCATGTGTACCCATTTTCATGACAATGGAGCAAAATTTGCGACCACTGAAAATGTTGTTTCATTTTCAACAAAATCCTAAATGGCGGAAAATCTAATAAGGCTGAAATTGACATCATAGGGTACCTTATTTATGAAAATTAAGCACGGTTCAAAAATTATGCTCATAGATGCAACTCCAACTTTGACCCATTGGTGGCGCTAAAGCGCTTGACTTACATACATGAAACTTTGTCAAATGAATCTGGGGGCCATCCCCAATCTGGATTCAACTGCACTCCATACAGTTTTACAGGTTGCAATAGACTCCAATGCAGAAAAAACAATAATAAGAAGAAAACATAGAAACACAATGGGGTTCAGCAGCTTCACTGCTAGATCCAACCAATAATGATCCTCTATCTTAGATGTTTGTTTTCATTTTCGTAGTAGTAAAAAATACATATTTGGTTCATTTAAATGTTGAATCAGGGTTAGAATGTAAAACTTTAAATTGTATGGAAATGTTGTCTTTAGTAATCATACAGTTACCAAAATATCACTTTGCCTCACCTGTCTGTGGTTGTCCTGTGTCCCTCACAACTGCTGTTTCCCTTGTAGGTGAGGAGGAGATGGTCAACAGGTTTACGCATTTTATAGCCATCCACCTTGTCCTTGCGTCAACCAGATTAACAAAGGTGTAAATTAAATTAAGGCCAATCTGTGTTTTTGGAAAGTGTAACTGTAACCCTTCCAAATTCCCTCACAGGTGCACGTACATACACACACACACTCACACACACACGTGTGCAAAGGCAAAGCAAAGCCAACTCTGGGTAATCCTCCTTGCGTTAACAAATCTTTTTGTTCCGCTTTTCAGGGGATATTTCTTCACCTTGTAGGCCAAAGTCTTAGGAGTCAAGTGATTGAATTAGGCTTGTGTAATTAAATCATTAATGACCTAACAACTAAAAGGAAAAAGCACCACAGCTTTGTCTCTGTAAGCGGTCCTCTATGTTGAAGAGTAGTATGCCTTTACAAACTTCTGAGAGAGAGGCATACACTAACTGTTTTTCCTGTAAGTATTTCACTGTGTTAAAATGTTGTCTCACAGTTCTAAACTTCACGTACATTATCAAATCCACAAAGGATGCTTTGTAAATATATTTACAGTCTTTCTTTAAAGACTCTTCTCCAACATTATCAGCAGGAATATGAACAATGATTATGTACTGTTTACAACAGTTAAGAAACTAACTAATCCCTCACCACAAGTAGCACCTGAACTTCTCCCAGTTAATAATCAATTAACACCTGAACTTCTCCCAGTTAAAAATCAATTAACACCTGGACTTCTCCCAGTTAATATATGCAATGAGTTTGCATCTTTCTTCAAGGGCAAAATTGAAAAATATAAGAATGCAACATCTCAGCTGCAAATAACTCAACATCTGCAACCACCTGTGACACAGAAGTGGAATTTCAATGCAATGTCAGAATTTAGTCTGATTAAAAGACCGTACAACACTTTACAAAATCTCAGTTCTTTGAAGATTCAGAATTTCCACTGTACTTGACACAATGAGGATTAAAACAAAAGATACTGTTAAAAATGTTTTCATTGACAGCAAGCTAAACATTAACAGTCACATGAAAGCATCACTGTGTCAGCATTTTATCACCTAAAAAATATTGCCAAACTAACCACCATCCTCCTGTCTGTGAAGACCCAACTGATTAAAAAACCTACAGGTAAGGTGAATCCCACTTGCAGGTAAATGACACAATTTTCCCACCTGTCGTGGATCAAACTAGCAACCCTTCAGTTTCAAGCCCGAAGCCTTAACCAGTCTCTAGCTAGCTTTAACCATTACTACCACCATCACTGGCTAAATTGCGTACCAGATTAAAATTTTCTCAAATTAAGTCTGGCTAAGTGAACCTAAAGCCTAAACCCATAAAGGATTGTTTTTGTAATAAAATTAGTCCTTTGAAAATGATTCTTTGAATATCACAGATATTAACGATGAATACATTATAAGTGCACTTTTAGCCAGTCAGAAAAAAAACACTGGCTTGTCATTTTGCTGAATACTTTATTATAAGAGAAAAGTCTTTTTTTGATGTTTTTTTTCTTCATTGCAACACCATTTACAATAGTCTTTTTTCTTCATTGCAAAACTATCTACAACAGTCTTTTTTTATTGTTTTTTTAATTGCAACACTATCTACTGTACAGTGGTCTGTTTTTCATTGCAACGTTCTTTCTTCGTGTCTTGGGCAGTAAAAATAGTTTATGCTGGTGCCACTGAAGAGACTTCTGTTTTGGATGTGGAGACTTCAGATCCATCGTCAACCGTTTTGCCAAAGAGTTGCATGATGCATACACGGAACTAAAATGTAAAAATTACATATTTGGTTCATTTAAATGTTGAATCAGGGTTAGAGATGGTAAAACTTCAAATTGTATGAATCAGCATGTTGAGGTTGAACACAACCTACCTGTCGGTTCATGAAGACATAGATAATGGGGTTGTAGATGGTGGCGCTCTTGGCAAAGTATGCAGGTATAGATGCAGCCAGTGGATGGAATGCATATCCTGGGTTAGCTGCAGCAAAGCAGGCAAAGCTAGCATATGGACCCCAGCAGAGGATGAAGGCAATAATCATGACAACCACCATTCTGGACACTTCCTTCTCCGCCTTCTGTGTTGACTCAGAATCCTTCTGCATCTGCGCTACCTGTGAGCAAAAGAATAAGATCCTATTTAACACTTTTAATCTCACAGTCACAGTAAGACCATGTCATTCTGAGATAGAAAGCATCTGAACATACTGAGCGAATGGTCAGCCAAACAGCGATGTAGCAGAGGATAATGACTGACAGAGGGAGAAAGCAGCAGGTGAGCATCAGGGTAATCATGTAGGACAGGACTCCAGGGTCGTCACTTCCACTGAAGACATCAGGCCCACAGGAAGTCTTTAAGCCATGAGGCCAATATCTATAAACAATAGGCAAAGTGGTAGGTATGTGGACATTGCGTTCAAGTTACAATAGGGGGTGGTAGTGTAATGGTCAAGAAACCTGGCTAGCATGCATAGCTAGCATGCATCCCAACTTCCACCTTTGTGCCCTTGAGCAAGGCACTTGACACTAAATTGCTCTCGGGGAGACTGGCCCTGAAGTAATTGATAGTTGACAAGTCGCTTTGATACTTAACCCTAAGTTGCTCTAGGGGAGACGATCCCTAAGTAATTGATAGTTGACAAATGTAAGTTGCTTTTAATAAAAGCATCTCCTAAAAGCCTAAATGTAAATATGTGTATATATCACGTCAGACTGCAGTGTAAAAAAAAAAATGCAGATACCTGCTCCAGCCAAATATGGGAGGTGCACACCAGGCTGCTGCCCAAACCCATGAGAAGACAATGCCTGCAGTGGCCCATTTGCCATCAAATTTGACATTTCCAAAAGGTTTGCATACAACCACCCATCTCTCCCAAGAGATCACAGCCAGGGACCACAGAGCAGTAATACCTATTGAATGAGGCAGCCATTGGAAAATGAATATAAGATTATCTGTAAATAATTTATAATTATATATTTAGATATTTAGAATACTGTTATGGCAAAAGATATTCAAAATGAAACTAAACATTGAAAATACAGTATAAAACATACATGAAACGTGCATTGTCTCTTACCACAGACGGACACAGTGTAGCCCTCGAAAATGCACATAGGGTGTCCCAGGACAAAGTAGCCAAAGATCTGGTTAATCACACTGATCGTGCTTGCAAAGACGGTTTCCCCAAGATCAGCAATCGCCAGATTGACCAAAATCCAATTGAGAGGGTGGCGGAGCTTTTTAAACTTTGCAGTGGCCACAAGCACCAGGCCGTTGGTGAATACTGAGGCGATGACAACAATTATCATCCATAATGTTGCCATATTGTAGACCCATCGTGGAGCAATATGATAATTGGGTCCCTCAAAAGGATCTGATGAAAAGGAGAAAGAATGAAATTGTACAGTTTCATATTATGAGTACACACCAACGACCAGCCAAGAACTTTATCTTAATTAAATTGTTAAGTGTTAAGTGTTAAGTATTAAACCCCTGTTTCTTTTTCTCATCTTTACACCAATAATGCTGTTTAAAAGTAAATATTATGTTTAATTATGATTCATTGTTGCAATTGTTTACGGAAGATTAAATTGTTAAATAATGTGAAATAGGTAAATGCAGATAAAATCAGTCCTAACCTTTTGTGTTGTTGCTGTTGGTGTATACAAAGGCAGACTCCCTGGTCGTATCATCTCCTCGTCTCCTTGCAGCAAAAACAGAATTTCCCCACTTGTCCTCCATGCTGAGGAGTTCTGTCCCTTTCCAAACTTCTAAGACAGAGAGGCTGAGTCACACACCAACTGTTTGTTTTTCCTGTGACTATTTTGTTCCTGTAGCTATTTCACTGTGCTAAAATGTTGTCTTATAGTAATCTTACAGTTACCAAAATATCACTTTGCCTCACCTGTCTGTGGTTGTCCTGTGTTCCTCACAACTGCTGTTTCCCTTGTAGGTGAGGAGGAGATGGTCAACAGGTTTACACAGTGCTCTGCATGGACACTATTTTATAGCCATCCACCTTGTCCTTGCGTCACCCAGACTGACAAAGGTGTAAATTAAATTAAGGCCAATCTGTGGTTTTGGACAGCGTGATTGTTACCCATCCAAGTACCCCCACAGGCACGCACACACACACACAAACACACACACACACACACTTGTGCAAAGGCAAAGCAAAGCCAACTCTGGTTAATCTTCCTTGCGTTAACAAATCCTTTTGTTCCGCGTTTTAGGGGATATTGCTTCCCCTTGTAGGCCAAAGTCTTAGAAGTTAGAAGTGGTTGCATTATGCTTGTGTAGTTAACCAAGTAATAACCAACAGCTAAAAGGAAAAAGCACTACAGCTTTGTCTCTGTAAAGGGTCCTATGCAAACTTTACAAACTTCTAAGACAGAGAGGCTGTCATACACTAACTGTTTGTTTTTCCTGTAACTATTTTGTTCTTGTAACTATTTCACTGTGCTAAAATGTGTTATAGTAACCTTACAGTTAGTAAAATATTACTTTGTCTCACTTGTCTGTGGTTGCTCCTCACAACTGTTTTTAGTACTCAAGTTGAGGAGGAATGAGGCCGCATTCACACAGAAATTGCGTGTTAGCGGTCTGTATCTGTTGCTGTCCTTTTGCGGTGCGAGTGCATTTATGTATTCAAACCAGAAACGCTTCTGCGCGAACAGGTTGCCTGAGCTACATTTGCATTTATGCATTTAGCAGATGATTTTATCCAAAGCCACTTACATGCGTTAGGTGTGCCTGGTCTAATTTGTCTAATTTGCATTCCAAACGAAAATAGATCAGCAATGCGTCCGTGCCAAGAACGCACAGATTGTGGTGTGAATGAGGTGTAAGGCACGGTTCAGACCGCAAACCGCGACTGTTCTAAAGTAGTGAGCAACACAAACATGCAAGGTTGACATTGATCTTGTTGCTATGACAGCATCGATTTGGCTAAACGGCTAATGACTTAGCTATGACTGGCAGCTAAGCAACAACCATTGTTGAAGAAAATGAGACCTCAAAAGTTGAACTATTTTTAACTTTGAGCGAATCACGTTTTTAGGCTCCTAGCCTCTTTTTCATCCTGCGCCTCACTCATATTCAATGTGAGCCGCGTAGCAATGGTCATGTGCGTGTGCACGTTTCTATTAGGTTCAGTTGGTCTCTCACCATGGCCGCAGTCATGAGCACAGAATATCTGCCCCAAAATATCCTCCTTTCCCCCTGACTTTTTTTTTTACAAGTCGACTACTGGCTGATTTCCTTGTAGGTGAGGGGGAGATGGCCAACAGGTTTACACAGTGCCCTCCATGGACACCATTTTATAGACATCCACCTTGTCCATGTGTCACCCAGACTGACAAAGGTGTAAATTAAATTAAGGCCAATCTGTGTTTTTGGAAAGTGAAATTGTTCCACTAATGCAACCAATCTAAATACTCCCACAGGTATGCACACACACATACACACACACAAACTTGTGCAAAGGCAAAGCAAAGCCAGTTCTGGTTAATCTTCCTTGCGTTAACAAATCCTTTGTGGGGAAATTGCTTCACTTTGTAGACCTAAGTCTTGTTAGAATAATTATTTTTGGCTTGTGTAATCAGGTGAAGGTTAAGAAAAAAGTTATTTATGTTGCTCACCACATCTAGCTCTACATCCCTACTAAATCCCATAACCACTGCTACCCACATCAACTGCATCACTGAATTCAAATCATGGATGCAAACCAACTTGGTCAAGCTTAACTGTGGAACTGTAAACGGACATGCTCATTATTGGCCCAAAGTCACACACCAACAACACACAGGACTTTTCTCTCACCATCAATTACACATTCATTCCCCCCCTCTTGACACAACCAAAAACTCAAAAACTTGAATCACTTTTGACACTTTTGACTCCTCTTCTCTTACTTTCTGTCGGTCTCCCACTCAGTTGCTTTCCCCTGGGTTAGCAGCATCTCTTGGAGTTGGGGTGAGTTAACTCTGTATCTTGGACTTGGATTCATTTTTAAATCTAACACTCTTTTTTGCTCCATGTGTGCATGTCATCTTGTTAGTCAGACACTATATTATATTGACCCTACAAACACACATTCAGGCCTAACATCCGGTGGACAAAGTTAAAGTTAAATAGGGCTGCAACTACAGCAATGTGAATAGTGTGTAATGCTACATGAAAGGTCTGTTAAAATGACTAAGCAATTGGCTATTGTTCCTGACCAAAAAAGCTTTTTATTCCAACTCCAACACTATTGTTGGATCAAAGCTCAAAACTGTTGGCTTACTGGCTTCTAACACTGTAACAAATGGTCTACATAACCATAGCACGGTATAGTGTGAAACACGTGTAAGAAGCACTACACTATGAAATACAACTTCACAAATAAAGACTATTTGTCCGTAGTTTTAGCTTTAAAATGACAGAGGTTGTATCTCCTGCAACAAATCATCTGAGAATAAAGAATAAATGCATGTGTGTATGGGGAGAGAGAGGAAGGGAGAGAGTGTGTGTGGGCATTCAAGCAGAGAGAGAGAACGAGAGATTCAGGAGGAGTTTATGATAAGATCTCGGTGCATTTGCTCACTTAACATCATGCGTCATTACTATAGACTCATAACAGACAACAAATAATCACAAACACTCTAAAATACTCATATATTAGTTAGCAATCATAAATCAGCCAGTGACAACCTTTACTTGACCCTGCTTGGTTTGTAATCAAATTGTTCGAGTTCTTACAATTCAGTTTCAGCCCCAAAGCTAAACATTTCATTTTTTTTTTTTTTTTTGGTGTTTGGCCACTTGACTACTACTAGCATCACTACCGTAACTACCATGTCCGTCCTGCTGGCCCGGAGCATCCAACTAAATAAAGGGTTTCAAACCCGAAGCCCTAACCAGTCACTGCCACTATCATTACCAGAGAGACAAGCAGGTTAAGCTGGTGCTTAAGTTGCAAACCTGGGTAAGTTGAGTCGGCGGTAAAAGTAAATATGATAATAGAAGAGCAGGGACTCATCATTCTCTCCCTGTGTCTTTCCTTTTCTCTCCCTCTACCTCTCTCTCTCTCCTTTTCTCTCCCTCTGTCTCTTTCTCTTTCCTTCTCTCTCCCTCTATCTCTTCCCCTCATTTCTCCCTCCCTCTCTCTCTCTCTCTGCGTCTCTGTCTTTACCTCCTACTCTGCCTTCCTCTCTCCCTCTCTCTGCCCCCTCTTCCTCTGTCGTCCTCTCTTCCCTTTTCCTCTCTTTCGTCCCAGTTTCCCTCTCTCTCCTCTAAACAGCGTTTAGGCTGTTTTGTAAACTTACCTACTGTAGGCTTTCTTTACTTCACTGACATAAATCAGAAATCATCTCACTTTGATCATCTCATTGGGTTTGTGGATATTTAAGTTCACGTGAACGATGCTTAATTTTGATTTCATGAGGTGCTAATTTTATACGTAGCACACACAGCGATTTTTATGGCAACATTCTGTGCTCTTGTTTTGAGAAGTAGGCTTTTACACACTCAGCATTTTTAGCTAATATTCTCGTTTTTAGAACTTAGATGTGTCCGAGAGACTGTAGTCTTAATGCAGGGATGTAGGTGTCATCAGCTCTGGAAATAAATATAGAGGACAAGGCCTTGGCATTTTCAATTGTAGATACGCCCATCTAAGCCTAATGCAATAATGAGACCTAATCTACCTGCTAATCTAATACCATGAGCAACATCTTAATCACAAACAATTGGCTTAGCTCGACACTTTAACTGTTAGTGCTAACAGTCTAACAATTCTTGAGAGACTTGGTACTTTGGGACTTTGCCTCCACAAACGTAATCAACAGAATCACGGTAAAATGGCAGCCTATGGTTAGCCTAAATGTTAGCTAGCCAACAAAAATGACAAAATAGCCTATACCAATTTTGCAAGCTGCAAGTAAGAACAACTGAAAACATCTAAAAATCAGAGTAGCCCAGATAACAATGCTGAATTCCTGTGTCCCTTCAAAGCCCTGAGCCTTCAAAGACTGCCATGAATCAAGCTAAGTCATGACAGTTAAGTCTAGTTCATGGGTTTGGGCTTGGGATGATGGGGTGGGGGTGAGGGGTGTTAGGATTAAGCCATTGCATTAAAAAAATTGATATCTAACAACCTGTGAAAATACACCAGAATGCAGGAAATTATATCTATTTTTTCAAAACATTTCTGGTGAAGGACCGCCAGACACCCCTTAGTAGCTTTGCACAAACACATTACAAATGCTTCCAGTTGTATTGGTTGGAGCAATGTGTTTTCCACACAACATACGTTTGCAATATTACTTTGAAACAAATCATGGCATCCGTGTTTGTGTCCATTTTGTGATTGTTTTTACCCCCCACACACACCCCACCCCCCCCCCCCCAAGCAAGCCTAATGCCCACCTAAGATGGCATCCTAGCCACACCTCTGGGTGCAGTTAGTGATGCATGTGGGTTGTAAACATATTTCATAACATAAAAATAAATAAAATAAAAATAAATGTCTTCTCATGATCTGCTAGCTCTTCATTCTCCCATGTGACCTTAAAAATCTGGTCTTTTTATGATACCCAGGCTCTGAACACTGAAAGCAATCAAACAGGGACAGCCTGCCCCCAAACAATAACACAGAGTTTCTCCAGAGGAACCGAAGACAGTGGTAAGCTACCTCACTGGCATGTTGTTTTTGATCCTTGGGTCAAATATAATGGAGTTTTTGTTGGTCAAAACCTCCTGCTTACACAAGCATAAACAAACAGGATTTTCACCAGCATGTGTAGCACTGCCACTTAACACATGAAGTCTGTGTAATATAATAACCAGCATAGAAAGGGTAGTCATTAATATGTCCACTATACCTGTTTGTGGTCCTGTTTGAGTGCCATTACTGTCATGATGTCATTACTGTCAGCTGTGACAGACAGGTGTGTACTGTATACAGGTGTGTACTGTATATATATATATATATATATATATATATATATATATATATGTCTGGCCCTCGACTTGGACCTAGTGTTTTTTTTTTCATTTCGGTCCACTGTACGTACTTTTGAGTTTTACACCCCTGGCCTACATTGAGTAACAGGCTAGGAAACACAGTATTTGCTCTGAATGCATTTCCACTACAAACTTTCAACTTAAAATAGTGCAGTTTCTATGCTAGCAATATGCACTCCTTGTTAGTTCTTTCATTGTATTGTATCTTGATCTATAGGCACAGATTGGCTAGAGATGATATTGTTGGTCATATAGCCATTCATTCAGAGTCAGATGTGTATAATGACAACGTGGGTCATATAACCATTCAAATGGAGATTCAGAGTCAGATGTATATAGTGACAGTGTGGACCATATAGCCATTCAAATGGAGATTCAGAGTCAGATGTATATAGTGACAGTGTGGACCATATAGCCATTCAAATGGAGATTCCATGGGATGTATGTAATGAGGGTCATATAGTCATTCAGGGGGATATTCAGAGTCAGATGTAGGGGTCATATTGGGATTCAGAGTCAGATGTATGTAATGACAGTGTGGGTCAGACAAGCATAAAACATTAAATATTTCTCAGGAATGGATCCCTCCACACACTCCCTCTTCTTGGCAGATGAGATATGGGAAAGAATGAGAGAATCAGACATATGTTTGTTGTCGTGTGTTGTCATGCTCGTGTGTTGTTATGTGTGTGTGTGTTTGTGTGTTGTTATGCGTGTGTATGTGTGTGGTGAGTTGATCTGCTCTCTCCTGCACTTAGCCACTGCAGCATCTGAGGACTTGCTAAGTGAGGGCAAGATCAAAGGGGGCAGTGGCACTGTGCCTTTCTCTAATAGTTGTGGAGACACACTCACACGAACACCCACTTGAACACACACAACAATGGAGACACTGTGTCAGTTGCCACTGCACTTATCATACGTGGAAGAATGACACGTGATCAACATGCACAACATCTTTTGGCAGAGCACACCTACACATAATGTCTGTTGGCAGGGCATTGTTTTAGTTTCCACAGTAATTCCCTAATGTGCCACGCTAACAGAGTAGCACACACACACACACACACCACCGCGACGTGCAGCTTGTGCCTCTGAATGGGCGGCAGTCAATAATAGAGAGAAATGTGTGTGTGTGTGTGTGTGTGTGTGTGCGCTGACTGCTTCTGCAACATGAAGGTGGGCAGCATGTGAATGAACCCAAATGCAGAAAGACATCTCAGTTTTGTTAACACAGAGCAAGAACATTCACACGTGTGTGTGTGTGTGTGTGTATGTGTGTCTAATTCAGAGATCCTTTCAAATTCCTTGCAGTTCTGTCTTCTATTATCTTCCTTCAATCTTGTCCCCATTGGTGCGGAAGATGTGAAATCCTCGCTGTAAAAAGCCACTAAGAAACGAAAGAGCGAGACTAAGATCTTCCCACATGTGATCACATTTCTTTACCACGTACCGTATTATCTGAAGACTTTCATGGGCCAAACCCAAACCGTAGCTGTTCTTCCATGCAGGGGTGCCAAGCTATGGTGGTTCCATATCTGGAAACCAACCCCTGAAATGATGTTCCTTTGCACTGAAGATGGACATGCCACTGGATTAATTTTAGCAAGCCCTCTCTGAGCACAGGGAAAAAAGGAAACAGTTTGCAAGGACCACACAGAGCTACTAGTTCTAGATAAATATATATCACTGTGCCAGTACTATATTGAGAGAAAGAGAGAGGCAGTGTGTGTGAGAGAGAACTTTTATATGTGTGTGAAAAAGAGAGAGACAGAGAGAGTGTGTGTTTGTGTGTGTGTGTGTGTGTGTGCGTGAGAGAGGGGCAACATTTATGTGTGTGTGAGAAAGAGAGAGAGACAACGTTTATGTGTGTGTATGTGTGTGCGTGAAACAGAGAGAGAAAGAGAAAGGGTGTGTGTGTTAGATCTCTCACTGAATCCTGAGCCCATTTGAGGCTTATAGGGTTCCCACATGATAAAAGCCATTTAAGCACTAGTTGTTATATTTAGCTTCGAGACAAGAGTCCACTTCCAGAGATGCTACATAAGTCATGGCACTGGTGTTATTCACCACGAGATCTGCAGAGACACATCCAAGCTCACTGTGTCAATGTGCACATCCACATGTGCACACAGAAACACACATATGCACGCTCACACACACACACACACACACACACACACACACACACACACACACACACACACACACACACACACACACACACACAGGGACCCATGTTCAGAAGTCTAGTACAAAATCCAGTTCCTAATGGAGGTATCCTGGCTTGACCCCACTATTAGCAGTAACTATATCAGGGGTGTCGCCAGAGGGTGAAAAGTTAGGATGAATCTAAGGGCCTGGCACTGACTGGGGGCCCTAGAGAACATTTTAATATTAAAATCAATATTTAGGGGGCCCAAAATGTATATTATAATCAATGTCAAAATTCTTTTCTGTCACATGGCCCAAAATTTCTAGGGGCACGCCTGAACTACAGCATACCCCAGAGGAACATCCAAGTAAATGTAGACTTACAGGGACTGGTGGTCTGAAGACACAGCAGGGGGTTATTTCTGCCATGACGCAAAGCAAACGGTTGTGTTTTGAATGTGTTCTACGGCATATAATAACATAATTACAGAGGGACATGGTTACAGTGATACGTCCTCTCCGCTTCCTTGCGTGACCACAAGCGGTCTTGTGATGCTTGGTAGTCTTTGGTCTGCACTTCCTCACTTTGGGTCGGTTCCACCCAGCAAACGACCCAGATGAACCTGAGACCAAACAGAAACAAACAGGCTAAGGATCCGATCCACAAATTACAGATTAAGGCCAACTGACTGTGCAAATGAACACAAAGACTAAGGCTCAACACCATTACCAAGGCTAACGCCGCCAAACCTGCCTCCTGTTACACCCTAGACTCTTGATAAAATGGGATTATCCAGCAGGAACATCTGTCATTCTCACTCCACCGTTCTCTGCCCAAAGAACTGAAAAAGTTGGCCAGCACCGTAAAGAGGGTGTGTGTACAGAAGTAGGGTGTTTGTGTGTGTGTTCATTTAAGAGCGAGACAGGCCTTGAGGAAGCCATAAAAAACTGTGTGTAATCTACCTTAGCAAAAGAGCTTGCTTCGCCTGAATCTAATTAGTCTAATTGGGTCGAGATTGTTCATGGGCATATGGACAGTGCAGCGGTCACAAGCTCTGCCAAGAAAGTGGACCCCCCCACACACACACACCACACACACACACGTAAGTTGAAGTCTGAAAGTATCATTAAGAAAGTATCAGCGTTGGATATTGAAGATGGAGATGGGTGTGAATGTGGAGTGGGAGGCAAAAACTAGGAGCCGGGAGAGGCATCAAAATATGGTGGTTTGATGATGTAGATGGTTTGGACACTAGACAGTTGTTGTGCTTCTTCAGTTTATGTTGCAATAAACTAACAGCAAAACTATGTGTGTGTGCATGCGCATACACATGCGTGTATGTATGTGTATTCATGAATGTGTATGTGTGTGTACATGCACGTGTGTGTGTGTGTGTGTGTGCATGTGTATTCATGAATGTGTATGTCTGTGTACATGCACGTGTGTGTGTGTGTGTGTGTGTGTGTGTGTGTGTGTGCATGCGTATTCATGAATGTGTATGTCTGTGTACATGCACGTGTGTGTGTGTGATTGATGTGGAATTTGATGAGAGAGAAGAGAGGAGAAAAAAGGAAGATTTGTGTGTCAGTATGGCCTCAGTTAGCCAGTATTTGAACAGTGCACAGCCGAGATAGCCAGAGTTATGCAAAGAGGTGCCTTATTTACTAACAGACCCAACCCCATGATGACTGCGGTAGGCCTGGCCTTAATCACAGACTGCTGCTGCCACCTCCTTTCAGTCTAAGCCTCCCGATGGAGGACCGCGCCTTTGCCTTCCCAGAGTATGCCAGCCTTAAGCCTCTGTGGAGACTGCAGTGATTTGGAGATTGGAGATAAGACTAAACCATATGTTTGAACGAGTGGGGTTGGCAAAGTGTGTGCATGTGTGTACAGTATGCGCGTATGCGTGTATGTGTGTGTGTGTGAAAGGGAGTGTTTATTTGTGTGAGTGACTGTGAGAATGTTTGTGTGTACTTGTACTTGTCTCTCTCCCTCTCTCTCTATGTCTCTGTGTGTGTGTGTCAGAAAGAGTTTGTTCTTGTAACTGTCCAAAAGAATGTGTGAGAGTGTGTGAGAGAGTTTGTGTATGGAAGAGATTGTGTTAAGTCTGAGTGTTATGTGTGGTAATTTTTTTGTAATTTGTTCAAGTGTATGCATATTTGTGTGTATTTCCAGTAGATTCCATAAACTATTCATAGATGCACACCATCTGCGTTTTTATAACACAACTTCCTCTTCAGCTCCGCACAGCGCAGAGCAGAGCAAAGCAGCATCTCATTACATCTGTCTTTGCCAGGACAGTTTTCAAAACCACACGTAAGACTGGAGTCTCTAATTGGGTTTAAGAAAGGGTTTCAGAAACTCAGTGCCAATGACTTTTCTGTGGTTCACGCACAGCTCATTATTTCCTGACATTGTTAAACATATTGCTTGTTTTTGTACCTAGTATGCAAATGTATCAGTAAAATAATGACAAATGTATGACCTTTTTATAACATTGTTAAATTCTGTATTCATTCACAGTGCAATGAAATCTGAAGCAGGTTGGTTAGGTGTTTGGTTGTGTGCATTTGTGAATGCATGTGTATTATACTTTATGTGTATATTTAAGTGTGAATGTATGAAAGTGTGTGAAAGAGCAAGAGAGAGAGAGAGAGAGAGAGTGTCTGTTGTGTTGTTCACAGCTGTTAATAACTACAGTATGTGTTTACCAACCTGAATAGAAGTTAAACAGATAAACTTCCTGCTACTTCTTCGCCAGACTGCCAGAATGACACGTGCTGTGTAATGTCAGCCAGTCTCTATTTTTAGTCACCTCCGAGTTTAATAGACCTAATGTCAAATAAACTTACAAGGAGCAAAACAAAAACTCCAGTAAAGTAGTGAATGGTAAAGTGCAACGGTTTCTTAAATTGCCATGTGACCTGCATAACCCGCAGTTACAGTTTCAGACAAAATCAAGTATATATATTTTTATCATGACAGGCTCTGCACCAGAGGATGACAATGCCCTTGTATTTATGCTTGAAGTATGTTAGTTTGTTAGTTTTGCTGAGAATGTTGGTCGATGAGAGTGTGCTCATTGTATTTACTGATCCATATGGGACTTGTTGGCCCACAGCATTCATGTGGAATAGGAGGTTTGTGTTTCATCGTGAGTAGTTAAGGACGTAGCAGGATGACCTTGATTTTCTGCGACAGTCCATGATTTTAGTGGTCTGTCCCTGGTAAAATTCAAGAAAACCAATTTTGTTTTTGAAGCTAAAACATTACTTATTCTAATTATGTGACTGTAGAAATAGGAATGTCCCTGGTCCCTAAGGAGAATGTCCCTGGTTTTCATCTCAGAGGTCTGGTAATTGCTGGATAATGTATCAACAGACAACATTAAGTTAATATTAAGTCCACAGGCATTGATGATTCACCAGGCATGAGAGCATGACATGATGTTCTTGAACATCCCACCACATTAACGTCCATAGAGATTCTTAAAATAAAACAGGACAGCAGAGCAGTGCAGTTTCATGAGTTTTCAGGCAGACTGAAAGCTGTTAGCTAAGTTGTTAGCTAGCGAAAGAGCCTAAGTTTTTGTTAAGCATGTTAAGCGTATCCCTCATCAGATGCTGGTTAAGACACACATCAGTGCAGCACATTGGTAACGGCAGAAAACTGGTGACGGCTCACACACTGAGAAGCTACTGATGGGCCTGAGTGAGCTCTCTGACCAGATGATGTAGGGTGTGTCCTAATATTGAGGTTGTTATACAGCAATGACTAAATCCCAGTGTATCCTCCAGCCCTAAGCCTTGGGCCCTAAACCCTAAGCCCGCAGTGACTTAAAAGGATATTCCAGTGCAAATCAACCCACAGACCTGTCGTTCAAGGTCACTGAGTTCTGTCTGTAGGAAAAAAGAATGAAGAGGAAAATTTGGTACAATATAGACCAGGTAGCACAATGGTGACATATGTGCTCAGTTTTCTATACCCTCAGCAGCTACTGTTAGCTGCCAGTTCTGTATTAAGTCTATGCTGTCTACGGTTATTTGGGATTTTTTCCTACGGACAACACTTGGCAACTTCAAAAAATGGGGCCATGGGTTGATATACCCTGGAATACACCTTTAACTGTCATGAATCAACATTGGTTGGTTGATTGGTTGATTCATGCCAGTCATGTCCTCAAAGGTTCAGATGCTTATGGTTTGGGAAGACATTAGTAGCCCTGGCTAAAAAAAATGTTTAAATTGTCTTGTATCTCATGTGTATAGTGTGATCTTTCTGTCACGATACAATATACCAGTGTCTGTGGTGGAACAGTGGTTATATCTCTTGTGCACTTTGTGCTGCCCTGGATTAAAGCATAAATACTAGTAAACTTTACTTTACTTTACTTTACTTTACTTTATTAGTACATTGGTATATACAGGAATCAGAGACTTTGTCCAGTTTCTAGCAGTGAGTCACTGTGACTGTTTTGAACTTTTTCATGGGTGAAAAGGTTGAAAAGTGCACATACTGACTGATGCTGACTGAGAGAGGCATTTATTAATTTTGGAGGAAGTGTCCATCACATGCATTTTCAACCAAAGCACTGCAGGTCTACACAGCCCACATTTCAACTCACACTACTGTAGTAATGAAACAAGCATATATAAACAATAACTACAAATAGTAAAAAAAATGGGCTGACAACAAACAGAAAAGTTTCAAAGTTGAGTATAGACTGCGACGACCTCTTTTCTATTCAGGGAAGCTATGAATAATTTGATGTCAGATTAAGAGCAGCGGGATTCTTGGTGGAGCGACGTGTCTTTTCAAAGCTCATTAAACCCCATTGAGATGTCAGAGAGGTGAGTGAGCGCGAGTTCAGCCGCTGGCTGGGCCTCATCCACATGGTTTTTCAACAGCTCACCAATTATCCACAACTCATGAAAAGTTAATTTTCCACGTTTAAAGCTAGCAGAATGGTCTGTGGGTTGGAGTCCTCTGTGTAGATATTTAAAGCTGCAGTGTAATTAGGTGTATCAAAGGTGATAATAGGCAGTGTAATTATCCCATAATAGGATATCAATGGGAAGCTCAAAATGGGATTTTGGTGTAAAAGATGACCTGGTAAGGCACAGATCACCTGATTACATTAGCCAGACTATGGCTGCTTTAGCCGAGAGTTTCTGGTAAACTTCATCAACAATAAATATTGTTCAATCTGTAGTTAAACTCAATGAATTCAGCCACTAGTAAAATCTTTTCATCCATTCCAAAATGAATAAACGTGTTCTGCCTTGTGAAACCCATATCTCTGTTCTTCCTCTAAAATTCAAATATGTTCAGTTGTTCAGCCAACTGTTGTGCCTAGTAAAACTCACCATTCTCTCCATCCTCTAGCACAAACAAATGGTTTATTCTCTAGTGAAACTCATGAATGCATGCATGGCTTTAGCCTCTGGTAAAACTCCTGATAGAGTTCAATCCTAAATGGATTTGGTGATTGGGGGTTTCATATTTGATAGCATGAATAAGCTGATAGATATTCAACTCACCGAAGTTATGGGTTAAACGCTGATAATTCAAACAAACTTAACATCTACTCTGTCATGAATTATTGCATGTTTTTATACAGCAATGACTAAATCCCAGTATTGAATTATTGTTTTTCTGATGAAGTGGTACCTCTATTGGTAGTACAACATAGGCACAGATCAGTCCACTCTACTAAAAGCTTCTCATGGGGCAGTTAGGCATTGACCTTTGACCCTTATTAGTAACTACTAGGAGGGTCGACCTTTAACAGTCCCACTTCATTGTCTACCAAACAGTTCTCTGAAAGGTTCCCACTTCATTGTCTGCCAAACAGTTCTCTGAAAGGTTCCCACTTCATTGTCTACCAAACAGTTCTCTGAAAGGTTCCCACTTCATTGTCTACCAAACAGTTCTCTGAAAGGTTCCTTGCCTGGGATTTTTTATGGAGCACTACATTCCCCTCTTTTTGTCTTGCCAAAGAGCCAACTCCAAAAGCTGAATGTGTGTTTTATTAATGTTTGCCATCCATTAGCCGCCTAGCTGACCTGCGTAATGACTGACTGCAGTGTGTCAGCACTGCTGTAGGGGTGCTAATGTAAGAGGCACGCTTTATTTACCCTGCAAATACACCACTTTGCACTGCCAGTTAATTATGTGTTGCTTCAAGAGTATTAGCGTTTGCTCCTGTGTTTGCTTCTAAATTTGCCTATTAGTTTCTCATTCTCTCTCTCTCTCTCTTTCTTTCTTTCTTTCTCTCTCCTACATTGCTTTTTGTTGATTAATTCTAAATTCATCATGCCACAGTCACTTCCTGGTCCAGGGGTTAAATCCAAGCTTTTAGTTGGGGTGCAAGTGTGTATGTGCGTTTGGGTTGAGGGGTGTGTTTCTCTTCAGCTGTTTTCTTTACTCATTCTTGGTTTCAACATGTATGCTCAGGGGTGGTACAGCTATTTGCATTGGAATCCTGTTATATATGTAGAAATCCCTAATTATAGTATTGTTTAGCATGTTTAGACAAGGTACAAACATAACTGTCAAAATCAAAGTGTGCCTCTCTCACTTAAGGTGTACTTGTTCGTGAAATGTGTAGCCTTAATTTTCTTCAGGATATAGAAAGTATCTATCTATCTATCTATCTATCTATCTATCTATCTATCTATCTATCTATCTATCTATCTATCTATCTATCTATCTATCTATCTATCTATCTATCTATCTATCTATCTATCTATCTATCTATCTATCTGTCTGTCTGTAGAATATGCCACACAACACTCACACAACTTATTGAAGTTGTTATATTTCTGGAATTTCATATTTAATTGACATTACTGATTTGAAAATAGTTATGCCAATATCATCACGTCATATTAAACTGAACTGAGTTGAGTTCAATTGCATCTCCTGCCATGGGCCACTTCAGGACCATGGACAGCAGAAGTGGAGGCCCAAGTGGATTCTGATTCTGGAAACCCAAATGGATTTGATTTCTGATTCTGTTCATGTGGATTCTTAGCTTGACTGACACCAAAGATTACTGAATACTGACCAAGATAGAGCAACGTAATACGTTATAAAGGGAGCAAATAGTTATGAATAGTTCCAGTCTGCATAAGTCATATTATGTCACAGTATAGACATTTCAATGATCTTTGGTATCAGCGAATGAGAGCTGGACTGGTCAGTATAAATGGGGAAAACACAGCACAGAAGAACAAACAAAGAACGTTTGGACTTCTCTCTCTGCTTTTACCCTCTCTGCTGACACCTCACCACTTCTCAACCTTAGCTGTGTAATCATAACGTAAAGCCCTCTCCATTAAGGGGTTCTGAGGTGTGTGTGTGTGTGTGTGTGTGTGTGTGTGTGTGTAGTGTAAAAGTGCCTTCAAAGTTGTCTTGGGATGTACTCACAGAGCAAATTCAGATCTGCTAACAGGTGTGTCTGGCCTCACTCAGGCAATGAATTGTGGAGACTCAAATGGACTCTAATTCTTATCCTTCTAATAGTCTTTCTGTTTTCTATTACACCATGTCCTAACTGCACACAGTGCAAGCAAATGTTAGCGTTTGGTCAAATGGATTCTGATCCAGATTATACAAAATTTCTGATTCTTGAAACCCAAATGGAATCTCCTCTGACTTTGGATCAGACTATGTGTGTGTAGGTGTGTGTGTGTGTGTGTGTGTGTGTGTCACAGACAAGCACCTGGACTGAAATAGGACTGCATCTGTCACTAAGAGACTTGCTATCTGCAAACCACTCCAAAGGCGTGTTATTTAAACCAATTACCTTTGAATCAAATCCACTGAGGTAGGGCACTCTGTTCGAGTGAAATGTTGCTGATGTTCGAGTTCAGTAATCAAATTTCATCCCTCACCTCCACACTACTGAGGCAAGAAGTTGATTGATTGCAATAGTGTATGGCTTGGTTCATATTACACTGTTTCAAGGACTAGCTTATATTCTCATTTCAATCAGAAAGACTGTGTGTTACAGTCCTAAATAACACCCACACAGAGGTTTTAGTTTAGGTTATGTGCACATTGTATTCACTATTCACTATTCACTAATCAAATTACTATCATTACTACATTGGCATTGACAAAAAAATAAATCTGAGGATAGATATGCAAAATTAGCATCATAGTGTTTCACAGGGCGTTTCTGGTGTCAGAGGGGCTATATAACACTTTTGATCACTGAACCACTCAACAATGAAACTCCTCACTTCCCTGTGTCAGTTAGTCAGTATATGAAATATGACTTTGTACAGGTGCATTCTCCTCCAGTGACTGCTCTGTTCTGGGAATAATACCACCTGCTGTATCGCAAACCAAGTCTTAGCCATCGGGGGTCAAGATCCAATCAGAGCTGCACTCAGTGCTGTCAGCGAGAGACTGGGCTGCTGAAGGCTCAGAGAGCTATAGACTGACCCTTTGCTGATTGGGACAGAAACCTAGAGGCAGTCATGCACATATATACAGACTCAAGCTAGCATACCAGCCAATTGAATACTTTATAACTCCCTGTTTATAATATCCTAAAAAAATAACTTAGGTGTCCTCATACATACAGAAAACTGTTCTTTCTGTCTCTCTCTCTCTCTGATACACATATATACACACACACACACACACACACACACACTTACACATGCAGTAAAATGTATTCACAAATGGAGTCAAACTGCACCTGAAGTTCCACATGGCTGACAATGACCGTACTGTGTGGGTACGTATAACTGGAGGGAAAAACATGATCGTAAATCTATATATTTTTCTTTTTTTTGTGTAGCCCAATTACTTGTTGGAAATTTCCAGGGTTCAGGGTTATGTGGAAACTCATCTGGATGGTTTTCCAGTCTGTTTGACAAGGCTATTACACACTCAGACTGAAAGTGTAAATTCCATGACAGTTATACCAAAAACAAATATGAGTTTGAAAATATGAGTGTGACAATCTTATTGACAAGAGTGCCCCAATAACTGTTAATCACCAGGAATGGCACAAATATGTCCTATTACATAAAGGCTGTAGGAACATCAGATAAAATTAAAACAAGTTCATCTTTAGTAATGCTTTTTTGACATTTGTGCAAGTTTTTCATTGAGCAGTTCTCATTTATTTAAAGGTGCAGTCAGTCATGTTGCACGATTTGTAAACACGTAATACTTTTTACTAGTGATCAAAAAATGTATTTAATTAATCACAAAAGAACATGTAAGTTAATCAATCACAATTAACCACTCATTTAAAGTTCCAGAATTCTCCTATTTGTCTATGAAGAAAGAATGTCACACATTCCCCTGGTTAGTCCAGGCTTCAGAGAAGTGGCCTTCTTGATTTCTGACACACCCAACGTGAAAGACTATAGTTGCCACAGGGGTGACTGACCACATGATTTTATAACCCCCCCCCAACACACACACACACACACACACACACGCACACACTCGCATCCCAGGTGCACACATTCTGCGCCCCCCTTGCTTCAAATCTACCATGGCTTGGGGTTTTCCTTGTACTCTCATTCAACGTGTCAGCTCTTTCAAAAATTCCATTATGAAGCATCTCCAACTGTCATTATGCTGCTTGTATTCTGCTGCTTGTATTTACGTCAAAGAGGAAGTCTTTTATCCCCATACAGAGCTCTCTGACTGATTTAGGGTTCTGTGTTGACTCAATGCAAAGGCCACTTGTTGCCTTGTCACCATTGTTTTCCTGTTATGGTTCTGCGTCGAGTGTCTGCATTCACGCAGCACAATTCACCAAATTGCTTTGAGTGGAACTATCTACCCTTTGACAACACAGTAGAGTCTAGTGAATTCCTTTGTCATGCTGTAATTTTTTTAACATTGCTGTTAAAAGAGACACTTCATATTTCAACAACCTTGTTGTTGTTACAAAAAATATATCAGAATTATTTACAAGGCTTCTGAGCAGTCAGTTTATGTTCTGTTAACAAGCAAACTTCTCATGACTGCCTAAGTACTGCCTGCTGATGAAACACTGAATTTAAAACATTACTGAAAGATAGACACAGTACAATCACAAAATCCTGCCACTGAATTTAAAACAATGTCTTCAATTACTTACAAAGTCTATACAGAGGACTAGCATGTTGCTAAAAGTACCTACAGTGGACTACTGAAACACTGGCAAACAAAACAAAGCAAAGCCCTTGTGGTGTGTGTAAATGAGGAAGGGGCTGGTGGGTAATGTGACATATGCATCTGCTATCTATCTGCATCTATTATTAGTGAAAAAAAAAATTACTTGTTTAAGTTTTTACATGAATCACATTTGTTACCGTGTTAACATTGACATCAGTGCTTTTTACATAAAATAAAAATAATTTTTTGTTGTTGTTGTTGTTTGTTTGTTTTTCACACATGCACCATCGGGCTGACCTTATATTAATTATTTTATTATTTTATTATTTTATTATTATTATTATTATTATTATTATTTTATTATTATATTTTTGTGATTCTCTTTTTTTCTTTTATTCTTCTAATTTTTAAAAAAGGCATATCAAAGACAGATACAGTGTACAGAGACCATGTGGATGACACACACACACACACACACACACACACACATATACACACACACCCCAGACCGAGTCTTGACAGACCTGTGCCCTTACCCTAACCCCAACCCCATCATAACCCCTTAAACTACAGACCCCAGTCCAAATTGTGGCCTGATAATTATAACGATTTCTTATATATGCCTATTTTGTCCCTTCAGTTGAACTGTAGGCCTATAGAAACAGGAGTTATTATTCTTTCTTGAAATTGCTTCATCCTTAATCTAATCCCATTGCTAATCTAACCACAATCTTAACCTCAACACTAAATTAATGAATATTCTTTCTTGGCTCAAACTAATTAGTAAAGGAAAAAATAGTGTATACAAAAATAAGAACAGCAACCCATAGGACCAAATAAAGCGGTTGCTGTGGTGATAGAGAAGTTAGTGATTCTGCCACTTCCTGTCTGTATGGTAATGACCAGGATGTTTTTGTCTTCTCTCCTCAGCCAATCTGCTGTCATGCCACCACGGATCAAAACATCAGCATAAAGGGTGAGCGCTCCAAACAGGCTTTGTTAGAGAGATCAAAGGGACCCATTATGTGTCACATTCATTCTTTTGAAAGTGTGCTTCCATTCCCTCTGAAAATCACCATGGTCTATTCACTCCTTCCTTCATCCATTTAGTCCAGTGTAGAAGAGTCGGGCACATTGAGAGGTATGATTGTGTTCTGTCTCCAAGATCAATAGAAAAGTACTATTACTGTAAATGCATCGGAGAGCATTTAACTTTGTTCTCTTCTCTGCAGTCAAAAAAAAAACAAAAAAACACAAGGCTGGACAACTTCTTTTCTTAATTTTATTATTTCCTGATTCTTCTCCTATTCACGTCTCTCTTTTCTTTAAAGAAAAGTTTGCTGCACAGAATGCTTTATACAAAAAACAGAATACAAAATTGTTTTATGAAAAGGAGAAGAAATTACAAATTAGCACAAACTTTGCTGTTGAAACAACAGGTAACGAGGGCATCTAAAATCCAGACTAACCAGGCAGAATTAGCAACGCCTAAGGAGGGATTTCCTGCATCTGTGTTCTTGGCTTGTGGCTGTTTGATCCAACCTCAGGAGCCTTGATTCTTAGAAAAGGCTGCAGCTAAATGACTAAAAGGTTTAATTTCTCTGACCTGTTAATTAGCTTGATTGTTTAGGTTATTTGTCTAAAATGTGTTTGTGTAAACAGGTTTAATATAAACACCTTTGAGTCATCCCTCAGACATAGCATTCCTTACAGAAGCCATGGGCAGACCTGAAGATTTTTAAAATAAAAAGTCTAACTTTTTTAATTTAATTAACTCTCCTCTCAGAAACAACTTCCGACATTTGTATCATTAGGGATTTGTCTAAAAGAGAGTTATGGGAGACTGGTCTGGGAGACATTTGTAGTCTTATTTGGTAACTCTTTGATCACATGTAATGAGTTTTGATGTCTGAGATGACTTTGATGTATGGTACAAAAATAAGCGCTGTCACTAAAACAGAGAGTACACTTGTATTTCAGCATAGGCTTTGCAATGTATGTCAATTCACTCCTCATCATCCATCAACTTTTTAAAGCTAATTCTGGATATAAAAATGTGACAAGTAACACATTATGCAAATGTACTTTTTTTTTTACAACACATATTTTGGCTATTATGGAAATAAACTAAGCCTGGAATCTCTTGACAGAGACAAACAGTTTTGTGCTTTAAGTAGATATTAGTTCTGTGTCTGGTAAAAATTCATTTAGTGTGCCATAATCAGATATCAGTGCAGGCTGGCAGCTCTGGCTGATAATATGAAGATGGTGGCATCCGGTGCAGCTCTGATCAGATGGAGGAAATGACTAGCATGATTAATTAGCCTAACCTTCAGTCAAAGACATGGAAAGTGAAAGTTTCGCCAAACTCTCCTCCCCTCATTATTCAATTAAGGAGGTCAACCAACAGGCCCCATTAGCTGTTTAGTGCATACATCTCTCTCTCTCTCTCTCTCTCTCTCTCACACACACACAAACGCGCATACACACACACACACACATGCACACGCACACACACACACACACACACTACACACTACACACACAAAAGGCATGTTGTTCTTATCATTTTTAATCTCCTTCAGAGCGTGACACTTTGTTACTAAAACATTTTAGGCAACACGATCTCAGTCTTGAATAATAATAATAATATTAACAATAGTACAACAAGTCACTTTGTACACCTGATGCAAACATAATGCCTGTCATTCAAACTCTAACCATTTTGCATTTTTTACACAAGAAGCAACTCAAAGCTTGTCAGTCACTTATTGCCAAATAAGATACTAGACATCTGAAGACCCGTGCCAGAGCATCTTGTCCAGTATTGGTCTGAATGGAGGACACAGACTCGCTCTAATAGGTGCTGTAATGGACCCATGTCACAGCAGCCAATTTTCCTGGAAGTAGCAAGGTAAGTACTGTTGTAATTAATGATACCTTGCTACTTCCTGGAAAATTGGCTGCTGTCACATGGGTCAATTAGAGTGTCTATTAGCGTTCGTTTCTCCTGCTGAGTTGACAGCAGTCTCAGATCTGGACAGAAACACCATTCAGTCATTTACATAGGAGTTTGAACGCACGTCGAATGAACATCTGGAGACTTTCAATTTTTTCAAAAATTTCAATTATGCTGTGACTCATTCCAGCTTCTGTAGGGAGGGAATGAGGCTGCGCTTAAAAGCGCTCCATGGGTCACAGGCACAAGCTCATCAAACCAGCTACCATCACTTAATTTGACCCTCCTCAGCACCTGAAGTTGGTCAGTCAACAATGGTAGCTGGCCTTGTGTGTGGGGAACAGTGTTCTGCACAAACCTAATACCACCTTGTCTGGGTCACCGTTTGCTCCCGTTAGTACAAATAGCAAACCCAAACACAGATTCAGAGGAACAGACTGTACATAAAAAGTTTTATCTACAGACCAAAGAAAAAGAGACTAAAGCATTACATTTGCGGCACAGGACACCCTGGGTATGGAACGTCAATCAGGCAAAAAAAAAAAAAAAAACTCAGCAGAGGTACCGACATGGCTTAGGCAAAAAACAGGAAGAGAGGTTGGAAAAAGTTGGGCAGAAGCAGCAGGCAAGGGCTGAGACAAACTTACATGAAAACATGACATTGCTTGGGTTAGCAACAGTGTCAAAACCTCCAGGCAGAGGTAGCAAGACGACAGGCAGAGGTTAATAGTTCTGGAAAACTGCCCACTTTCTAAAAATACATATTTATGTTTCACAGGTTTTCTTCACAGTGTGTGTGTGTATGTGTGTGTATGTTTGTGAATAATTGTGCTATGCATGAGTGTGTAGTGTGTGCATGAAGAGAATTATATTTGTGTGTGTGTGTATATGTGTGGAGAGAGAGAGAGTAGTTGTACTGAGAGAGAAAGTGAGTGAGAGATTAATGAAAATTATATATCTCATTAAAATCTTGCCAGCTATGACTATTTCATAAAATTAGGCTTTAAACATTTTTATGAGTGAATTTACTCCCTGCTGAGGTGATGAAAATGTTATGAAGAACATCAGTATATCAAATATGAATGTGCAACTACAGTTTAAAAAAAACTCTTGACTTGCCGCTAGCATGTTCTGCATTGCAGGGCTCAGACCTCACAGAAACAATGAATGGATGATCAGAGATTAGCACCAGATCTTGCCTGGGCGTAACCTGGGAAAACCCATCCTGATCTGTGATCTTGAGTTCCCTCTGCAGCTCACTATGGCCACTACAGTAAGTCTATTTCCACTCTGTTTCCTTTGCGTGACGTGGGGAACCAATCAAAAACAGGCTTTTACCCCTGATATGATGGAGTTGGGCTTAACAGGTGTTTGACACACTCTGCTCTGTTTTGACTCTGCAGACATCATAGTAATCATTGGTCTGACTGGCTATAGGTCTGTCCAATGCTGTACAACGGTATTTTGGTCTATATACGTTGATGCCGTCTCGGAGAAGTGAAAGATAACAGCAAAGTGTCCAGATCAAAATAAATCTCAGACATAGGCAATGGTGACAACCAGGCTAGCCTATTCCCAAGAGAGACCCGTTAATCCTGCTTGGGCCATTTCTGGAATTGACTGGAACTCAGTCTTGGGGTAGCTGTTGGCTGTCAGCAAGGGGTTGCTGGCTGGATCCTAGATGAATCCAAACTTTAAGTAAAGTGTTACCAATTTGTCTCACCAGCTTCAAGTGCCTTTCTGGAATTGACTGGAACTCAGTCTTGGGGTAGCTGTTGGCTGTCAGCAAGGGGTCGCTGGCTGGATCCTAGATGAATCCAAACTTTAAGTAAAGTGTTACCAATATTTGTCTCACCAGCTTCAAGTGCCTTAGAGAAACATCATCTCATCACTTTATGCATATTACTGGTTCTATATTCACTTCTCTTGGCTTATGAACAAAGGGTAGATAGTGGCCTACACAGTCTGAAGCCCTCCATACATATGAGAAACATAAGGCAGGCAAGAGTGTGTGAAAATATCTTTGAGAGATAGCCACCACATCCTCCCTCTGCCATCAGGGAGGTAGCTGTAGCTGTAGCTTGTGGCTTTAGAATAAGATTAGCATTCTTTAAGCAGAAACCAATTATGAG